>ML781829.1:22023-50365 GCA_009831015.1 Picea engelmannii
CATCAAGGGAATCATATAAATCAATTACTTGACATCAACCAATGACATCAATCAAACCAAACCATTTACATCAATGACATATGATCCAACAATCTCCCAAGTAATCAAACCATTGGCATCAATGACAACATGATCCAACAACAGTAACCATGGTGTACTCAAATTCTCTTGGCACACTATCTCGACTCACTGCCCCGATTAGAGGTGGGATGTAATTCGACAATATGGTTAGAATCATCTTTGCATTGGCTAGGTTATCTCTATGTTTGGTTCTCTTTTCAGCTGATGGTCAGAATGGTCCGGATCCGCGAGCAGTCGACGAAGAGGCTTGTACTCCTCTGGTTGAGGATGCTTGTACACCTACATACATCACTCTTTTAGACATGAATCTCTCAGTCATGAGGTCAATGAGTAATTCTTTCATGGACTCTTTGACTATGCTAAATTCTTCTGACATATGCTCATGGTGGAATATCTCGAGTTCGAAGAATAACTTCTTAATGAAATGAGATAGATGGTACTAACGTAGTGATCACTGTGAAAAATCAACTATGCTCCAAGCTCAGATAGTCACGATTGGAAAAAGTGTTCTTGTTGCATGTCACAATGGGATAAATAGATAACTCGGTAACAAATCTCTTGTAATGGGTGAGAAGCCTTCATTAACTCAGTTCTGTCCGTTGTGGTGTGGTCCCAATGGTCTGGTGGAAATTTTTTTGACCATAAATTCCTTTCTACCCATTCGAGCCATCAACCGAACGATTATACTGTTCCAATGACTATATTTCTTCGCCATGGTGAACTGTTGTGTGACGTTGTTATGATATTCCGACGAAGCTCTAATTTTGTAAATTTTCCTTCTGCGAAGTTCCCTTGGAAACCTTCTGTAACTTTTCAATGTTATCTCTCTTCTTACTTAGTTTTCTATCCTTCTTTCCAATGAGATTCGTCTCAAAATTCCTTTTTCCATTTTGATTCTTATCTTATTTTGACAGAGTAACTTCGCGTTGTTGAGGTTCCTTCCTAGAAATCAAGGGTAATACTTCATCTGTACCTGGAATAGGTACTTCAGTCTTTTGTGGGTCTTCTAATGTTCTTCCAACTTCAACATCCAAATCTCTAGTTTGAAATAGCTTCGCCTGGTTCTCCTGTTCATCAATCAAGTGTGCAATCCTCCTAGTCATGAAATATTTCAACTCTTGCTTCTTTTGTTTTAAAACTTCTTCTTCTTTCCTTCTGGCCTAATCTTTTTCAATCCATGGTTTTCCTAATAACATAGAAAATGGAGCGTTGCCCTCAATAAATTTAACAAATTCAAATTCTTCATCTGTCGAAGTTCCATGAGCACTCATAGATATCCTGGTAATTCTTCCACATAGGGTTATCAACTTTCCTCTGAATAATCCTATTCTTCCCAATGATTGACTCATAGAAGGCTTTCCTAGAATTTCCCAAGTTCTTTCGGTCATGATATTTACCTGTGTGTCCTCATCCATAACATAGTCGATGCCAAAGTCTCTTATTCTTACTTCAATGCATTATTTTTCTTTGAATATCTTTGATAGGCTGATATGTCGGTGGTCATTCAGGGTTTCTTTCATCTATAGCAATACTTTTTTTTATTCTTTCTGGGGTTCTGTCATAATCTCAATTACTAGATTTTTCTCGTGGTCTCCTTGTATCATATTCATCCTTTCAACCTTAGCAATCATTCTATGGCAATCCAATACTTCATGGTCCATAGATTTGCAACAGAGGCAACTAGGTCTTCTACCAGGGAATTCCTTAGCCATATGTCCCAGTCTTCTGCAATTGTAACAAAGGGTTAATCCTCTCTTTCTCTTAAATGATCCCCAGCCTTTCTTGTACTACGCACTAGGATCATGGTAGCTAACCTGTAAAAAATTCTTTCTAGGATCCTGCATCCATTTGTTAGTCCAAACATTCTCTCTATGCAAGGTATAACATATCTTTCACTATTCTTATCAGATCTACTCATATCAAATCTTCTTTCATCTATCAGTGCCCTAGTTTTCAAGCTAGGATAAATCTTATCAAACATACCTAGATCCATACTTTAGAAACAAAAATTTCTACTAATCTTATCTTCAGTAGAGCACAAATATTCCAGTTCTTAAAAATTTTCACTATTATTACCTTTATCAGAGCACAAAGCATTTATATCTTACCTCTTTTCTTCAGATCAGACTTCTTTCTTTAGCACAGAGCTTCATGAATCAAGTAGAATACTGCGCACCAGAGCGACAGATCTATGCACATAGATTTCACAATTTCGGGTCAGGTCTTTGCACAAGGATTCTTTTTCCTCAGTTCTTAGCAATCATAGTTTCAAGTACTGACAATGGAACCATTTGTTGGCACAAGGGCAGACCCAGGGTTCAATGCTACAACATTGCACCAACAAAACCCTAACTACCGGCCCTTTTGACAACACCTGTGAAGAATATAAAGTCTCACTCTAGGTAGAGGCAGGGGTGGTTGTAGGACTCCAGTGTCTGTAACCTTAGCTGGGACACATATATGTGATTCTAACACTTAACTGAGAACTTAGCAATTAACATTCATCAATATTTAGCTCTTAGTTACTGCACGGTTAAACCCTAATTACAGAGCATCACAGGATTCAACTAGATCTAGCAGATTCAAGCACTAAGCACATGTATATAAGTCAGATCTAACATTCATCCACATTATTAAGAACATAGCATTAACATATCTATATATCATTCATCTAGGTTAAAGCACTAAGAAATAAACACTTAAACACATCAATACATCGCATAGAGAAAAACAACATAGCATGCACGTGGTTAACCCACACCCTAGGGCTACATCCACCAACTCTTCTCTTCTTTATTATCTTAGGTCAAACTTCTTACAGGCACAGAGCATCCAAGTTCCACTCCGCAAAGGACAGGAGATCTGCACACCTCGCTAGATCCTCCTTCCTTGCATTACAGCACAAAGCCTTCCACAGTCTATTACAACCACTTGCACTTATCTCTACAAGTCTCACACAGTATGCACAAAGCATCTACAATCCATACTTAACACTTAGCACAATATCAAATAGATATTCTCTTCCTTAGCACTTAGCACAATTTTCAACCGCTACCTCTTACATTTCCTAGACATCTATTTATACTTTACAAAATAGGCCTAAACATGGGTAAACCCATGGGTTGACATCCCCATACCCATTACATAATTCCAAATCCCAAAAAGGGGCCGAGATCCCGTGATCTCCACTTTGTCTTGTTCTTCGCCTTCGACAACCTGTAGAAGTCCCAAAATTAGGTCAAACATGACCATGAATCCTCAAAAATTGGTCAAGGGCCAACACCTCTACCTGCGTGTCACCATTTTGCTAGTCCTCGAGTGAATCTCCAGTTTTGGATTTATTCTTATTGCAATTTTCACCACCCCTAGAATCACTAGAGCATTTAGTTGCCCTCATTTCCTTTGGTGTCTTTGCTTATCGGAAGTTACCCCTTTCCCCTGAACTCTATTAGTTTCACTGTTACCTGCCATGATTTATTCTCTTTCTCTAGTTACTTCCCTACAAAGATTTTCTGTCTTCAACTCAAAATTGTTGTTGTTTTTGTGAATTCATGGTTTTCACCTTATGCCAGAGTTCTTAATGTCCCATTCAATTGTTCCTATTTCTTTTGCTGCAATGCAACAATCTCCTCAGTGTTAGAATGAGATACTCGTAGATGAGTTTCACGAAGAACCATGTCTTTAACCATGCGACTGAGCATTAGATGTGTTGGGAAAACGATTATGCGTTTCCACCAAGTGACAACTAGCTCACAGACTAGGATTCATGTTACTGGTGATTTTCAGAGAAGTGGAAGGAAATGATTTTATTATCCCATCTATTTGATAGCATTGTGTTGACAGAGAATTGGTAGGAACAAATTAATATTCATATATTTATAGCCAACCGCTTTATAGCCACGAAGACTGTGGTGATTTTATTCTTGTGAATTTTTACTTTGCCACTGGCGGTTTCCCTGTAGGGATTCTGCAGTTTTAGATTTTTTTGTTGCCTTGACTATCAATTTTATTAGTTCCATTTGTTTATGATTTAACAGTTAACGGATTTATTTAAAATTATCGCATTTGTCACGCACTTTAGAATAATGGTTTTCCTTTACATTGGTAACAATTTATTTTGATTAATGCGAGGCCTTTATTAATTATTAATCTCACTTCCACAATATCATTTGTGATTCTTGCGTAGAGTAAAAAAAAGTTGTCAGAGTATTAGTAAGGATGTATAACCAAGAGGATAATTATTTAGAGTGACTCTAATATCAATTGATTATATTAATGAGTAAATCCTAATTGCAGTTTTACATTAAGAGTATATGATAGGGAGTAAAAATGAATTTGCTAATGTCATTCCAGAGCTTTAGTATTATTTAATTGAGTGTTAGGATATAAAATCTAAATAAAGGGTGTTGATTCAATTGGTTGTGATCCTTAATATATTCTTATAATGTTGGGTTGATTTTATTTAATTTATCTAAATTATGGTAAAGCAATTTTTAATGTTTTCTTGTGAAATCGTCACTAATTATTGCACCTTAGGATGACATAGAGTAAGGGTGTTTGATTCTTGGATTTCCCCCCTTTTTACTTTTTACTCCTTGCAATTTAAGAGTTGTTTTCATGGTATGGTTGTAGAACCCAAGAAGTACAAGATTATAGATGAGTTTACTGAAATTTTAAACCCTTGATTGGAAAGTATAATGCTGCTTGAGGATGGTTAGGTTCTTTTAATTTTAGATGGTGATTGGTTACTTATGCTGTTAATTAGTCCATATGATGATAATTTATAACAAATTACATCCATGTTTTCCTTATTGTTTAGAGTGCCTTCGTCTAATGATGTCACATATTATATGACAGTGCAAGTTGGATTTCAGGCACGTTTGATTTTATGTTTGGTTAATGGATTAGAGTTATTTTGTTTGTGCTTGGGTCCTTAACACTCTTGTCGCAATGTAGCAATGTGATACCTCATGATTGGGTCATTGTGCACGTTGATTGATGAGCACATAGGAACCCTAGACTCAGGTCATGTGCCTCCCATTGTGAATGATTTTTTTTTGTAATTAAAGTTGTGCTTCTGTTGTAATGTCATTGTGTTGTCTCTCACTTGCTGGGAGGGTTCTAGATATTGGTCGTTGAAGCTATTGTGGTTGGTTGATTGATGTTGTCCTTCAGCTTAGTAGGCGTGGTCTTGTGTGTGCTAGGCGGGATGTAGACACCTCCTTGTTCCTCAGAACAGTCGCTAGCCTTGAGACCTTAAATGGTCAAAATAGATGGGAACCTGAGTGTGAGTGTTTCTTATGTGTCCTGGAGGTCCTAACCATTCAAGGGTAGGATGAGTGGGTAGTCATTTTTATTTTTCATCTAATTGAGTTTCGTACATTTCTTTTGGTTGCTTGATGTGATAGTATGCTAGGTCGTTATGTTTTTTTATTTCCTGAATTGCATGAGTTTTGTTTGTCATTGAGTTGCATGGATTAACTATTTTCATTGTTACTTACCTTCCTATTTAATATAAACACACACATACACACATATTTCACTATTTATGTATCGCATGCTGTCATAATGACAAGGGTCATTACATATGGTATCAAATCTAGTTCGACCTGTGACTTGGGATCACTATGACTTCCTTTGTTTAGATATTTGATTATAATGTCACTAATTTAATTGAGGTATATTCATGCAGGTAATAATGGTTAGAGGATGCCACGGAGGTAGATGATGAGGTGCTAGGGGAGGAGGCATGATGCCCCTAGTATCATCCACGCCTGAGGGGTCTGACCCCCAGGGAGACGAACAAATTGTTGGGAAGGAATATATAGCTATGGGTGATGTGGTTGGGTTGATGAGTTCCTTTCATCGGATGTCTAAGGAAATGATCAATTGTTTTGATAGAGATGAGGCCAGGGCATCGACACCCCCTGCGGGTCCACCACATGTTTCAGTGAGTACTGTTAGCATTCACCGCAAACTCAAGAAGGTCAAGTTTCCCGAGTTCGTTAGTGCCCTAGATGACGCATCCGCCAAGACATGGTTGGAGAATATGGAGATGTTATTTTCACTTCTCAACTATACCTCCAACATGGAGGTTTGCATGGTGCTCTTTCAACTGAAGGGGAGTTCTCTTCTTTGGTGGAAGACACTCCTGCTGCAATTGAACATGGACGTCGAAGATGTGTCATGGGGGTTGTTTGAGGAACAATTCTAGGAGAGGTATATATTTGAGGAATTAATTGAGCATCATCTCAAAGAGTTCAATGCCTTGAGACATAGTGAGCATATGGTGCCCGAGTACGAGGCCCGCTTCATGGAGCTGCTTCGGTATGCTCCACACCTAAATATTGAGAAAATTAAGGTCAACAAGTTCATGTTTGTCCTTAATGTCAGCATTATGCAAAGGTTAGGATTTTGATGCCTCAAACCTTGCATGATGTTGTACAGAAGGCTCTCATAGCAGAGGAGGAGCTTATTAGTAGGGGTCAAAGTAGGACTCCAGTGATACCTGCGGGACAAGTATCATCTGGTGTGAAACAACATCAAACACCAACTAGGCATGCCCCTAGGTATCAAGGAACTCTGAGAGGATCCATATTCACTACACATCGATGACCAATGCCTCAGTAGTGGACTCCTTACCAAGGACCACAACACCAGTAGAAACGTCGATCACATCATCAACAATTTAGGCCTATTCAATAGAACATACCAGTGTTCCAGGCCGGTGGGTCGTTAACTTCTACTTCGGGTACCAGGAGTACTGGACCGGAGAAAGGGTGTTGGACATGTGGGGAGACATATTACCATTGTGACTACCCAGTGGAGAGGACCAGAGCATATGGATCAGCCGGACCCACTACCGTGGGATATTTGGGCAAGGCCCATCAAATTCATGCAACAGTGAATAACTACCAAGAAGAGCACTAGTCAACTATTATCGAGACACCAGTTACCATTATTGATTAGACCCTTAGTATTTTGATAGATCCAGGTGCTACCCAGAGTTTTATTTCTGGTGCAGTGCTAAAATGAATTAAGGTAAAGGCAATTGAACAAGACTAGTTTAGCTTTGTAGAAATGGCTTGGGGAGCTAAACAAAAGGTTGGTGGGAAGGTTACAGGCTGTAGCCTTAACTTGGGAGAGTTTTTCACAAGGTCCAACTTGTAATTCAATATCTTAGGGTCTTATGATGTCGTGATCAGTATGGATTGGTTGGAATTGCATGAGGCGATACTCAACTGTAAGATGAAACTATTGAGCTTGGTTGATGATGAGGGACAAAGACGCGTGATTGTAGGTCAGAACTAGGGAGTTTCCCTGAGGTTCATCTCTTCCTTGTAGCTATGGAAGAGCATGTGCAAGGGACACAAGCTTTATGCAATCCTTGCGTTAAAAGAAAAGGATGTGGCAGAAGGACTAGAAAACCTTCCGGTAGTACGAGAATTTGTGGATGTCTTCCTAGAGGAGTTACTAGGGTTGTCGTCTGAGAGGGAATTCGAATTTACCATAGACCTAAAACTAGGGGCTGAACCAATAACAAGAAATCATTATCGGATGTCGACCCTGGAGCTGCAAGAGTTGAAAATGCAACTGAAGGAGTTTCTATACCTAGGAATTATACGTCCAAGTGTGTCACGGTGGGGTGCACCTTTTATTTTCATATGGAAGAAGGATGGGTCATGGAGACTTTGCATTGACTACCATCAATTGAATAAGGCAATGATCAAGAATCAATACTCATTTCCAAGGATTGATGATCTATTTGATCAGATGAAAGGTGTGATGGTGTTTTCAAAGATCGACTTGAGATCAGGGTATCACCAGTTACGGATCAAGGAGGACGACATCCCTAACACCACCTTTAAGACGAGGTTTGGACATTACAAGTTTATTGTTTTACCATTTTTATTGACTAACGCCCCAGGGGTATTTATGATTTTGATGAACGAGGTGTTCCACGAATACTTAGACAAGTTCGTCCAAGTATTCATTGACTATATTTTGATTTAACATCATATGATGGAGGAGCTTGATGAGCACTTGTGCATGGTGCTACAGTGTCTACAAGAGAAAAAATTGTATGGGAAATTGTCTAAATGCTCATTTTATCAATCAAATATTCACTACTTAGGGCATGTCATCTCCGACGAAGGTATCGTTGTGGATCCAACAAAGGTCGAGGCTATTATGGAATGACCTGTGCTGACGAATGTCCCTGAAGTACGTATCTTCATGGGTTTAGCGGGATACTATCGATGGTTCGTCGAGGGTTTTTCAAAGATAACTGTTGGGTATGTGTTATATTCTTTGCATGTGTGTGTGTGGGCGCATCAGATTCGACAATTGTGTCTAACGATCCCTTGTAGTAGTGGCCTGTTTGTGTCATGTGTGTTGGGTGCTTTTCGAGGGGGGTCCTAGGGGGGGGCAGGTTACGTGCAACGTTTGGCACTAGGTGGAGCCCGGGGCAGTGCCCCAAATTTTTTTTGGGCATTTTTTTCTATTTTTAGCGGTTTACTAAAAATAATCTTGGTTTTAGGGATTAGGGTTTTGGTATCTATGGAATACTTAAAAAAATTGTATATATTGTATAGTGAATGGTGAAATTTGATATAATGAATATAAGAAAGGTTTTCCCGATTGAGGGTTTCCGGTATAAATCTCTGTGTACTATGTGACTGAGTCATTGATTAAATTTTGTTTTTCTTAAGAATATATATGCATTTCTTTACTTCATAGGTTTAAAACTTACATGTGGTATCCGAGCTCATTTTTGGCTTCAGAGGGATGCCTTTGTTGTTGAGGTTTTGGCTTGGTCTTGATAGATCAAGTTTATCTTGGGTCTGTGATAAACCTGGGTTTAGTGGGAGCTTTTGCAGTCATGATTTGAATGCAGAAAGAGGAATGGGGAGTTCTTCTAGAATCGAGATAGAGAAGTTCAATGGTAAAAACTTTGAGCTATGGAAGCTGAATATGGAAGAACTTCTTGTAAATAAAGAATAATGGATCGTTGTGGATCCCAGTACATAGCCTACCGATACACAACCTACTAGCACATAGATGACTGGTACACAACCTACTAGTGCACAAACTACTAGTACACCACCTACTGGTATGTCGAAGGAATATTGGGAGAAGTTGGACTGGAGAGCAAGGAGTACTATTCGACTTTGCCTAACAGATTCAGGTTTTTTGAATGTCTCAGGATAATATACAACCAAGGGGATAAGTTGGGGAATTTGTATCAATCAAAGTCCCTGGTAAACAAGTTGTTTCTTTGAAAGAAGTTGTATCATCTTAGGATGGAAGATGGATATTCTGTGACAGAACATCTGAATGCCTTTAATACTCTGGTAAGTCAACTTGGATCTATTAATATTACAATTGTAGAGGAAGATAAGTGTATTAATTTGTTATGTTCTTTTCTGGACTCTTCAGATAATCTGGTTGTAGAAATAGGTAGTACCACTCAATCTACATTGAAGTATGAGGATGTAGTTGCATCCTTGTTATCTGAAGAGATGAGGTGAAAAATCATGGATGGTCATAGCACAAATGCTTTATTTGTAAGAGGGCATACCCAAGACAGGAACCCTAGTAAGCCTTGAGGGTGGAGATCTAAATCTACAGGTAGATCTAAGTCTCCAGGAAAATATTTGAGGAAATGTTGGAAGTGTGGAAAAACAGGGCAATACAAGAAAGATTGCAAGTCTAAGAAGGTTGAAAAACCAAAGGGATCTGATAGTACCTCTTTCATAGAGGCCAAAACCTCAACTAAAGAAAGAGGTGATGTTTATCTGGCATCTACAAGTACACATGCATACCATGATGTATGGTTGATCGACTCAGGTGTGTCATACCATATGACTCATCACAGGGAGTGGTTCTCTAAATATGAAAAATATGATGGTGGTGATGTATTCCTAGAAGATGACTCAACAACAAAAATCTTGGGACATGGAAGAGTTAAGCTGCTGTTAAAATATGGAAGGATTAAAATATGGAAGGATTAGAACTCTCCATGGGGTTCTACACATTCCAAAACTAGACAGGAGCTTAATATCTTTAAGAAAGATGGAAGATGCAGGAGTGGATACTGTATTTGGAAATGGAACTTGCAAGATGGTACGAGGAGAAATGGTGTTGATGAGGGGATTTCGGTGTGGAACTTTGTACAAGTTGTTGGGAAGAACTTATACTAATGGCTGTAACAGTTCTGTGGTCCCTGAGCAGAGAAATGAAGGAGACAAAACCAATATTGTCCTAGAAAAGAAGACCATGCTTTGGCATCAAATACTAGGGCATATTGGAGAAAAGGACCTTTGAGCACTACATGGTAAAGGTATGGTTGAAGGTATGTCTAATTTCACTCTGGATTTTGATTTCTATGAACATTGCATATATGGTAAACAAAATTGAGTAATATTCCCATCTGGTGCTACAAGATCAAAGAGGATCTTAGAGTTGATACACAATGATGTGTTTAGACCTGTTCTTGTTCCATCCCTAGGTAAATATATGTATTATGTTTCATTGATAGATGTTTTTTCAAGGAACACATGGATTTATTTTCTTAGAAAGAAATCTGAGGTATTTGATAAATTTAAAGAGTTTAAGGCTCTGGTAGAAAATCAGACAGAGAAGAAAATAAAGGTATTGCAGATAATGGTGGTTAATTCTGCGGAAATGAATTCAAAGAATTCTGTAAGAAGTGTGGTATAGCAAGGAAAAAGACTACTCCATACACTCCTCAGCAAAATGGAGTTGCAGAAAGGATGAACATGACATTGAAGAAAAAGCAAGGAGCATGCTCAGCGATGCCGGGTTAGAACAATAATTCTAGGCAGAGGTAGTGGGTACAACATGTTACCTGGTCAATCGATAACCTTCATTAGCATTGGATGATAAAACTCCACACGAGGTATGGTCTGGAAATAAAACCTCTCTTCAACATCTTAGATTGTTTGGTTGTGATGCTTATGTACATGTTCCAAAGGAAAATAGAAGTAATTTGGATAAAGAGGATGAAAAGTGTATCTTTATTGGTTATAAAGATGGTGTGAAAGGTTATAAGCTTTGGAACCCAGAAACCAAGAAAACTATTTACAGTTGAGATGTTGTTTTTAGAAAGGTAAAAGATGTGTCCAAACAGGAATTCCTACCAACACAAGACGAACTTGAGAAAATAGAGCTTGAATTGGATGATGCAAAATCTGAATCATTTGAAGAAGAGGAAGCAGAAGAAGAAGAAGAATAAGAAGAAGAACCTCATACCCCAGTATTGAGGAGATCAGTGAGAGATAGAAGGCAACTAGAAAGGTATAGTCCACCTGATTTTTGTTCCAATTTTGATTTATCTATTACTTATGATGATCCCAGATCTGTCAGGGAAGTAGTGAATTCAGAGGATAGTAAACTCTGGAAGAAGGCCATGGTTGAAGAAATGGATGCCTTGGATAAGAATGAGGCATGGGATATAGTTGAGTTTCCAGCTGGAAGAAAATTGGTTGGTAGCAAATGGTTGTTCAAGAAGAAGTTTAATGCATAAGGTAAAGTGGAGAAATACAAAGCTCGGTTAGTAGAAAAAGATTATTCCCAGGTAGAGGGAATTGACTTTGGTGAGATTTTTTCTTCTGTTGCTAAGTTAACTTCTATTAGATTTCTTTTATCTATTGTTGTTGCTTTTGATCTTGAAGTGGAACAGATGGATGTGAAGACAACATTCCTACATGGGGATCTGGAAGAAGAAATCTACATGAAGTAGCCAGAAGGCTTTGTAGTGAAGGGAAAGAAAGAGCTGGTCTGTGAGATAAAGAAGTCACAATATGGTCTGAAACAATCACCTAGGATGTGGTACCAAAAGTTTGACACATATATACTTGGATTTAGATTTGTAAGAAGCAAGGCTGATCACAATGCATATTCCAAGTAGGTTGGTAATCACTTCATTTATGTAGTGTGGTATGTTGATGACATATTGTTGGTAGGAAACAACATGGATGTTATCAAGGAGGTGAAATCCCAGCTATCCTCCAAATTTGACATGAAGGATGTCGGTGCTACTAAGTTCATTATGGGAATGGAGATTAAAAGAGATCGTGTAAACATGAAACTTTTGTTGAATTAGAGAAAATATGTTGAGACGATATTGCATAGGTTTAATATGCATGGAAGTAAACCGATCAAGGTTCCTATTCCTATAGGTGTAAACTTATCTGTAGATCAGTGTCCCAAGACACAGGAAGAAGAAGAGGACATGTCTCATGTTCCGTATGCCAGTGTAGTTGGCAGTTTGATGTATGCAATGGTTTGTACTAGACCAGACATTGCACATGCAGTGGGAGTTTTGAGCAGGTATGTGTCAAAACTAGGGAAGGAGCATTGGAAAACAATAAAGAGGGTCTTTAGGTATCTTCGTGGCACTACCAGTTATGGATTGTGCTACCATGGAAGACTAGGATTGGAAAAAGTGGTGGAATTTCATGGCTTTGTTGATGCAGACTGGGCTAGAGATCTGGATTACAAAAGATCTACAAGTGGGTATGTGTTTAACCTATTTGGAGGAGCAATTAGTTGGATGAGAAAAAGACAGGTTGTAGTGGCACTCTCAACTATAGAAGCTGAATACATGGCAGCCACTCATGCAAGCAAGGAAGCAATATGGTTACAAAGATTATGTTCAGGTATTGGGTTGGTACAACAAGAAGTGGGATTAGATTGTGACAGCCAGAGTGCAATCTTCTTGGCAAAGAACCCAGCTTATCATTCAAATACAAAGCATATTGATGTTTAGTATCACTTTGTGAGAGACATGGTTGAGGAAAAGAAGGTGTTACTGGAAAAGGTTGACACTTTGAAGAATGTTGCAAATTCATTGACGAACTCTGTGAGCATAAAAAAGTTCTCCTGGTGTAAATTAAAAATGGGCATTTCTTCCCTGGATTGTTGACTATATATAACCTTGTGGACCCATGGATGCAAACAACACAACAAGTGGGATAATGTTGGGTATGTGTTATATTATTTGCATGTGTATGTGTGGGCACATCAGATTCGACAAGTGCGTTTGATGATCTATCATATTAGTGGCTTGTTTGTGTCATGTGCGTCGGGAGCTTTCCTAGGGGGGTCTCGGGGGGGGACAAGTATGCCCCCCTTGGTTACGTGCAGCGTTCGACACCAGGTGTAGCTCGGGTGTTACACATTATTTTCGTCATCCCTATGACCGTTAATGATGTAAACCTAGTTGTTGCTTTCAGAGGGGTCAGTGGCATGAGTTCTTGAAGAAAGAAGAGAGAATAACTTTTCTGATAAAATAAGTTACATTCTCCTTTGTAAAAACCCTATTAAAGAGGATGTTCGCAGGTTTCTATATAGGCAGGGTGCGAGAATGCCTGATTCTCGTAGGCTACACCATAGTTGGGTTGTGAGAGGTTCGTAGGTTTCTCTATAAGCAGGGTGCGAGAATGATCATACATGGGAAAAATGAGCATCTTCTTGATGCTTCTAGAAGGAGAAACTTCCATGGTGAGGTGGCATCCGAATGGTTTGGATCTTACTCGCTTTCATGATTTAGTGTGATCATCCTAACCTCCTGTTGGCAGTGTTATCCCCGATATCTAGGGATAACTAGGAGATCATGTCTCGAGGCTCACAGGTCCTAGACATGGAGTACTGAGAGCAGGATTGACCTGAGCATGGCCCTAGAGGGCCCATCTTTCTTCTTCTTCGCCAGATTTGTCCTGTCAGCAGCAACAATTTCCATCACCATCGGCTTGGACTTGCATCAGAGAGGACTCTTTCTCCACAAGGTAATTGGTCCAAGGTATCATGGTATGTGTCATATTTGATCATTATAACCCTCTTATATATGCATTAGGTTCCTTTCATTTCTAATGACTGCTTGGATCCTACACTAATCCACTTGACCATTGTTGGGGGTGATTGACAGGGTGACTTAGGAAGCTTATATTCATGGGTTTTGGTTAGCCACCAAGGGGGATTTGCAGAGCCATCGTCCGCTCCCACCATTTTATCATTTTACATCTTATACCCCGCACATCTATCCCATTCCCCTAGTCTGGCCATTAGGATGACCTTGGAGGGTTACACTTTGTCTTGTGGGAAGAAGGGGCTAAAGGTCTAGGGGGTAAAAGAAGCTGGTAAAAGTTAAAAGCCATAGGAAATAAAACCTAGAGATGCTTCACCCAAGGGATCCCCGAGAAGGCAATAAAAAGCCTCTCGATAAGAAACTAAAGGGGCCCTAAGAAAAAATAATAAAACAAGACCTAACTAAGAGGATGGGAGGTCTCATCACGAGTTCACCCATTATGTTCATAGGTATCCAGCGGTATGACATTGCCACTATCTGGTCACCATGCTAGGGCAGTGACCTTTGGTTGCATGGCCAAGGGAAAGGGGGTCTCATCACGAGCCAACCATATCATTTCTACGAAGATACCAGTGGCAGTGTCCTCTGGTCAGACCTTGAAGATAAAAATAAAGAAAAGCAATAAAAGAAAAATAAAGGCAATAAAGGGCTTGGAAAAAATGCATCCATGATGGGTACATCTCGCCTCCTACAAAGGCACCCATAGACAACACCTGCCATTGGTCTTAATGTAACTGGACATCCCTAAAAACCATATCACCTCATAAAACATGGCTTGAATGATCTTCTGAGGAAACTTTCCTTATCTTGTGGGTATTAGCCCAATAGGTTATTCTGCCAGTTTCTTCAGCTTTGTATAATAGATCTATGTAATGTCTTTGAGCTCTTAGATGATATGTTAGGGATTTCATGCATGTATTTGATAACTTTAATGATGAAATATGATTTTCATTGCAATGATCATGAGGAATGATGAGCCCATGGAGGGCGTAGTCTTTGATGTGTAGGACCATACCCGACGGTCAGGTACCAGTGGACCGACAAACATGGGGATATGATTAGTTCGGACCTCCATGGGGCTGAAGATCCCATCATATGGTTGTTGGGATGGCAGAGGCAGGAAAATGATATGATGAGCCCTTGCATGAAGAAGAAGAAGGACGTCCTTACTGGGTCACTTTGGCAAAGATCGACCTAGGGGGAATCACCCACTGCAGATGAGATGATTTCTTTTGATGGACTGGATGCCATCGAGGGCAGGCTGGACGTTTCCTGGAGCATGTGGCAGTGTGTTGGGATCATTTGGCACATGTAGAATCTTGCAGGAGCCCCAGAGGGGCTAACGTTTTGCTTCTTGGATGCTGATCTTGCCCAAAAAGGGCCAACGTCTCCCTTAGAGAGGCCTGACGTCTCCCTTTTAGCTCATAATTATGACATTTTTAGCATTTAATGTGTAAAACAACATAATATTGTTAGTCAGCCTTGTCGGCTGTTTTAATGACCTATTTTTGTAATTAAAGGTCATTTGGATGATATAAAGAGAGGACGTTGAGCCTCATTTTAAACATAACACAACTCACTCTCTTGTGAGAGTATTAATTTTAGTCTTTTGTCTTTGTATTTGGCTCTTGGAGTTGAGGCGCTACACTTGTGGAGGATCATGTTTGGCATGTTCATGGTTTTTTTATCATTGGAAGGTTTACAACTAGGGTTTGATTAAGCTCTTCATTGATTTGTAAGTATATATTTTCATGCAAAACTTCTTGATTGAATGGTTGCAGGTTAAATATCTTACTTTTATGGTTACATTGTTGCTATTTTACTTAATCATTGAAACCCTAGGGAGAAAGCACACAAGTAGGTCCTTGCTTCATGTCCCCGTGATAGAAAACTTATTTAGCCATTTGATTAAGAAGAATATAGCCTAGCCATTGCTACAGTAATTCTCCTTTTTCTAGGTTAGTTTTGAAACATAAATTGAAGAAAGAAGACATCCTAGGCCTAATTGATTTTACACCTAGGGTTTGACTCTTAGGGTTTGAAAAGCCTTGGCCCTACAACACTTTTCATCCCTAGATTTATGTTTTGAAGCTAGCTGTTTTTGCTAAAGAGTTTTAAGGAAAGAGGGAGGAGCATGGGGCCTTGCTTAAGAAACACCGGAATGAGCCTCCTCCCCTTAGGGTTTTGACTTCATGGCCCTGCCATTGCAGCACCATTAAGCCTAACTCTCCCATATTTAGATTTAGATCCTTCCAAGCCTTTAGCCTTACTCCTTGACTCCATTTACCCTAAGGCACTAGTCTAATATTGTAACGTTGAGCCTTTTGTGTTAAAACAATCTTACAAACTTCTAAAACTTGAAACCCTAACTAACCCTAGCGACTTACTAACCCTAATTATATGATGACGTCATGCCTATTTTAAAACTCTTGGCTAGTATAAAAGTTGTGGCTAGGTCATCCATTGATAGACATTGAAGTGTTGAGTATTTTCATTGGCTTATTTTGCAAAACGTCCACCTCATTCCCTAGCAAACTAACATATAAACTAGGCTGACATCACCCTTAGTAGTATAGTGACACAACAACTTTGTAAGTGAGCATTTGAATGATATTTAAAGCATTGTGATAATCCAAGAATTGATTTTATACATTGAATGCTATATCATTTCTGGTGTTATTGAGAAGTAATATTACAAAGCCTTAGTCATTTTTGCAATCATTGACTTCGTCAATAATTACTGCTATATACAATCATATATAACAAAAATAGTCATTAATTTATGAAGTACTAACCACTGTTGCACATTTTAGTTTTATTTTCCTTGTCTCGTAAACAAATGCCTGATCAGTGGAATACCTTTATTTTGACTATCTCTCTTGGCAGTGATCTGTGAAGGGGAAAACCTACTTTGACCTTTTGAGCCTTAACCTCTTGATCTTTTTTCTTTTCAATACCCCAGATTACTAGGGACGTCTCCCTTGGGATTAGCCACCCTGAATAGAAAGAGGCCCCCCATCGAGGTGACAGTGGGTGGGGAATCTCCTGTTATGCCAGTTTGACTCTTGCCTTCAAGCTACTTAACCTATCCTACAAAATGAGTGATAACATTTTGGTGCCATTGTCGGGGAACATTGAGTCAACCTTCCTCAATGACAAACCTTTGATAAGCCTTGCCTCAGAAGTCCTTTCTTACAAGCTTACCTGGTGAATCCACTACTTTCTTTTCCCCCTATTCTTTGGTAGTTTCAGGGAAAATATCTGGCGACTCCACAAACCAAAAGGAGGTTTAATAACCCTGCTCTAGCTTTCAGAAGGAAGCCTCCTTCTAATTCACCATTTGTCAAGTCACTTTTTGGAAAGAAACTTCCTTTAAACATGTCTACTTCTCAGACTAGTACTACAAACCCAGTCAATAATTAGAGACAATGGTCATCCACCTTGTTCAAACCTTTAGACATATCAGCCATACCTGGTTACCCTAGGCAAATGCCACCTAAGTATGAAAAGTGTTTGCCTAAGTTTACCGACACTGATGCTACTAGTGCCGAAGAACACATGAGTAGCTTCTGGGCATTGTTTCAGCTTCACCTCATTACTGATGATGCTGAAGACTTGGTCATGAATATCTTCTCTGCTACCCTCTATGATGCTGCAAGACGTTGGTATCTTGGCCTACCTAATGGAAGTATTAAGACCATGGATAGACTTGAAGAACTCTTCATCAGAAGGTGGAGCATCAAGGAAGACCCAAATATGCTGCTCACCTGACTATATGGCATTGCCAGACGTGAAAATGAATCCATTCGGGAGTTTCATACCAGATTTGAAGATTTTCTCCAGCGAATTCCCCCAAGCCATCATCCGAAAGATGATTATCTCGTTCACCTTTATACTAGATCTTTCAATGGCTAGTTAGGTTATCTCCTCAGAGACAAAGGCCCTCAATCCATTCAAGAAGCCCAAGAACTTGCAACAAAGATTGAAGGAAATCTTCTTTCGTCCAAGATTGAGCCTTTTGCCAACCTTAGGGGGAAAATAGATATCAAGCAGAAAACGGTCCACAATGCTAAGCCTGCCTCAGATCTATGCACCAGTATCAGTAAGCTACAAGATTCAGTAGACAACATCATGAATAATCAAGAGGAAATGATGAACCAAATCGTGAGACTTGAAAAGTCCTAGATCTAGGCGCCTAGACCTCCATTCAAGGGGCCATTCCAAAAGGGAAATCAAAATTACAAACCAAAGAATGAAGATGAAGTCCCAAATACTTTGGCCTCTGCAAATGCTGTGGATGAAAATCCTTGGTGTCTGGAGTGCAGTGAAGCACATTGGGAGAACGAGTGTCCTTACAATGACAGCCAACAACAAGTCAACAACTTTGACTGCTTCTCAGATGTCCCTCGGATAAACATCACTGATGAAGAACATAAACAAGCCTTGAAGGAGGCAGCCCGAGCAAAAAGGTTGGCCATAATCAACAATTTGGATCAAGAATCATGAGAGAAGCTAAAAAAGCAAGAAGTCCAAATGTATCGGAGAAGGAATCCAAGCCAATCTACAAGTGATCAACCAAAATCTTTTGAAGTTCGTCCTCCTAAGAATCCCAAAGCTGACAAGATTACCCTTGATTTTGACCTTGAAGGAGCTTTGGAAAAAATGCATGTGAATGTTCCTCTGAAAGAAGCCATTAAGATCCCTTCCATTAAAGAATGCTTCAACAACTTATTTTCAGGAACGGCTGAGCCTGTGGACCCCCCAATTATGCTGCAAGAAAATCATTTCAGGATCCACTACGGTGAAAATACTCCTTTTTTCATAACTCTTGCGATGAACAATAAATATCTCAATAACTTCATGATGGATACGGGTGCTGGTGTGAATATGATGTCTCTCAAAGTCATGCAGCAGATGGGCCTAAAGGTAACCAGACCCTACATAAATGTGTGTGGATTTGAATCCAAAGCTATACCCACACATGGTGTAATTGAAAATATCGAAGTACGATTGAAGGAGTTCCCCGAGAAGGCAGTCCAAATAGATATTACAGTCGTTGATATCCCAGATGTATGGGGAATGATTTTGTCTAGAAAGTTTGGTGTAATGATAGGCGGGTCCCTTGAGATGGATCTCACTTTTCTATGATTACCTTTGAAGGATGGGACAACTGGGCGATTACTCAACGTACCTCTAACTGGAACTCATGTACATGATGTTTCCCCCACTGAGAATGAACCGCGGAAAGATGTGATACAAAATCTTCAAGAATACTCTTCGGAAGATATGCCCTTTACTACGGAAGAAGACTTTGACTAGATTGAGTGGCCCAAGAAAGAAGAATATCAACAACTTCTAGACCAATTTCAAAGTAAAGAAGTAGGGATGGTCAAAATACTGAAAAGAACAAAGAATGAAGACGATGTGTAGATACATCCGTCCCAACAAGAAACCTTTACTCCAGAAGCCCACCCACCTCCCTCAGTACAATACACCAGGGTTATTCAAGGAAATGAAAAATGCAAAATCCAAAAATACAAGGAGGGAGAGTTAGTATGGATGTGGGATATTCAGAAAGGAGAGCCTGCTAATGTAAAGGGAAGTATACAATCATGGCTCGAACCCTTCAAGGTTGGAATGGAATCAGTAGATAACTCTTATTATTTGTCCACCTTAGAAGGAAGAAGGCGCCCATTTCCCATCAGTAGGTGCCTCCTCAAACCCCACCAGGGTGGTGGGACATGATTATACAGGTAAGTATGAGTAGGTAGGCACTTCCGTGTATTATACCATATGCTTTTATTGTTTTTTTCCCTTATATATGCATCTTGGTTGTTTTATCTCATATGTATGCTTATATTATTTTGCGGGGTGGAAATACCACCCCACCTTGTGTTGCTGATGCTTTCTTGTCAAGTGTGAGTAGGTCTATAGGTTTATGCCAGAGATTGTTGAGGTTCTCATGCGCTCTACAGTTAGCACATGTCCCTGTGTTGGAGCCAGATGTTATCCCCGATATATAGGGATAACTATAGATCATGTCTCGAGGCCCACAGTTCCTAGACATGGAGTACCGAGAGAAAGATTAACCCGAGCATGGCCCTGGAGGGCCCATCTTTCTTCTTCTTCGCCAGATTTGTCCTGTCAGCAGCAGCAGTTTCCATCACCACCGACTTGGACTTGCATCGGAGAGGACTCTTGCTCCACGAGGTAATTGGTCCAAGGTATCATGGTATGTGTCATATTTGATCATTATAACCCTCTTATATATGCATTAGGTTCCTTTCATTTCTGATGACTTCTTGGATCTTACACTAATCCACTTGACCATTGTTGGGGGTGATTGACGGGGTGACTTAGGAAGCTTGTATTCATGGGTTTTGGTTAGCCACCAAGGGGGATTTGCAGAGCCATCGTCCACTCCCACCATTTTATCATTTCACATCTTATACCCCGCACATCTATCCCATTCCCCTAGTCTGGCCATTAGGATGACCTTGGAGGGTTACACTTTGTCTTGTGGGAAGAAGGGGCTAAAGGCCCAGGGGGTAAAAGGAGCTGGTAAAAGATAAAAGCCATAGGAAATAAAACCTAGAGATGCTTCGCCCAAGGGATCCCCGAGAAGGCAATAAAAAGCCTCTCGATAAGAAACTAAAGGGACCCTAAGAAAAATAATAAAACAAGACCTAACCAAGAGGATGGGAGGCCTCATCATGAGCTGACCCATTATGTTCATAGGTATCCAACGGTATGACATTGCCACTATCTGGTCACCACGCCAGGGCAGTGACCTTTGGTTGCATTGCCAAGGGAAAGGGGGTCTCATCATGAGCCAGCCTTATCATCTCTGTGAAGATACCAGTGGGTAACACTGTCGGCTCTGGTCACCAAGCCAAGGCAGTGTCCTCTGGTTAGACCTTGAAGTAAAAAGGAAAGGAAAGAAATAAATAAAAAGATAAAGGCAATAAAGGGCTTGGAAAAATTGCATCCATGAGGGGTACAACTCGCCTCCTACAAAGGAACCCACAGACAACACCTTCCCTTGGTCTTACTGTGACTAGACATCCCTAAACCATATCACCTCATAAAACATGGCTTGAATAATATTCTAAGGAAACTTTCCATCTCTTGTGGGTATTAGCCCAATAGGTTGTTCTGTCGGTTTTCTTCAACTTTGTATAGTAGATCTGTGTAATGTCTTTGAGCTCTTAGATGATATGTTAGGGATTTCATGCATGTATTTGATAACTTTAATGATGAAATATGATTGACATTTCTATGATCCCTAGGACTGATGAGCCCATGGAGGGCGTAGTCTTTGATGTGCATGACCACACCCGATGGACAGGTACCAGTGGACTGGTACACATGGGGATATGATTAGTTCGGACCTCCATGGGGATGAAGAGCCCAACAGATGGTTGCTGGGATGGAAGAGGCAGGACAATGTTTGTGATGAGCCCTTGCATGAAGAAGAAGAAGGATGTCCTCACCCAGGACGCTTTGGCAGAGCTCGGCCTAGGGGGATCACCCATCGCAGATGAGATGATGGATTTTGATGGATAGGACACCACCCAAGGTAGGCTAGACGTTTTCTAGAGGATGTGGAAGTGTGATGGGATCATCTGGCACATGTGGCAGCTTGCAGGAGCCCTAAAAGGGTGAATGTTTTTCCCTTTGGATGCTGATCTTGCCCAAAAAGGGCCAACGTCTCCCTTAGAGGGGCCTGACGTCTCCTTTTTAGCTCATAATTATGACATTTTTAGCATTTAATGTGTAAAACAACATAATATTGTTAGTCATCCTTGTCCGCTGTTTTAATGACCTATTTTTGTAATTAAAGGTCATTTGGATGATATAAAGAGAGGACGCTGAGCCTCATTTTAAACATAACACAACTCACTCTCTTGTGAGAGTATTACTTTTAGTCTTTCGTCTTTGTATTTGGCTCTTGGAGTTGAGGCACTACACTTGTGGAGGATCATCTTTGGCATGTTCATGGTGTTTTTTATCATTGGAAGGTTTAAAACTAGGGTTTGATTAAGCTCTTCATTGATTTGTAAGTATATATTTTCATGCAAAACTTCTTGATTGAATGGTTGCAGGTTAAATATCTTACTTTTATGGTTACATTGTTGCTATTTTACTTAATCATTGAAACCCTAGGGAGAAAGCACACAAGTAGGTCCTTGCTTCATGTCCCCATGATAGAAAACTTATTTAGCCATTTGATTAAGAAGAATATAGCCTAGCCATTTCTATAGTTATTCTCCTTTTTCTAGGTTAGTTTTGAAACATAAATTGAAGAAAGAAGACGTCCTAGGCCTAATTGATTTTACACCTAGGGTTTGACTCTTAGGGTTTGAAAAGCCTTGGCCCTACAACACTTTTCATCCCTAGATTTATGTTTTGAAGCTAGCCTTTTTTGCCAAAGAGTTTTAAGGAAAGAGGGAGGAGCATGAGGCCTTGCTTAAGCAACACCAGAATGAGCCTCCTCCCCTTAGGGTTTTGACTTCATGGCCCTGCCATTGCAACACCATTAAGCCTAACTCTCTTGTCTTTAGATTTAGATCCTTCCAAGCCTTTAGCCTTACTCCTTGACTCTATTTACCCTAAGGCACTAGTCTAATATTGCAACGTTGAGCCTTTTGTGTTAAAACAATCTTCCAAACTTCTAAAACTTGAAACCCTAACTAACCCTAGCGACTTACTAACCCTAATTCTATGATGACATCATGCCTATTTTAAAACTCTTGGCTGGTATAAAAGTTGTGGCTAGGTCATCCATTGATAGACATTGAAGTGTTGAGTATTTTCATTGGCTTATTTTGCAAAACGTCCACCTCATTGCCTAGCAAACTAACATAAAAACTAGGCTGACATCACCCTTAGTAGTATAGTGACGCAACAACTTTGTAAGTGAGCATTTGAATGATATTTAAAGCGTTGCGATAATCCAAGAATTGATTTTATACATTGAATGCTATATCATTTCTGTTGTTATTGAGAAGTAATATTACAAAGCCTTAGTCATTTTTGCAATCATTGACTTCGTCAATAATTACTGCTATATACGCTCATATATGACAAAAATAGTCATTAATTTATGAAGTACTAACCACTGTTGCACGTTTTAGTTTTATTTTCCTTGTCTCGTAAATAGGTGCCTGATCAGTGGAATACCTTCATTTTGACTATCTCTGTTGGCAGTAATATGTGAAGGGGAAAACCTACTTTGACCTTTTGAGCCTTAACCTCTTGATATTTTTTCTTTTCAATACCCTAGATTATTAGGGACGTCTCCCTTGGGATTGGCCACCCTGAATAGAAAGAGCCCCCCATCGAGGTGACAGTGGGTGGGGAATCTCCTGTTATGCCAGTTTGACTCTTTCCTTCAAGCTACTTAACCTATCCTACAAACTGAGCGATAAAATTTTGGTGCCATTGTCGGAGAACACTGATTCAACCTTCCTCAACGACAAACCTTTGGTAAGCCTTGCCTCAGAAGTCCTTTCTTACAAGCTTACCTGACGACTCCACTACTTTTTTCTTTTCCCCTATTCTTTGGTAGTTTCAGGGAAACTATCTGGCGACTCCACTAATGATGAAGCCAACAATGACTTCACAATTGGACCCAGGAAACTACAGACCTTTAGATATGAGTAAAATTCTGGGATATCCCAGAAAAATGCCTCCTAGTTATGAGTTTTTCCTCCCTCAATTTGCTGGCATCAATGGAGAATGTCCCGAGTCTCACAGGAGAATATTTTGGGATTTCTTTCAATGCTTCCCTATCACTAACGAGTCTGAAGACTTGGTGATGAAACTCTTTCAGCTGGCATGATGACCTTCTAGCTGCTAGTATCACTTCTATGGACCTTTTTGAAAAAGTTTTCCTTACAAAGTGGACCATGAAAAAAGAAGATATACAATTGTTGCTGAAAGAGCTTGAAGGAATAAAACAAACAGAGTCTGAGATTGTCAAAGCTTACTATGCTAGGTTCCAGAAGTTTCTTTACTAGATTCCTTGAAGCCATTGTCCTGAAGACAAATACCTCGTCTACCTCTATACTAATGGACTTTAGGTGCATTTGAGCTTCCTTATAAATAAGAAAAAGCCAAAAACATTTCCAGAAGCTCACGACATGGCCATTCAAATTGAAAAGAGTCTTCTCATGACCATGACCGATACCAGGGACACTCTCAGCTTGATAAAACTAGTTTCCCTTGGAAACTTTGTCGAAGATTCACAAGAGAGAAGGAAACAAGTTTCCAACCAGCACGATGAGGACGTAATTGAGGAGCAGGAACCTAAGCAAGATGATGAAGTGTCCACCTATGATCCTCACTCTGATGAGGCAATCCAAGAGCCCTTTTCTCCTGCACAACAAAAGGAAGATGAGGTTAGTTCTTTCTCTTCTATGGATTCCAATGATACCTTGTTCCATGATTAAGAGAGTGAGGAAGAAATGGAAGCCTTGGACGAAGTCGATGTTCCTTACTGTGCAATCAAAGACAAAGAAGCAATTCATGATGATGAAGCAATAATGCCTGCTGAAAACACCAAAGCCATCGAAGCTCCTACACAGGAAGAAACAGTAAGTTACCCTCCTCCTCTAGTTTTTGATGATGCTTTACCTTATGATGAAGAAGAGAACGAATTTTCAGATTTTTCAAACCCTACATGTTATGAAACAGATAGTGACATTATTGATAACATTGATGAGTTCATACATGTTGGGAGACGTAGGTGGGATATAGTTGGTTATGATACAGATCCCATCTATGACATAAAGGGTCATCTTTAGATGTTGCCCTTGCAATTACCACAACAGATTACTTTTGACCAGTGGCAACAAGGAGATGAGGTTTTTACCATCCAAAGGACCAAGGATGACCCAATACCTTATGACTTTCAGTCATACCTTGAGGACTTTGATAAATTTTCTTCTGAGCATTTGGATTCTTTTCATGAAGATGATTGCCAACCACCGTTGAGCTCAGATTTTAATACAAGTAAGGACATTGTTTGCCCAAAGAAGGTTTCTCATGACTGTTCACCCCAACCACCTGTTGTTACTTTTCCATGATTTTCCATTAAGGGTGTAGTCGGGAAATACCTTTTTCATGCTGAGTTTCCTCCTGGGAAAACCCTAGACTTCAAGGGTTGGTTGGGTAATGCTAGCTCCAATCACTTTTTCAACTTTCCCTTGATAATTTTCCAGTCGTATACTAAACCTTTGTCAATTCTTTCCTTGACTCTAGAGAGTGATGATGTCCTAGGTAACCAGTTTACAGGCCCTTTGAGTTGGTTTTCTGAACCTTGTATTTTTCATGACCCTTTCTCGGATAGGATTGAGTACTTTTCTTAGAGATGGACTTGGCAGGATTTTGTCCCTCCCACCCGCCTCCATGAGTTAGACTTTGAGATTCCCGATGAAGTAATATATGTTCTAACTAATGACATTTTTTTGCTTGATTTGTCACTGTTTTGGTTTATGATGAAGCACAAAGGCAGGTATCGAGGAACGTTATTGGATTGGATTCACTGGTTGTTTGACTATACCAACATACAACCAACAGGTAAGTACAGGTAAGGGTTTCATTTTCTATCCGCATTTATGATTACCATATATATATATGTATTGTTTTGTGGGGTGGAAATACCACCCCACCTTGTGTTGCTGATGCTTTCTTGTCAAGTGTGAGCAGGTCTACAGGTTTATGCTAGAGATTCTTGAGGTTCTCATGTGATCTATAGTTAGCACATGTCCCTGAGTTGGAGCCATATGTTATCCTCGATATCTAGGGATAACTAGGAGATCATGTCTCGAGGCCCACAGGTCCTAGACATGGAGTACCGAGAGCACGATTGACCTAAGCATGGCCCTGGAGGGCCCATATTTCTTCTTCTTCACCAGATTTGTCCAGTCAGTAGCAGCAGCTTCCATCACCACCAGGTTGGACTTGCATCAGAGAGGACTCTTGCTTCATGAGGTAATTGGTCCAAGGTATCATGGTATGTGTCATGTTTGATCATTATAACCTTCTTATATATGCATTAGGTTCCTTTCATTTCTAATGACTGCTTGGATCTTACACTAATCCACTTGACCATTGTTGGGGTGATTGATGGGGTGACTTAGCAAGTTGATATTCATGGGTTTTGGTTAGCCACCAAAGGGGATTTGCAGAGCCATCATCCGCTCCCACAATTTTATCATTTTACATCTTATACCCAACACATCTATCCCATTCCCCTAGTCCGGCCATTAGGATGACCTTTGAGGGTTACACTTTGTCTTGTGGGAAGAAGGGGCTAAAGGCCCAGGGGGTAAAAGCAGCTGGTAAAAGATAAAAGCCATAGGAAATAAAACCTAGAGATGCTTCGCCGAGGGGATCCCCGAGAAGTCAATAAAAAGCCTCTCGATAAGAAACTAAAGGGACCCTAAGAAAAAATAATAAAAAAATACCTAACTAAGAGGATGGGAGGTCTCATCACGAGCTGACCCATTATGTTCATAGGTATCCAGCGGTATGACATTGCCACTATCTGGTCACCACGCCAGGGAAATGACCTTTGGTTGCATGGCCAAGGGAAAGGGGGTCTCATCACGAGCCAGCCTTATCATTTCTGCGAAGATACTAGTGGGTAACACTGTCAGCTCTAGTCACCACTCCAAGGCAGTTTCCTCTGGTCAGACCTTGAAGTAAAAAAGAAAGAAAAGAAATAAAAGAAAAATAAAGGCAGTAAAGGGCTTGGAAAAAATGCATCCATGACGGGTACAACTCGCCTCCTACAAAGGCACCCACAGAAAACACCTGCACTTGGTCTTACTGTAACTGGACATCCATAAAAACCATATCACCTCATAAAACATGTCTTGAATGATCTTCTGAGGAAACTTTCCTTATCTTGTGGGTATTAGCCCAATAGGTTATTCTGTCGGTTTCTTCAACTTTGTATAGTAGATCTATGTAATGTCTTTGAGCTCTTAGATGATATGTTATGGATTTCATGCATGTATTTGATAACTTTAATGATGAAATATGATTTTCATTGTTATGATCCCGAGGAATGATGATCCCATGGAGGGCGTAGTCTTTGATGTGTAGGACCATACCCGGCGGACAGGTACCAGTGGACCGACACACATGGGGATATGATTAGTTCAGAACTCCATGGGGCTGAAGAGCACATCAGATGGTTTCTGGGATGGCAGAGGCAGGACAACGATATGATGAGCCCTTGCATGAAGAAGAAGAAGGATGTCCTTACTGGGTCACTTTGGCAGAGATCGACCTAGGGGTAATCACCCACTGCAGATGAGATGATTGCTTTTGATGGACTGGATGCCACCGAGGGCAGGCTGGACATTTTCTGGAGCATGTGGCAGTGTGCTGGGATCATTTGGCACATGTAGTAGCTTGCAGGAGCCCCAGAGGGGCCTGACGTGTCCCTTTTAGCTCATACTTATGACATTTTTAGCATTTAATGTGTAAAACAATATAATATTGTTAGTCAGCCTTGTCGGCTGTTTTAATGACCTATTTTTGTAATTAAAGGTCATTTGGATGATATAAAGAGAGGACGTTGCCTCTCATTTAAAAAAAAATAACAACTCACTCTCTTGTGAGAGGATAAATTTTAGTCTTTTGTCTTGGTATTGGTTCTTGGAGTTGAGGCGCTACACTTGAGGAGGATCATCTTTGGGATGTTTATGGTGTTTTCTATCATTTGGAAGGTTTACAACTAGGGTTTGATTAAGCTCTTCATTGATTTGTAAGTGTATTTCTCATGAAAAACTTCTTGATTGAATGTTTGTAGGTTAAATATATTACATTTATGGTTACATTGTTATTATTATGCTTAATCATTGAAACCCTAGGTAGCAAGCACACAAGTAGGTCCTTGCTTCATGTCCCCATGATAGAAAACTTGTTTAGCCATTTGATTAAGAAGAATATAGCCTAGCAATTTCTACACTAATTCTCCTTTTTCTAAGTTAGTTTTGAAACATAAATTGAAGAAAGAAGATGTCCTAGGCCTAATTGATTTTACACCTAGGGTTTGAATCTTAGGGTTTGAAAAGCCTTGGCCCTACAACACTTTTCATCCCTAGATTTATGTTTGAAGCTAGCCATTCTTGCCAAAGAGTTTTAAGGAAAGAGGGAGGAGCATGAGGCCTTGCTTAAGCAACACCAGAATGACCCTCTGTTGATACTAAGAGGGGGGTGAATCAGTATCAAGTACAATTTTAAAAACCTTTTCCAACTTATACTTAAAACATTCAATTATATCCAATGAGAAATGAACAATAGTATAAGAGTTACACCAATACACCACAATACACCATGCACAATATATAT
>ML781829.1:54533-78419 GCA_009831015.1 Picea engelmannii
GAGCATGATGTATACTATCCATCCATGGGTGTTGTATCTACATGTGCATTTTCCTTCATGTCCAAATAACTTCATCAATCTTGTGGTCCAAAACCCATGACTAGGGTTGACATCAATGACAACAACCAATCTTCCAACACCCTCCTCCCCTTAGGGTTTTGACTTCATGGCCCTGCCATTGTAGCACCATTAAGCCTAACTCTCCTGTCCTTAGATTTAGATCCTTCCAATCCTTTATCCTTACTCCTTGACTCCATTTACCCTAAGGCACTAGTCTAATATTGCAACGTTGAGCCTTTTGTGTTAAAACAATCTTCCAAACTTCTAAAACTTGAAACCCTAACTAACCCTAGCGACTTACTAACCCTAATTCTATGATGAAATCATGCCTATTTTGAACTCTTGGCTGGTATAAAAGTTGCGGCTAGGTCATCCATTGATAGACATTGAAGTGTTGAGTATTTTCATTGGCTTATTTTGCAAAACATCCACCTCATTGCCTAGCAAACTAACATAGAAAATAAAGTTGACGTCACACCTAGTAGGCTTGATGCAACAACATTATATGTGAGCATATAAATGATATTAAATGCGTTAATTCAAGGATTAATTTTATACATTGAATGTTGTATCATTTCTGGTGTTATTGAGAAGTAACATTATAAGACATAGTCAAATTTTTGCAATCATTGACTTCATCAATAATTACTGCTATATGTGCTCATACCTGATATTGATAGTCATTTATTTGTGAAGTACTAACCACTGTGGCATATTTTAGCTTTATTGTTTCCTTGTCTCGCAAATAGGTGCCTGTTCTGTGGAATACCTTCATCTTGACTATCTTTCTTGGCAGTAATCTGTGAAGGGGAAAACCTACTTTGACCTTTTGAGCCTTAATCTCTTGATCCTTTTCCTTTCAATACCCCAGATTACTAGGGATGTCTCCCTTGGGATTAACCACCCTGAATAGAAAGAGCCCCCCATCGAGGTGACGGTGGGTGGGGAAGCTCCTGTTACGCTAGTTTGACTCTTGCCTTCAAGCTACTTAACCTATCCTACAAACTGAGCGATAACAAGCGGCAGTGATATAATTTCTATTTTTTATAAGCTGCCTACATAGGGTTTCTAAATTTTCATTACTCGTCATGACCATTATCACTAAACAACACTTTTCACTTGCTTTTTACATATCTTACTTTCAATTTTTGTTTTTATGAATGTAAGCATGAAAATTCGCAGCTGGGATTGCTATCTGGTTTTGAATTTTTGATTAAAGGGAAATTGCTCATATGGTCTATTATCGAATTGTCATATTTTTGCTATGAATATAATTGTTATACTTGTTTATAAATCCTCGGTTCTAAATGTGCCTTGGTTACATAAGTAAAAGGCCTCCATGCATTAATTTTTGATTGATATTAATGGAGTTTTGATTCATAAAACTTTTCATTATTCAATTTTCATTTAATACACTTACCTTTGTAATCAAGCTATGGATGTGTGTACTATGGTTTTAAAGTGTTCTGATCCTTATACATACCCATATGCCAAGGTGTCATATGAAGTACAACATGATATTACTACTCTGTATGGCCTCTGGCTTCACAATTTCATTCCCACACATGGTGATTAACGCTTCTGCCTACTATTTTGAACTGTCATAGCATTGTTTTGTTTGGGGCTATGGCTCTGTGGTTTTTTTATCAAACCCCACCTCTCAGTTCTGTGTTGATTCCCTTCTGTTCGCCATGGCTCCAGTGGTAAGGATTGAGCCCAATGGCATCCAAACCTTGTTATCATATGATAATGCCAGGGATGATTTAGAAAGGAACGGTTGGCGTGTATTCATTGAAAAATTTAAGGGTTTCAATCTGAGAGTTGCCCAAGAGTTCGCATTGACCTTCAATGGTTGCAGAGCAAAGATAGGTGACGTGCAGCTAGAGGTAACTGAAGATTTTTTAAGCCAAACTACCGGTTTACCAGTAGTTGGGCAAAAGTGGTTCAAGAATGCAAAAGTTGAAGAGGTCCCCTAGACTTTGTTGTTCACCTCACGAAAAATTACTAGTTGCGACGAGGTATGCCTGTCTCATCTTTAAAACCTAGGTGGCATGATCTTCTTGCTATTGTGAAATAGTTCATTACATGTGAAGGAAGATTTGTGTTGGTTTTCCTGTATCACCTGCGATTACTTATGAGTTTCATTGACTTACCATTAAACATGCCCTACTTCCTGCTTAGAAGTCTGTACAAGATGGGAAAGCGGTTTAGGAGGCAGAAGTCTGATTCTAGTTTATTCCATCACGGTTTAATTAAAATTATCCTTGTGCATTAGTTGCAGTTACACAATGATTGTTGGGATGCTTTTGTGTTACAAAATGGCTTTGGCAATAGTGAGTTGGGATAGGTTGATAAGCCTGTTATCACAGAAACCCTTGTGAAACCTACCACCTCTCCTCCAACGTTCCTGCCCTGTGATCTTGCCCCTAATATTGAACCCTCGACCTACCCTGATGCTGCTCAACTAGAAAATCAACCGGATTTGCACCCAAAGAGTTGCACTAAAATTGTTAAAAAACCCACAGGGAAGAAACTAAAGGGAAACGTCGATGTTAATTACAAGAATAAAAGGGCCGGTCATTTGATTTCACGATATGCTCGAAACAAATCCAAACCATGTGCAGACACAAAAAACACAATTGAGGTAAGTGAAGACTCAGATTCGGAAATTGAAAGGTTCTTGGCCGAAGAGTATCCATTGTCATATGGACTTTTCCCTGACAGACCCTACGATTATGTTAGCAACCTGCCTCCATGTCTAAAGGACAATCTTGATTTTCCTGGCATCCAACTTCGTGACAAACCTACCTTTTGCATGGACGATTCTCCAACCATTAATGCTATCAGTGCCAATGCTCAATCCCTATAGCCACAGTGTAATGAGTGTCGATCCTACATCGACATGTATTATATGGATGTGCCTTTGCTATAGTCCCAACTTAAATCTTTAAAAGACCAAGTGGATCTGTTGACAAGCGAGAACAATAGACTCCAATCCATAACTCAAGCAAAGGAGAAACACCAAAATACTATGGGATCTGTTATTTTTAAGAATGTAGAGGCAACGACAACTATAGTAAACTCCAAGATTGCTTGATATGTTTTAGTCCCATGATTTGAGGTATGATCTTTTGGATTTTAGTATGATGTCGTTACTCTCCAATTAGGATATATGATTTGATTGGATAGATTGCCTTTCTTATTAAGATTAATTTGTTTTGTTTGTTGAATAAAATATGATTGTAGTTGTAATTATAACTAGCTACAAAATCGTAAGATTTTGTAGCCAGTTAGAAAAAAATTTGAATTGCTTGATTTTATAATTGAAAACATATTTAAAATTTCCCCATTTTCATTTGTTAATAGGAACCCATGATTCCAAGGAGATATGAAGCACTGTTGACAACTTCTATCCATATCAACTTTATGTTTTTTAGTAAATAGATTAGGTTGTTAGTATTTTGATATCAAGTAAAATCAGGGAGGTTGCATCCCCCATATTCTTGGAACATATTTGATGTTATCAACATGAAACATTTTGTTCCTGGAACCTATATAAGCATGTTATTTTGTAAACATGAGACGATCTCTGCCTAGGGAAAGACTATGGATTTTTCATTTACAGACTTGAATGAAATATAATACTCATCACAACTTTAGCTTGTCTGTATTGTGGTTTTATTCAAGTCATGATTGTTTCAATTTGTAATTAGATTATGATTGCTTTTGCTGTCATGGTTTACTACAAATTGGTATGATAAAAATTTATATATTATCCATGTTTTATGTTCCATATTTAACACACATCAATCATTTTGTTCAAACTTGAATTAAGAGATTTATATTTATCTTTTATTGAACGTTTATACACAAGTTCTCACAACAGGATTTATCTTAATGTGGCTGCTTGTGAAATTTTGAGATTGCTGTGATCATATCTCTTATATGTTCTATCATTCGAATTCCATCATTACTGCTTCACAATTATGAGAAGCAATTGTAGGATCTATTGTGGGTTTACCTCATCAGACAGGGAGATTGGATTCTATACACTGAACAAATATTGGATGCGATAACAGGTCAATTTGCTAGTTTGATTTCATTAGTTTAATCAATACAGAAATTTCCTGTAGTTAAAACATCTTCTACTAGATGTTATTTCTGTTTTACAATTAGATAGCTTGATATTTCATTTCTAGAATACAGACAAATTAAATAATAGTTTTACTGTTGTTTAAAAAATCAAATTATATTCAATTTTCACGGATTTAGATTAAAATTTGTATTGTGTACATATTATATATATATATATATATATATATATATATATATATATATATATATATATATATTAGAAATAGAATTAGTTGTATATATTATACATATAATAAGTAGAGTTATTTTATAAACATTAGTCAGTTAAACTGTAAATATATATTAGATCTATATATAGTTTTCAACGATTGTTATTCATCAAGTTATTGCATTTTCTTTAGTTTTTTTTTTTTTCTTTCTTTAGGAATTAGATCAGCCAACAGAGCCGCTAAACCAATCAGAGTGGATTAATCCAAACAAATTGGGTTAATTAGACAACCCCGGACTGGATTCACTCCTCCAGTTGATGAGCAGTCAATTTTGCCCATCAACACCTCCTCACCTTATCCTCTTCAACTTACAAAAGGAGAGGATCTATCATGGAGAAAGTTAGCTTTTGGGATTGGCTTGGATGAAATTAGCTTTTGAGATTTTGATTTTGGAGCTTGGATTGGATTAAGCTTTGGAGATTTTTAGCTTGACTAGATGAGCCATTTTTTCAAGATAGATTGTGAATATTATCAGATCTATGCTCTTAGAATTCTTGGAGTGGAAGTGTGTGGGGAACGAAGGATAGTTTGAAGGGACCTTATGAAATCAAGGCCATGGTTGTAATCTCTCTTTCACATTTAATATGATACAATAATATGATTCTTTCCTATAAAGCTTGTTGTGTTTTATTGTATGATTCCTTGATCACATACATAGGTTTATATTGAGTTTATGCTATTAATATCACTTTTTTTGGTTGCGTTATTTTGCAGGTTCATCATTGTATGAGCATTGGAACGGAGCTAGGATGGCGATGGCGAGAGGAAGTGGAATTTAAATGGTATGTCACCTATCCCTCTTTAGTTAGTAAATTCAATATCTAAAACTTAAGGAAAGCATCATGTTCTAGTGTGTTTTGTTCTAGATCTAGGTGGATCTAGGGAGATTAGTTAGTGTCCACACCTATCGATTTATCCCATAACAAAATTTGTGACTCCACTGGGGAACATATTGTTTCCTAGTTAGTATAGTTTCCCTTGCTTTAATTACTTATTTTCTGGTTTCTGAGTCTGTTGAAGATCCATCCAGAGTCTCTGAATTTGAAATTTCACTTAGAATATTTTGTCCTTTTACAAATTCTCTTTGATTTCAAGCAGTCTTGCACTGTACTGGTCTACATCTTGTGAAAATCTCTTAGTTTCGCACCCTACTATGTAATCCAGTGTGACATGTTCGCACCCTACCCGTGTCCAGCCTGCGAACTCCACTGATTTTCACATTGCACCCTATAGCTAGGCTGTGAACCCATTTGGAATTTTTGTTTAGAATTAGGATTTCCTATATTTTGATGCCAAGTTTTTCTTTGATCAGCTGGATTGAACTTTTAGAGCCCATATTGATCTATTTATAGTCTGCTTGACATTCCTTGAGTTGCTTTTAGCCATCTTTGCTTTGTTTGGTTTTGAAGGATTAGTCTCTTGCTTTGAGTGTCTTTCAATTCCAAAGCCCGTGTTTTCTTTAGAATTGTTTAGGGAAAGATCAAATTTCTTCTAAATAGTTCGCTTTAAAAGAAAACTTTTAGTTTGGGTTTCTTTGTTTTAAGAAAGTTCATTACTTCTTTTAGTGAAATTTTTGAAACAAAAAGATTTAATTTCTTGCTTTATATTGGATTGGGGGCATCCTTGCATTTGAAATAGAGGAATTGCATGATTCTTGGCATTTTTTGATCTTAAATTATGAATTGTGCATTGGTGTACAGTCTTTTGGGGGGGGGCATGAATCGTGCATTGGTGTATAGTCTTTTTTGCTCGTTTCTTGAGAATATTGATGTTGATGAGTTTTAAGATTTTTGGATGTTGTGCATATGGGAATGATCAATGTTTTCTCCTTATCATAGCATAGCTCTCATCGACATGAAAATATTGCATATTCATCTCTTTGCATAACTTTTGAATCGTTCAAAACACCATATTGTCCATGGCATCTTCCTTGTGAGTAACAACAACCTTAAAAATAAAGTGCTTATAAAATTTTATTAGACATTTTTTATATTTTATGGTAGCAAACCTACATTAGATTAGTTGTAGGGCTTTGGAATAGGTGTGAAAGATAACTTTCCAAAGCTGCAAAAAAACATAGTATCTTGTGATAGGGAGAGTTAAATCCACTTACTACATTTTGTCTTGGGAAGCCATTCTAACACAAGGGTCAATCACGATGTCGCATTGAGACTGACATATTTACTCACCCTGCTTTGTTGGTCTTGGTGTAGAGATTACGTGTATTATGGGGGTCACTTGAAGGTATACCCACAATTATGAGTGGAAGCTTTTTGAGTTGATTTCGGGCTAGATACCTTGCCTTTGCACGTGGATCAGACTGTCGACTGTTTCCCCAGGCATCATTGTAGTAATTGGTAACCTTAGTGGCATATGTGTCTAGGTTCTTTGCACGAGGTGACCATGGAGGGGAAAGTCTTGACAGTACCTGGAATCGACGTTGGCCAAACTCACTTGGGCTCCTTGGAGGGTATACCCATGATTATGTGTGGGAGCTTGTACCAAGGTGTAAGTCCATTAAGCAGGTTGTCAACATAACTTTTCCACCCGCTCTATCTCAACCCCTTCTACTTTGTTCCTGCGACGTTGGATTTCATCACCAACTAGTGCGTTCATTGTGAGAAGGTTTTGTTTGTTTGCTTGCTTACTAGATTTTTAGTGTGTGTTGTTTGTTTTCCCTAGAGGACTCTAGATTGGATATTTATTTCATGGCATCAGTTCCTGAAATGACCAATGAAGGAACCCTTTCTCCAGGGGAACCTTTTGTTTTTCCTTCTTATGGAAACATTGGACCTCCTCACATCGCTACTTTGAGCCTTATGGGCTTCATAATTGGATTACCGGTATGGTTGTTTTCCACTCAGGTAATCCCGAATGTAGTAAGTGCTTCGGTCCTAAGCACTTCCCCCCAAGAACATCAACCTCATGTTGATCCTTCACTGTCTTCACCAATAAGATCTTCTTCTCCTTCTTCACTTGCAAGGTCTTCTTCCATTTTATCTTCTTCACCAAGTGAAAGATCTTAAGCTGGTAACTTGGTGGATAAGAAGAAGAAGAAATGAAAGAAGAAGAAGAAGAAAAATAAGAAAGGATCCAAACTTCCAACCACTATCAAACATGTTGGAAAACAACCAGTTACTATTAATCATGCTGGAAGTGTTGATGATGTCAAGTTCACCCAAACAACCCATAAGCCCAAGTACGCTTGCAAGATTTGTAAGGGTAGCCATATTCTTAAGGATTTCCCTGGTCTACCCAAGGTTATAGAAGTATGGTATACACACCCTGACCCACCCATGTCGTTAGCCTCTGAACAACATGCTGATGACCTCTCGTCAACTAGTCATTATACTGTTGGGAAGAAGAAAAGTAGAGTCAAATTCCCAAGTATGTTATGCAAAGGGCGTCATCTAACTCATCTTTGATCTCATATTGAAGAAGCCTCGAAATTCTTGGAAGGCATGACTATTTCACAACCTCAACTTCCAGCTGCTTATCACAAGTTTTCTCTCAACCCACCTGTAGTTGATGGAATGATCAATCCAGTTCCCCCGTCGGTCAGTTTGGTTGATCAAGTGGTTAATATGGTCATGTCCTTAGTTGAACTAGTTGAGAAAGTGGTTGATCTGATACCATCCTCAGTCAATCCCTCTCTCCACTCAGAGAGTGAAACTAAAGCGGTCGATCTGATGCCATCCTCAGTCAATCCCACTCTCCTGTTAGAGAGTGTCACCCAAGTGGGTGATATGTTTCCACTTGTCGACCCCATTCTCCCCTTGGAGAATGCAACCCAAGTGGTCAATCTAATCACATCATCGGTCGATCCTACTCTCCCGCTAGAGAGTAAACTCGATACTGCCCATGTTTTTCTTGTTGATACAAAATCTACCCTGTTGGGGGCTATTCCTCCTTCTTCCATGGAACCCCCTCCTAGTAATGTGGCCATCCATTTTGATTGGGGTGTGATAATTGGACCTTGTCTTCCCTCTCACATTCCTTTCTAGATTATAGTACATGTTTTTGGTTGAGACGTTCCTCAGACACTGATAGATGAAGGTGCGTCCGTTAGTATTTTGTCCTCTTTTGTTTGACAAACTTTGGATTTTCCTCAGCTTGTGCCGGTTACACAAAATCTGTTATCTTTTAATAGAAGAACCAGTCAACCTTTAGGGACCCTTCCTCAGTTTCCCATAAATTTGGAAGGGAAAACTGTCTTTATTGATGTCATGGTAGTCCAAGACCCCTTGGATTTCTCTTTATTCCTTGGGCGAGATTATGTCTATACCATGAAAGCTATTGTGTCTACTCTTTTTTGTGTGATATCTTTCCCTCATGATGGACGAGTTGTGACTATTGATCAACTTTCATTCATTGACCCTGACTAGATTGCCTCCCTAAATGGTTCTTATATGTAGACGGTATCACCCCCTCCACAGGTCAATTATGTGGCATTGTTTCCCATGGCTTCAACTTTTGATGACTTAGATCTAGTAGTTGAAATGGTGATCTCTTCGATAGGGTTGTTAGAGCTTGATCTCTTTACCCATGTCACCACCCTCGACATGTGTTCCTTCCATCTAGTGAAGATCTCTTGGAAGACATGACCGAGTTTGTCCCTTGACATGGTGTCCTTAGTGAAGATCTCTTGGAATCCATGATCAAGAAGAGAGCCGAGGATAGTTTTTTCATCTCTGAGACAACCTTGTTAAAAAATGAAACAAAGGTCTTTGAGCATGGTTCTCTGATTTCAAGCTTGTTAAAAAATGAAACCACTACTTCGAGGATAGTTTTTGCGTCTCTGAGACAACCTCGTTAAAAAATGAAATAGAGGTCTTTGAGCATGGTTGTCTGATTTCAAGCTCGTTAAAAAATGAAACCACTATCGAGGATATTTTTTGTGTCTCTGAGGCAACCTCGTTAAAAAATGAAATAGAGGTCTTTGAGCATGGTTTTCTGATTTCAAGCTCATTAAAAAATGAAACCACTATCAAGGATAGTTTTTGCGTCTTTGAGGAAACCTTGTTAAAAAATGAAACAAAGGTCTTTGAGCATGATTTTCTTATTCCAAGCTCATTTAAAAATGAAACCAGCCTCGAGCATGATTTTCTAATTTCAAGCTCGTTAAAAAAAAATGAAATAGTGTTCCCCCTCTCTATTCGAGTCAAGTCCCTTGTCTAGTATTTGAAGCTTCCTTTCATTCACCTTTGCATTTGGATGAAATGAAGCTTGGGGGGGCATTTTCTTTCAGCCTATGGACTTCATGTTGAATTTAGAGTCGCTAGCTTCTTAAGATGGGGGCTAAGTACCAAATCTGCTAGCGTCTTAAGCTGGGGGCTAAGTACCAACCATCCCTGTGTTATGCGTTGGGAAGTCCAAGCATAGTTTTCTATGGTTCAAGATTGTGTAAAAATGAAACCACTTACCTCAAGCATAGTTTCCTCTGGTTCAAACTTGCATAAAAATGAAACCAGGTCCAAGCATAGTTTTGTTTTGTTTTAAATCTTGCGTAAAAATGAAAACAATCCCGAGCTTAGTCTTTGTTCTTTCTTGTTGTTGTAAATCAATTAGAATGTAACCGAGTATACTTTTATCACTTTTTCGGACTCGTAAAGGTTATACGAAAAAATAACCCCCTAGAGTTCCCTTTAATCTCTTGTCAGACTCTCTAAACATGAAAAGATTGCCGAGCGATCTTGTTCTTTTCACTCTCATAAAAGTATTTGAAGAAAATTTTTGGTGAGCGATAGTTTATCACTTTTTCGGTCTCGTTGAACTAATTTACAAAAAAGGAACTAGGATAGTTCTCTTTAAGTGTTTTTTCAGACTCTCAAAACATGAAAAATCCTTGAGTTTTCTTTCTTTGGACTCATAAAACAAACATTGAAATGCCCATGTGGGACCAAACCACTCCTTGCTAGGGTTCGTTAAACATACTCTGAGGGTCTCATCCTAAGGATGAGCTTACATTACAAGCATATGTTATCGTCCTCAAGCTTGCGTAAAAATAAAGAGCTACTCGCCAGAAATGGTGGGGGAAAAATTTGGGAAAGAAATGTGTCTAAACCTGTATTCCATGGAAGAGTCACCTTTGAACATGACACCCTTTCAATCTCTTTGTGTATAGGTTGGAAAACCCGCTCGTCTCTTGATCATACTCCTTCATAAGATTACAAATTGGTTTGTGATCCCTGTGGTTGAGTCAGTGTTTCCAAGACAATTGTCATGTCATCAATATGTTCAAAATGAATTTCAACCCGGAAAGACTTCTGTTGCGTCGACCATTTCTACAGTGTTTAAGCCTTCTATTGCGTTGACCATCCCTGAGTCAGTCCTGAATCACTTGTTACTTTGATCTACATCAAATCTTGTTACTTGTTTTGTATCATTGATGTGGGATACATTAAGGGCCCTCCTATGACGAGTCTTTTCTTGTCGACTTCAACTCATTATCCAGGAATTAGACTTAGAAACCAATTGGTACCTTGGAATTTGCATGCCGCAATGGCAGGTTTTCCCACTTTTGACAATGGGTTTTCATTATTGACCCCTGATCGGGAGATTCCTTTGAGTGTTCTACCTCAGCTCATTGATTCACATTCGTTGGATTGTACCAGAGTACCTTGGGAGTCATTGACATTAATGGTGATTTCCCTTGCACTTGTTAACAGTATACACTAATGACCAGTAATAAAGTGGTTTCTACCATGTTTGACTTCAGCACATGTATTCGCATGGTTAGATTCGTACTATAGAGTGATAGAGATGAAGACCCCAAATCTTTTCTAACAAATTTAGGTTGCGTTGGAGTATATTCAGTTTGTACTATTGCATAGATCCACATTGTATGTCTAGTGGCTATGTTCAAATTTGAATCTTTTAACACATAGATCCACAATGTATTTTTGGTGGCTATGTTTAGATTTGAGTCATAATGACATGGATCCACAATGTATGTTTGGTGGCCATGACCTATCTTACTTGACATGGATCTTTGTATGTCAACATTTATGCTCTGAGTCATTTGTATTCTGAGTATGGGAATGCCTACCTCAGTGATGATATATTATTATACTGTATTTCCTTGTTTGTTGGTAGGTTTCCGACCGATTGTTCCTTATTCCCTACATACACTCGACAAAGTATTTTAGCTATCACTCTGTTCTAACTTCATACTTTGGGGGAATCTCTGTTACATATTATTTTCATCATCCCTATGACCGTTAATGATGTAAACCTATTTGTTTCCTTTAGAGGGGTCAATGTCCTGAGTTCCTGAAGAAAGAAGAGAGAAGAAATTTTCCTGAGAAAAGAAGTTGCATTCTCCTTTGTAAAAACCCTATTAAAGAGGATGTTTGTAGGTTGCTATATAGGCAAGGTGCGAGAATGCTTGATTCTCACAGGCTGCACCATAGCTGGGTTGTGAGAGGTTAGCAGGTTTCTCTATAAGAAGGGTGCGAGAATGCTCATACGTGGGAAAAAAGAACATCTTCTCGATGCTTCTAGAAGGAGAAACTTCCATGGTGAGGTGGCATCCAAATGGTTTGGATCTTACTCTCTTTAATGATTTAGTGGGATCATCCTAACCTCCTCACCTTATCCTATTCAACTTATAAAAGGAGAGGATCTATCATGGAGAAAGTTAGCTTTTGGGATTGGCTTGGATGAAATTAGCTTTTGAGCTTTTGATTTTGGAGCTTGGATTGGATTAAGATTTGGAGATTGTGAGCTTGGCTAGATGAGCCATTTTGTCAAGATAGATTGTAAATATTATCAGATCTATGCTCTTAGAATTCTTGGAGTGGAAGTGTGTGGGGAACGAAGGATAGTTGGAAGGGACCTTACGACATCAAGGCCACGGTTGTAATCTCTCTTTCACATTTAATATGATACAATAATATGATTCTTTCCTATAAAGCTTGTTGTGTTTTGTTGTATGATTCCTTGATCACATACATAGGTTTATATTGAGTTTATGCTATTACTATCACTTTGGTTGGTTGCGTTCTTTTATAGGTTCATCATTGTATGAGCATTGGAACGGAGCTAGGATGGCGATGGCAAGAGGAAGTGGCGTTTAAACGGTATGTCACCTATCCCTCTTTAGTTAGTAAATTCAATATCTAAAACTTAAGGAAAGCGCCATGTTCTGGTGTGTTTTGTTCTAGATCTAGGTGGATCTAGGGAGATCAATTAGTGTCCACACCTACTGATTTATCCCATAACATTGGGGCAGTGCCTCGAATTTTTTTTTGGGCGTTTTTTGCTATTTTTAGCGGTTTACTAAAAATAATCCCGGTTTTAGGGATTAGGGTTTTGGTATCTATGGAACACCTAAAAACATTGTATATACTGTATAGTGAATGGTGAAATTCGATATAATGAATATAAGAAATTTTTTCTTGGTTGAGGGTTTTTGATATAAATCTCTCTGTACTATGTGAATGAGCCATTGATTAATTTTATTTTTCTTAAGAATCTATATGCATTTCTTTACTTCACAGGTTTAAAACTTACAATAACAAATTTGATCACAGAATTGCAGAAGAAGAGGAAGACGTTTGTTTGGACCAACAAATGTGCGATGGAATTTCAGAAGCTCAAGGAGCTGTTGACGAAAACACCGATACTAAAGGTCCCTGACATGGATGAAAACTTCTTGATATGCACTAACACATCCAAGGAAGGCTTAGGTTAAGTCTTGATGCAAGATGGTCGAGTGATCACTTACAACTCGAGAAAGTTGAGAAGGCATGAGGAGAACTATGCAACACACGATTTGGAGTTGTTAGCCATTGTTTATGCCTTGAGAGTTTGGAGACACTACCTTATTGGAAAAAAATTTGAACTAAAAATGGACCACTATGGACTACAACACATCTTTATGCAAAGAGACTTGAACACATGACAACGACATTGATCAAAATTGCTTAGCAATTATGATTTCAATATTTCTTACATGAAAGAAACAATGAACAGAGTGGCAGATGCGTTGAGTTGGAGACCACACATCTTTTCGATGATTCCTCTTCATACGAATCTATGTGAAAGGATCATGAATTTAAAACACGACGATGACTAGTACAAAGAGGTCAAGGATTTTATCGAACAAAACACAATGATGGTACCAAAATTTGAGGGATTTACTGTGGACAACGATAGATTATTGCTATTTAAAAGTCAAATTTACATACCACCCAACGACGAGTTGAGAAGTTTGATCCTAAATGAGGCTCATAGAGCAGTGTACATGGATCATCCCGGAGTCATGAAGATGAGGGAAAACCTTAAAACCTTATTCTTCTGGAAAGGAATGAAGGCAGACATAGTCAACTACATGGAAATATGTCTAGAATGTCAGCAGGTGAAGGCTGAACATAGACATCTAACAGGATTACTACAACCACATGATATTCCAGAATCGAAATGGGAGGTCATTTTGATGCATTTCATTGTTGGAATGCCACTGTTGGCAAGGAGAAACGACTCAATTTTTGTGGTAGTCAACACTCTGACGAAGAGTGCTCATTTTATTCCTGTGCATACGACATATCAAGCACCTAACTTATCTAGAGTTTTCATCAGTGAGATTGTGAGGCTGCATGGCGTGCCTAAGAGGATTATATCCGATAGAGGATCGATGTTTATGTTGGGTATGTGTTATATTCTTTTCATGTGTGTGTGGGTGTGTTAGATATGAAAAATGCGTCTGACGATCCCTCATAGTAGTGATCTGTTTATGCTGTGTGCATCAGGCACTTTCCTAGGGGGGTCCCAGGGGGGGGCAAGTATGCCCCCTTGGTTACGCGTAGCGTTCGGGACAACACCCGATTTTTTTTTTTTGGCGGTTTTTGATATTTTTAGTGGATTTTTCTATTTTTATAGGTTCACTAAAAATAACTTTGGTATTAGGGATTAGGGTTTTGGTATCTATGAAATACCTAAAAGCATTGTATATATATTGTATAGTGAATGGTGAAATTTGATATAATGAATATAAGAAAGGTTTTCTCGGTTGAGGGTTTTTGGTATAAATATATGTGTACTATGTGAATGAGCCATTGATTAATTTGTGTTTTTCTTAAGAATCTATATGCATTGCTTTACTTCACAGGTTTAAAACTTACAATTTACAGGATGATTTTGGACTAGTTTCCAAGAGGCCTTGGGAACCCAACTTAAATTTAGTATCACATATCACTCGGAGATAGACGGGAAGACCGAGCGAACAAACCAAATCTTGGAGGATATGTTACGTATGTACGTGATGGACCAAAAAAATCATTGGGAAAAATTCTTGCCACTGGTAGAATTTGGATATAACAACAGTCATCAAAGCACCATTAAGATGGCGCCTTTTGAGTTTCTTTACGGGTGACCGTGTCAGACGCCTTTGAGTTGGGACTTGAGGATAGGGTCCTGGTGGGACCTGAAGCGATCCAAGAAATGGAAGACTAAATGAAAACCATAAGACAAAGGATAAAGGAAGTGCAGGATCGACAAAAGAGTTATGTCGATGCGTATCATGTTGAACATAGTTATGAAGTTGGTGATCGAGTCTTCTTGTGGGTGAAACCGCATAAGAGTTTGATCAAGTTTGAAAAGGGTGATAAAATCTCAACTAGGTTCATGGGACCCTTTGAGATTTTGGAAGGGAAGGGGTCAATGGCCTATCGACTAGCCTTGCCTGATTCTTTGAGGCATATGCACAATGTTTTTCATGTATCTGTTTTGATACATTATGTTAGTGATCCTACACATGTTATTGAAATGAGTTTCTGGCAGGTATTAGAGGAGGGTTCCCTCACGACGGAGCCAACCACATTCCATACCATTGCATTCGAAAAATACAACGTCAAACAATGGATCAGGTCAAGTTCCAGTGGGACAACTATAGTCCACACTCGGCGACCTAGGAGGACGCATATGATATGCATCAACAATTTCCATTTTTGTTTGATAAATAGACTTATGATACTAATATACACTCTATTTCGACACTTATATACTGTGAATCTTTGGGATGAATTTTAAAACAATAGGGGGTGTATGTAACATCCCGCTCTTGCGTGCACTAAGAAGAATTATTCTTTGAGGACACTTGCATTCAAGTGATCTAGTTCTTCATACGATTGGTTGATTTGATTATGATTATGAGATACTGTGGATTTGATCATATGTTATTTTTTTTGTATTTACATAGACAAGTGTTATTGAATGGGTCCTCCTGAGTGTTTAGGACTTTGTATGTTGAGGATCCCGAGGCATCGATGAAACCCCTTGGATTCTGGATCGAGTCAAAGAGTGGAATGTTAGGGTTTGAATTTTATTGATGTGACATATGTACATATGATTAGATGTTATGATGTTGATTATTATTTCTGACATGATTTGTTGATGGATGTAGGATGACGATAGCTTGTCGACCAGACTCACATTTGGAGTAAAGGGGTCATGCACGACAACCAGAGACATTGAGGGAGAGGTGTGGGAGAAACCCTACCACAACATACTAGCACTCCCACCATGGCTCAAACTATAGGTTAACGATTACCTAGTTCGATAAGACCCATGATGCCATGAGGGAAGATTGTGATAGTTTCTCATGATGATTCTAAGGGGCGCAAAATAAGGAAAGGTCCTTATTCCTTAGAGTCCCTTAGTCTCCCCCAAGATCACTTGATGGAGTATTGTCTTCAGGGGTTTGATGTCTACCAAATTCAGTCAAGAGGCAAGTGGCACCCTTGGAGCACATAGTGCATATTGAAGGGCACATCACACAAAGAAAATGGAAAGAGGTGAGTGGCACCCTTGGAGCACGTAGTGTGTCCTGAAGGGCATGTCACAATTTTAACTGGTAAGTTAATAAACCTAGTTCCTAGAAAATTATGCCTTCTTAGGACCTGGTCGGCCTTAAAATGAATGATGTGATAAGTAAAGTTTAATAACAATTTTTTCCCCTTAAAAACTATCGCCAAGCCTAGTGAATTGAAATCCTAGGTCTAAGTAGAACCTTTGAAAAAAAAAACTAATTAGACTTGTAACAAGAAGGGGGTAAAGAAAATTCAAGCATTACTAATTAAAGTGGAAATTTTATTAATGGTTTAATTAATAAAAGGGGTATTTGGTTGTTTTTGTCTAAACCTGCTAATTCTGAACTTAGTTATAAAAAGGGGGAAAATTTAAGAAAAAGGGAAACTTAAAGAAAAGGGGGAAACCTAAGGAAAAAGGGAAACTTAAAGAAAAGGGGAAACTTAAAGGAACAATGGGAATGTCTAACTTAGTAAGGAATCTAGCCTATGGAACTTTCTATTTATGAATTCAACTACGAATTAAGTAAGGCCTATGTCATTTAAGAATTGTAAGGGAATAATGGGACACCAAGGAGAATTTTTAGGAACACTTTTAGTTGGGTGAGGGAAATAGACAAATTTAATAAATTAATAACTTGATTTTCTGGTGCAACTAGGGGATCGGGTGACATGTGTACGGGGGAAGTTTTTCGAAATTAATTAAATGAAAAAGGAATCTAATGAGGGTTTTGGGAAACTAATGAATAAGAAAATCTATAAAAAGGATGGAAGAAGAGGAGTATGGATCACATTTGGCTTGCATAACGTTACACTATCGAAATTTTATCTTGACTGAGTTTTCACTTGTGGGAGTTGGGATACCCAACTCGGGTAACGAGAGGTAGATCAACCTTGCGAGGTGAGCTGGGTGATAGAATTCTATGGTATTGTGTGCATGGCCCCTTTTCATCTCGGGTGGCTCAGGGGGAAGAAGAGTACCCCTAGCGTTGGCTAGGAGGTATCGGTGAGGTCTCATCGGTCAACAAGCGAGATTTGGATGGAGCGAATGCTCGAGAGAGCCTCTTCACCTCATCGTCGTTGTTAAAGGTACGCCTGTTAAGGTTGTTACTTGTAATAAGGTTTAATTTACACTTGTTTGTTTTACTATATTCATATGACGATTTAATTGCCACGATATTTCCTTGCACATATGTTTCTATGGTGGCTGTAACATATTTTTTTCGGTAAAATCATGATTGGTAATTGTAATCTCCTTGTCGCTTGATTCATCCTATAAGAAACCTTGCTACCCATAGTGTCTTTTATTTCTAAGTTAATGTCTAATTTCCCATGACCAGAATGAGCCCCAAACTCAAAACCTTGCCTATGCTTTTGTATCTCTTGCCTGTGTTTTCTTTATTCCTTGATTGCATTTTTTCATTTTTTCATTTTTTTTCATTATTTTGTATCTCTTGCCTGTGTTTTCTTTATTCCTTGATTGCATTGAGTGTTTTTTTTTTTCAAGATTTGGATGTAGATTTATGCTTTTATCTTCTGTCCCTTTATCCTTTAAGTTATTATTCTGTTCCTGAGCAGTCATCCAGGAGTCAAATCGACTATCTTTCACTTCGGTGTTAATGATTTAGATTCAAATGCCCTACTTTCCTGTGCATGTATAATAAGTGTAGGATCTTTTCTCTGCCCAACAAGGAATTCTCTCCTAGGCAACATTTATTCCCTCTTTAGCCTCCGCGATTTTGTGATTTATTTTCTGCAATTTTTGTGGATATTAGTGTTCAATTTTTACATAAGGATATGAAGCTTCCACCTTGTTTCATTGTGTCTTTGTCCATTTCTCCCTTAGGAGTTGATGATACCTCTTGGCTCGTTGTTAGTTGTAAAGGTGTTTCTTTTAAAACTCTTAACCAGTTCAAGATCACCCAGGGAGCATGATCTCCCCTTACAAAGTTCTCAAATGCAAGCGGCTACCCCCACAACAATCCGTTTGGACACTAGAGTAACCGGTTAGAGGCGCATCAATGATTGATGGACACAACGATGAAATTTTTCTAACTTTTCCTTCTCCCTTAGTTTTAGTTGTAAGAAATCATTCAATTCCAGTATGCTCGTCATCATGATCTAGCATCATGTCCTTGGCTTCAGTATCTTGTATCGTTGAAGTGAGTTTTCATAGTCCTCTACCTGCGTGTCACCATTTTCCTAGTCCTCGAGGGCATCTCTAGTTTTGGATTTATTCTTATTGCAATTTTCACCACCCTCAAAATCACTAGTGCATTTAGTTGCCCCCATTTTCTTTGGTGTCTCTGCTTGATCGGAAGTTACCCCTTTCCCCTGAAATCTATCAGTTTCATTGTTACCTGCCATGATTTATTCTCTTTCTCTAGTTATTTCTCTACAAATATTTTGTGTCCTCAACTCAAAATTGTTGTTGTATTTGCGAATTCACAGTTTTCACCTTCTACCAGAGTTCTTAACGTCCCATTCAATTTTTCTTGCTTCTTTCGCTGGAATGCAACAATATCCTCAGCATTAGAATGAGATGCTCATAGTTGCGTTTCATGAAGAACCATGCGACTGAGCATTAGCTCTGTTGGGGAAGCCACCATGCATTTACACCAAGTGATAGCTAGCTAACAGACTAGGGATTCTTGTTCCTGGTGATTGTCAGAGAAGTGGTAGGAAATGATTTTGTTATCTCAATTATTTGACAGTGTTGCGTTGACAGAGAACTGGAAGGAACGAATTAATATTCATATATTTATAGCCAACCACTTTATAGCCACAAATACTTTGGTAATTTTATGCTTATAAATTTTTACTTTTCCAGTGGCGGTTTCCCTGTAGGGATTCTCCAGATTCAGAGTTTTTTGTTTCCTTGACTATCAATGTTATTAGTTCCAACTCTTTATGATTTAACAACTAACGAATTTATTTAAAATTATCGCATGTGTCCCGCACTTTAGAATAATGGTTATCCTTTACATTGGTAACAATTTATTTGGATTAATGTGAGGCCTTTATTAATTATTAATCTCACTGCCACGATATCATTTGTGATTCTTATGTAGAGTAAAAAAAAAATCTTTCTGAGTATTAGTAAGGATGTATAACCAGGAGGATAATTATTTAGAGTGACTCTGATATCATTTTATTATATTAATGAGTAAATCCTAATTGCAGTTTTACATTAAGAGTATAGGACAGGGAGTAAAAACGAATTCTCTATTGTCATTCCAGAGCTTTAGTATTACTTAATTGAGTGTTAGGATATAACAACTAAATAAAGGATGTTGTTTCAATCAGTTGTGAGCCTTAAGATATTCTTATAATGATGGGGTGATTTTATTTAATTTCTCTAAATTACGGTAAAGCAATTTTTAATGTTTTCTCGTGAAATCGTCACTAATTATTGCACCTTAGCATGACATAGAGTAAGGGTGTCTGATGCTTGGATTTCCCCCCTTTTTAATTTTTACTCCTTGCAATTTAAGAGTTGTTTTCATGGTAGGGATCTAGAACCCAAGAAGTACAAGATTATAGATGAGTTTACTGAAATTTTAAACCCTTGATTGGAAAGTATAATGTTGCTTGAGGATGGTTAGGTGATTTTACTTTTAGATGGTGATTGGTTACTTATGTTGTGAGTTAGTCCATATGGTGATAATTGCTAATGAATTACATCCATGTTTTCCTTATTGTTTAGAGTGCCTTCGTCTAACGACATTGCATATTGTATGATAGTGCAAGTTGGATTTTAGGCACATTTGATTTTATGTTTGGTTAAGGGATTAGAGTTATTTTGTTTTCACTTGGGTCCCTAATGCTCTTGTTGTAATGTAGCGAAGTGATACTTCATGATTGGGTCATTGCACACGTTGATTGATGAGTGCATAGGAACCTTGGATTTGGTTCATGTGCCTCCTGTTGTGAATGATGCTGTTTTTGTAAGTAAAGTTGTGCTTGTGTTGTAACATTATTATGTTGTCTCTCGCTCGCTGGGAGGGTTCTAGATACTGGTCGTCAAAGATGTTGTGGTTGGTTGATTGATGTTGTGTTTCAGCTTAGTAGGCATGGTCTTGTGTGTGTTGGGAAAGATGTAGACAGCTCCTTGTTACTCAGAAAAATCACCATCCTTGAGACCTTAAATGGTCAAAATTGATGGGAACCTGGGCGTGAGCATTGCTTACATGTCCTAGAGGTCCTAACCATTGAAGGGTAGGATGGGCGGGTAGTCATTTTTATTTTTCATCTAATTGATTGTCGTATGTTGCTTCCAACTACTTGATGTGCTGGGTCATTATGTTTTTTTGTTGCCTGAACTGTGTGCATTGTGTTTGTTTCCGATTTGCGTGGATTGATTGTTGTCATTGCTACTTACCTTTCCATTTTTAATATATATATATATATATATACTGTTTATGTGTCACATGCTATCGTAATGACGGGGGTCATTACACCACAATAGAGTTATACCAGTCTAAGGCATGGCATAGGCCTAACAATTGTAGAGATCAAACTGGACTAGGGTAGATCTCATACCTCATTAGGGAAGACTTGGATTAACTAGAGAAGAATAGGACATGAGGCCCCAACCCAATCAAGATAGTGAGGACCCAAAAGAAGATACATCAAATCCCATAATGTTTCCAAAAAAGGGTAATTTTGGAGGCTACATTTTTTATTCTTAATTACTAGTTTACCATTTATAGCTATTTCAAGGCTATTGGATTGTTTTATAATCATTATTAATCGTGCGATTATTCATCTAGGTAGTGGTTGTTGTTTTCCTAGCCACATCAAAGTTTTATTAGATTTCTCAATAGGGAAGATCCAAAGTGATTAGGGAAAATCAAGATATTGAAGACCTAATCACGACAATGAGGAACCAATATGATTAGGATTGTGAGGACCCACAAGTAGAGATTTTGGAGCCCAAAATTCCACCAAAAGGGGTAAATTTTAGAGGCACATTTTAGATGCTTTTAGATGCTTTTTAGCTATCTAGTTCGAATTATTTTCAATGCTATTAGATTGGATTGTAATTGTTCTTCATAGTGAAATTGATTAGTTAGTTAGTGGTTGCATTTTCCTTGTAGTGGTCATTGAAATATGGAAATGGAGAGTTAAAAATTCTTGTGAAATGTTCCTTGTAGGGAAATAGGAATTGGGGTAAGAAATGAGTTAAGTGACAAGTATCCCCATCCAAACCTTGTTATTATTGATATTTCCAATAAGTTTATTTATATGATACAAGCTCATTCAATTTAACCCAATTTAGTCTTTGAATAATTGACAATTAAGGGGATAACATTCCCATAAAACCTTGTTAATATTGATATTTATAATAGGGTTTCCACTTTAAATGTTTGTAGTAGAAAATGAGAGTGATATGAGTAGAAAGGGACCATATGAGATTCCACATTCTAGTGGTTGGCCTTGTCGGTAGAGAAAAATATGTTCATGAAACAAAGAGAAGCTCAACTAAGTATCTATTTATAATTAATATTATTCTCTTGTGAGATCTTATTTTTCACATTACATTCACTTACTAATATGTTTTCCCTTCATTTTCAGAGCTTCAAGTTTCTAGATAAAGTATGAAAGTCATGATGTTGTTAATATTATTGTCTTAGATCCAAATCGGGTTTGTTGTAAGAAGTATAGTTGAGGGGATACACTTGTTATTGAGGCAAGTCCATTTGAAACACACTATTCAAAATATTATTTAATATGGCCTATGGTCCATATTTGAGATGTTTTGATTTACTTCTCTTCTCTTTGAAATACTTTTTCTAAAAATAAACCTATACTTTATCTCATAGAAAAAATTAATGAGAACATTGATAGTGTTTGGGATTATGCTTATAATAATATAACAAGTCTTTTGAAATCTATCCCTTGCACTGATTATATACTACAAAAAGGATAATCTTCTCATCATCCCTTATTCATAGAATAGGTGGTGAAAAACCTCTCCAATATAAGCAATTCCATAAGTCTACTGGTAAAATTATCATCTTTTTGTTCCTAGATGATACATTTTATTTTTATGGAAAGTGTTTACTCACACAATCCTATATATAAATTTTCATTTGCATCTCTCTCTCTCTCTCTCTCTCTCTCTATATATATATATATATATATATATATGATGTTTTCTAATAGTTTCTATGTAAAACTCACTATTGTGAGTAAATAATTTTATCCAATTTATGTATATGCTATTTGAAGATCATAATATGTAGAATATGTTTTTGGAAATGCCTATCTATAACAAGGTATGCAATTGATACTTATTTTTGTGGTAAGATTAACAAATAGTCAGGTATGCTTTCAAAGTTTCTAGCACATAATATTATATTTTTTAAAATAGTAGTTGAGGTCACCTTTATTCTTTAACTTGGAATTAAACTTATACTTGATCATATGTTCTTTACTCACTTTATACTTGATAATATTTTATTTTTGGTGAATTTTGAGTCCTTTCATTATTGTAATTGAGTTGTTCTACAAAAGATAAGACAAAGGAACATCTAAGGACAAAATCCTATTGATCCAGATTTAGGAGCAGAACGAAATGATTAAAAAAATGAATATAATAAACATATAGATATGAAGAACAACACAAATATCCAATGAACAACATCTTCTATTGAATAAATGAAATAGGATGAAACTATAGAACTGATGGTAGCTATCTCTGAGAAGAGATGTGGCTGCTACACGCATCCATCTGAGCAGAATGATTACAATGAGGCCCTAGAGGCCTTTTTGATATTACTCATGAATGCCAAAACCCTAGACATCCAAAAACCTAACCCTAGAAGGTGAAACACCAAAAGTCATGTGGGCCCCTATGGGTAAGTTGGTACCTCAAATTATCAGGGTCATAAATTTTGCATATGACCTCCGTTTTAGGTGCGTGATAGCCCGTTGGAAAGGTCTTTCAGATATCTACACATTACACCATCAAACTCTGACTTCATCTACATTTTGACTGTGGCAAGCCAAAAAAACAATGTTAAGGACCCAAAACGACCCTAGAAGTACAACAAGATGTGTTGACATGAAAAAATACAAAATATGCTAGTTGGATTAGGTAAGAAGCCACCAATATCCACCTGGAATATGTGTAGGGGTTCAGACAACCCTAGAAGTGTAGAACCCACAATTCCAAAGAAGTATAGAAGAACGTGCTGAACTAAAAAAAAACAAGAGGATCTAGTTAGAATAGGTGGGTGGCCACCAATATCCACCTGGATCAATCCTCTCCCGTTAGGAAGCAATATCAATGCAATGGTATCCACCAATATCAATGAAATGGTCTCCATTGCGTTGAGTTCCCCCATCATGTGAGGAAATTTCTGCTGGATTTGGCCCTGAGTGAGCCACTTGCCTTGGTGGAGGAGCTTCCTTCCCTTGACAACTTGATAAAGATGGATCCTCTACTAATGAGTGCCCTTGACCTGTGTGTCCACTATATGATCAATGGATTCTTGTTCCATGAAGTCAGGGTTGAGCTCTGTTGGTGTCAGTTGTTCTGTGATCTTTGAGGTGTCCAATAATGGTGGAAAACATGGCTGAAGGAGGTCCACATTGAACACTAGGTGCAGGCCAAGGAAGGGTGGAGTGTTGAGCTCAAAATCATTGCT
>ML781829.1:113841-140395 GCA_009831015.1 Picea engelmannii
AGTGCATCAACCATGCACCAACCTGTAATCAACCTGTACCATAAACAAGTGCATCCAACCATGTACCAAGTATGTACCAATCATGTGTCAACTACTCATCAACTATGATTCGTCAATATGTACCAACATCATCAACTATACACATCATGTATGTGCCAACTCATCAACTACTGTCTCAACCATGTACTCAACATGTACCTCAACAAAAATCCCTCATCAATTTCATCATCAAAATATGATTTGTAGCTCTGTAATAGACCTGGTGTTTTTTATCACATTTCTGCAAACCTTCATTAACTTTAACAACAAGAAACTAGCATTTTCATCAAACTTTTCTTTAGTCTCACATGCCTAGTTTTGGATTAGTCAACAACCCTATCTTGAAGTAATCATAACTTTGAACCTGTAATGTATAAATATCTTAAACTGATATACAATGTTCTTCAATGTGTTTTATGCAATTCCTCCAAGTGGCACTACTTGGAACCTCTCAGAAAAGGAGTTACAGCAAAAATGGCATAACTTGCTGAATTTTGTCTTATTCTAGAGAGAGACCTTGTAGAGAGTGCCCCAAAAAAACTATTTGATGAAATGATTTGAAACTGTTACAAAAATTACTAAAGACTGTACCTTAATCAACACATGTTTTCTCACTGAATTTGGATCTGTTATGAAGAAGTTATGACGTTTTTACCCGAAACACCTGATTTTGACTAGTTTCAGAACTGACCACAAATCCTATTTTCCACAGAGTGTAACTCCCAAAATACAACGACCCACAAGATGAATTTTGAACCAAAAATACTTGGATATGTTTTGTCACTTTCATAGAAATTTTAGGATCTGAATCATTATAGAAAAAAAGTTATAGAAAAAATGATGAGATGACCTGAAAATAACATACCTTAGAAAGCACCATCAAAAGAATTTATCCTTCCTTGCATTTCGGCCTTCTTTTCTTCAGTTTCCTCAGAATTTTGGCTTAGATATCATTTTTAAACCTCAGACACATATATATATTCAATATTCTCAAGTGTGATTCAAATGAGAGAGCCTTGCCTCTTATTTATACTCTCCAAGTAGTTTCCTTAAAAACATATTCTAGGTCACTTGGCCCCACTTTCCTTATTTTAGAGTTGGGTCCACTTCTAATTTCTCCATTAAAATTATTATTGAAATAATTTATTTTGTATTCACTTTGAATTATAATACACTCATCACTTCACTTTATTATTTACCTTTTAAAATCTCTTAAACCACTTTGATTACTTTGACCTTTTGGGTCTTCTAGATGAGATATGAGGGTCCTCCAACTTCGTAAGGCCATAACTCTCAAACCGTGAGGAGTTATGTGACGTTATACATACCACCAGAAATGGAATGAAATTTACTATCCATATAGAATAGTATTATCTGAAAATATATCATAACTCATACAATTACCCATCAAACAAACTTGGGTCCATTACGCAAACCCGGGGTCTCCAACTTCTCATGGCCATAACTCTCTAATCGTGAGGAATTATGTGACGTTCCACATACCACCGGAAATGAAATGACAAGAAATATCCATATAGGATATTTTCCCTAACAAATTCACTTTCCTTCATCTCATTATTCCATAATTAAGCATGGGTTCTCTTACTCCACAAAGTGTCTTCCTGTGAGGGCTTTCACCATAAGGGGACCACTTTGGAGTTCATCCATATTTACTTCTTATCAACCATGAAAAAAAAATAATGAGTCATATTTACATCAAACACTATTGGGTACATTACCTAAAACTTTGTGCTATGGGTCTTTCTTCAAGGGTTGACATCAATGACAACCAACCTTAATCAACAGATTAAACTGCCAAACCACCTGCTCATACCGCCTCCATGCTGCGATGTCACACTCCACTATCTCCGTCCCTATGTCTTGCTCCACTACTATGTCGACACATCATCCTCCATTCACCTATCGCCAGTCACATCCAATCCACCTGTTACCCACTCACTATCATCCACGTCACCTCCATATAGCCGTTACTCACTCACTACCCTCCATGTCACCTCTATACACCCGTTACCCACTCACTACCCTGCATGTCACCTCCATATACATGTTACCCACTCATTACCTTCCACCTCACTCCTGACATGTCCATTGGCCAATCAATGCGGCTGACCATGACAGTTTACAGACTGAATCATCATTCGCTCCCCAATGGACACTCGTTCATGCAATTAATCCTATTTTTTCACCATTGTTGCACTGTTCATGATCCAGACATAGCCAAAGCCACATTTTCACCATCATCTTCGATCAATATTTTCCATTAACGCCTAGTAAGCTAAGTTAATATCCTTTTTTTTAGATTTTTAGGTATTAGTCAAATCTATGGCGCCTAAACCCAAATCCTTAGAGATTGAAGAGAATCCATTCCTCCCATCTCCCATCAACCTGGATCGAACACCTCTAGCCGATAAAGAATACCTAATTGCAGAGCCGAAGTGCGAATTCAACTTCTTCAAATTTCACTTCTGGCTTAGAGATACCTTCCTAGACCAGAGCGACAAGATTGGACTTTGGGAGTCCAATCTCCCACTATACCTTTTCCCTCAAATATACGATTTCCCCAAGTTCTCTCTCAAATTCCAGGCACACTATCTACCTAGTCAAAGAGCCATTGTTTCTTCATATGGAGAGAACCTTTTCACCATTACCCTAGAAACAATAGACTAGATAATTCATATACCCAGAGCAGACTCCATTTCCCCTTTTTCCATTGAAATTCTAACTGAGATGTATGAGAAGTTGTCCTTCCCCCAAAGAGTGAAAATCTTTGAGATTTTCCTCCTTGAAAGTGCCCAGTTATACAAGAAGAATCCCCCCCTACCATTCCTCCATTTTCTTAGTGAAAGGTAACCAAGTTATTTCTTCCATGTGTTTTCTGCTAGGATACTATCCAAATGAGTGGGTAGATGAACCCATTCTGGGTTTTCTGTCCATATTATCAACCAAAGAAAAGTGATGACCTGTGTTCTCCGATCGAGTAGTGATGAAGTGTACATCCAATTCATCATATGAAACAATCATAGTCAATCCAAAGATGAATCACCAACCACTTCCTTAGAATCATCATGAAGGATTTGAGGATCATTTAGCATCCCTACTTTTTTGTAATATGTAATCTAGTAAGTTATATTTTCTCTCCATCATATCTTGATAATTAATGATAGGATCAGTTGTAAATTTTTCTATAAATACTTCAGACTTCGAAGTATAGAATATTTATATTTACACCCAAGAATGTTGTATCTGTAATTTTTTTGAAGAGATCTACCCAGTAATAAAAAGGATGATTCACAAGATTCTTGCATGTTGATGTTGGTGATGTTCACTTTTGTTTGTTAAATGTTATCTTACTTCGTTATCATTCTGTTTTCTGTCTCCAATCATTTAAAAGAAGTTTAAGTGCAGAATTTATCTCGAATACTCTGTTTCTGGCTTTTAAAGATCTAAATGTTATTCTTCTGATATTAGAATAAATAAATTCTTAAATGATTCTTTATTGTGATTTACCTTCTCACCTTCTTTTTATCTTTCCATCACTTTAATTCTAAAGGATTTAACATTTTCATTATCCTGCCCTGTAAAGAAACCTAATAAAATCTACATCTGATCTCGATCCTTAACACAAACCCCATAGCCCAGTGGAGGTGTAAACAATATTTCAAACATCTTTATTAAAACAAAACAACATGCTCATACTATTTTAACTAGCATAATATCTAAAACACAAACATATCTAAATCATACAGAGAGATCCCTCTCTAAAACTAGTAGGGCTAGATCTCAATTTCAAAGTGGTTGGATAATTTACATGTGTTAAATTTCTTCTGCCCCTTGACAACCTCTGGGAATTTATAGAGTGTTAACATAGTGGTGATCATACTGGGGAATAAACAAACTTTCCATCCTATGATTTCTTTCCCCTAGATAAAGAAAACTTTATTTCTGAACAAATCATAAAATCTAACTTGCAAAGAGATAAATGTTCGGAGGTTGTTAAAGTTTGTATATATTAGTTTAGATTTCTTAAAAAATTTCAAAACTCTGGCTCCTAAAAGAATTCACACTAGATCTCACCCTGATCTAGAACCTGCAACAACAGTAGATGATCCATAAAATTTACTCTGAAAAAGAAACATTGTAGAAGGTTCTGGTAGTCATAGTCCTTTTCATAGTTTCACTTCTCTCCCAAAGAAGCTTGTCACTATCTAGGATCTTGAGTTTGACCTACCCTTTGAGAAAATCCTTTTCAGAATCAAATCTGATAGCTTTGTGAGTGAAACAATCTTAGATAAAATCATCCTACAACCTAGGACCACTGAAATACATTATCCCATAGAAGATCTTGATCAACGGTTTCTCCAAGAGTTTGATAAATTAATATATCTAGTAGCAAATCTTTATCAAGATTTGTACAGAGCCCACTTCTAACAGTCAGTTGAACTTTCTACTGTGACTACCGTTGCAGCTTCTGTCAAGCCTCAAGTAGCTCACTCCATCCCTCCCAGCCCTACATATTCTACATCTTCTATCACTTCTCCTCCAATCACACAAGTTGTTGTTCAACATCCTCCACCAATCATGGCAGCAAGATATGCTCCCTTGGTGTTGGTCGCTCCCTTACATGCCATGCCCTAGGACTATCAAACTATAATTCCTCCATTTGATGGTACTGGACCTCTTAATGCACAACAACATGTTGATAAGATGAATGACTACTTTTATTTGTAGGAAGTCGATGAGGCAAACGTCCATATGAGACCTTTTGCATAGATTTTGACCAGAGAGGTCAAAAAATGGTTCAAATCTTTATGCGTTGCTAGCATTGTTGAAATTTATTCCTTTTAGCAAAGTTTTCTTAATAGATGGGAGGTAAGGAAAACCCTCTCCATATTTTATCATAATATTAGAATATCAAAAGGAATCATGGGGAGACAATACATGATTACTGCATTCGTTTCAACAATCTCTATAATGCAATTCCTGCCGATATCAAACCTCCTCAAGGTTTGGCCTTAATCAAGTTCCCTGATGGATTTGATGCTGATATGTCATACCAACTAAGGGAAAGGAATTCTGTCACCTGTGAAGACATACAGGAAAGTGTAGTGAGTGTTGAAGAAAATCTATTAGCCAGAAGATCTAGGAAAGGAACATAAACAAGGGTTACAATCAAAGAGAAGCCTTCCATTTCTTATTCAAATGATAAACTAGATTCCATAGTCAGAACCATGTAGAGAATGATGGAAAGGATAACCATCGCCGACAGAAATCCACCAAGGGAAAATCAGCCTGCTCCCCAGGTTAGAAATCCAAATTTCAAAAAGAACCCTCTCTAGGTCAAACAACGAGAACCCAACGACTTGTTGATGGGCGTAAGTGACACACCATCAAATGGAATATCAAATCTATACCGGGGTTGTATAAATAACCCAAGCCATTTGGAATGAAATGAACCGACGAGTTTAATGGCTCCGTTGGCCAACTAAAGTCCTAAAAATAGTAAAAGAAATAAACTAATCTAACTCTGTGATTCTAACAAATGATATATTACTTACTAATGTTTATAAAAAAGAAACATGAATATACAAATGATTATAAACAATTTATATACAATTTACAAGGTTTACTTGAAATCTTGCGAAAATGAATATTCATAATAATGTTTCAAAATAAGATAAAGTAAGAACATAAATCTTTTTGTTTTTTTTTAATGTTTAAATATTTTAATAAATACTAAGAAAGTACAATTGAAACAATGACACAGAAACAATCAAAGCTAATTAATGCAATCATTGTCTCATTCATATACAAACAAATATGAATACAAGAAAGAAATGATCAGCAATACTAAGCTAAATTCATGTCTCTGGATTTGTATGAGCTCCTCTTAACCTGTGTGAAGTGTAAACCTATGGAAAAATCAAGCATAATACTTCCTGAAAAATTCAAGGAAGTGTTTCATATTCTGGAGCGATTTTATAACAACAAAAATACAAATAATTATATATCTTGTGACCTTGAAATGTCCAATAACTGAAAATGAAAGAAATTCCATTTCTCAGAAATGGTGTTACTAGCTATCTAGAATTGGATGTAAACTAAAAATACTTGAATAGATGATCAGTCACAGATATAAATTAAACTAAAATATAATGAACAACATAAAGAAAAAACATGATATAAAATATTATGTGCAGAAATGACTAAAGCTAATTCGACACATATAATATTTCACATCAAGAAATTACATGAGAAGACAATGAAAAAACATTGCAAAGTCTACAAAGGATGAAATCCAAAGAGTAGACTTCTTTCTCATATAGTTTCAACAAAATATGTTCATCATATGGTCCAAGAAGAACTTTTGGGATAATACACTCTTAAAATTTGAAAAAATTAATTTATAAATGATAACAATTAACCATTTATTGATAAAACCAACTGAAGTTAATTTAAATCAATGCATAATCAATTATTCAAATCATACAAAGATATTATAATGAAAATAAAACTATTTTACTCACAGGACAAAAGCCATTAAGAAACTTGGAATTCCATATTCTTCTTTGAAAATACTTGTCCATTCTCCCAAAGATTCCAGCCATCCGTTACTCCATTTGAAAAGAAAAAAAAATTACAAAATAAATAATAAGCAAAAGAGAAAGGATAAAAATCCTCCTCTCAATTTCTTCCCTCCCATGGTTCTGAACTTTCTCATATATTTATACAATGAATGAACAGTCTGAGCGTCACTAATAATTTTCACCACCTAAAATTTACCTCATAAAGAGACACAAATATCTCTCAAATCATGCATTTTTTTGGGAAAATTTCTATGTGAAAGCTAACTGGGTCCATTTGGGAGATGGGTTTTCAACAGTTTCTTCAAATTGCTCACAGTTTGGTTGCAATCAGTCCCGCAAAATCGTGTCTCTGTTCTTGACGCATTTCCAAATTTTATCTGTTGTTGCTCATAAATTTATTTGCAGCAATCCAATATTATTTTTGGATCAATCATATTGAACGTATTTAGATAATAAAATCAATCCATGATCAGATCCGTACCAAATAACTGATAATAGAAACCTGTGAAACAAAAAAAAAAAAACTAAATTAATAACCTAAAATTTGTGAATAAAACAGAATCTAGAATAATAAAATAAAAAATGAATCTAAACTAACTATAAGTTTTAAACAAACATTGTTTATAATTTCCTTTCAAATGTGATCATAAAATTCTAGAAGATTCAAGTTAATTGAGAGGAGAAAATTATTAATTTTGGTTTTTCACAAAATCAAACAAATGATAGATAATTTTTTTTTTTTATTATTTTGAAATGAGAGGCAAAACGAAAAAAGAATTTAATTAATTAATATCACCAAATGATTTTGTGAAAATGAGAAACCAACCAAGATATTATTTGATAAAGTATTGAACCCAATATTCAAAATAGTCAAACTTGCTAATGAGCAAAAGAATGAACATACAATCATAATTTTTTTTTGTAAGTAAGTATTTTGTATTATATATAAAAGCCCTTCTTAGAACCAGGATCAAGAGTACATGAACTGAGTCAATCGGTTGTAATTACTGAACTGCTCCATAAGGAGAAACCAGTTCAGCCAACCGTATAAAGCAAGTAGAAAAAATTTCTAACAGTTCTAGAGAAAACCAGACAATTTAACTACCATGAGAGCCACTAGAACTAAAGTATGGAACAAGCTTTGTATAATCTAGGACATACTCGAGCAAAAGGCTAGGCCAGGGTTCCTCGATGATAGGTGTCCCGCCGGGAGTCCACTGCATGTCCGTGGCGTCGTTGCCCTTGTCCCCGTAATTTGCCATCCTGACACTTACCTGGAGACTCGTGTCTTTCTCCTCCGCTACCGCTGCCGAAACTGCATCTTCGTCCCCACCTACATTGCTTGTTGGGGTCTCCTTCCTCGCGAGAGCATTCATGGGCATTGGTTTACCTACCTTCCCGTCAGACTGTGGGCTTCCTTCTGTGGCAACTTGCTGATGGCTGCTCTCGTGGTCACTGGCAGTGAGAGGTGCATCACTAGAATCCTCAGGACAGGCTGCAGGGGGAGTGGCGAGAAACTGGAGAAGGACTGACATCCTTCCCTCCATTTGTTGGACACGGAACTGGAGGTCATTTACTCCATCTCAAAGCTCAAAAACTAAGTCATGCAGAATTGCAGAGCGTTCACGCGGTAGATTGGGAGAGGGTGTCTTCAGATTGCTACGGGGTCGACCATGGCTCGGTGCCGGGGTAGGAGAGGAATGATTGACAGAGGGAGAACACCATGTCGGGGTCCAGGAGGTATCAATGACAGCCAAACAATCAAGAGCTGGGGTAGGTGAACCAGAGGGCGAGGAGGAAGTGCGAGGGCGTTGAGGGTGCTAGGGAGAGCCCCTGCGCGGGCACAAGCGTTGCCATGGCATAGTGAAGCCTAGCACCTGCAGAAAGTTTGCAGAGCCAAGGTGGAGGATGAGGAATGCCCAAAAGACCATGAAAACCACAGAACCAGAGTCGAAACCAAACAGCCAGGCAGTAACACAAAGAGGACTCTGCATAACTCTATGCGTAAAGGTGGTCGAGGGGGGTTGGTTTAATGCCCCTCCCATCGGCTTTGAATGCAAATTAATGCTTGGGGGTGGTGGCTGCAGTGGGCACGAGATGAGCACATGGCTCCGTGCTCCGCTGGCCTCCCCCTTCCGCTTCTATGTGCCAGGTGTTGGGCACTAACACCCCATCCAGGTGAACATACAATCATAATTTAAATGAAAAGTAAACAGTTGATAAAAATTAACGTTTTTGTTTAAATTGAGATTTCTATGCTTGTTTCTAAATTTTGACATATACTCTCGTAATGAATGTCTCATACTATAGTGAATGTCTTAAGTTTTTGTCAAATCAAGTCAAGGTATGGAACTATTTGAAAATGTTGATTCTGTATCTCATTATAATTATCAAGATTCTAATGGGGCCCCTTTAAATTTTGTAAAACTTTGGGGGGAGTTGTTGGGGTCCAACAAATGGCGACTTACTGGGTGAAGCAGTTATCTCTGATGTGGTAAGATTTCATCTTAGGAATAAAAAGAATAAGACTTGAAAAAATATTTAAGTTCTCTGAAATAAATTTACTCTGAGACCGTATAGTATTAGGATAAGCTCAATGTTATAACCAGACAATAGAATTTTCTTTGCAGAGGATTATAACCTGAAATAATGCCTTAATTAAAGAGTCACAATGTTTATAAAATAACTTCAATACCATTGACAGAGCCACTACTTCCAACAGGAGTCCATAACCTCGACATGGATGTCATTTAACCCACTCAAGTACTTTAATCCCATCCAATAGTTGTATCCAAATGATGTATACTTCCATAAAAGTTAATTTAAAAACATATACCTGCTACCTCTCGATCAAACATTGCTTCATTGCTAGCAGGCCTGTTCAGTACCCTGACAAAGTTGTCTTGGTATCATGTGTGCATTTATCTGCTGCCAGGGAGCCTATTCAGTACCTCGATGGGTTTACACACACTTCCCACACTTAAGTTCTTCCAACCCTCTTATGCCACTTTTAAATAATAATACAATTATATATTTCTTGATGGCAAAGAGAGAGGGGTGATACTATAGGTTAATTGCAATACAGGTGAATAGTTAATCATGTTATTTGTTTTCTTTCAAAACTGGAAGTTTTATCATGGTTTAGAGATTTTAGATTTCCTTTAAGAAATCATCTAGAGAATGGGGAAGAACTTAAAAGTGATTCCTTAAGAATATGGACGACATAAAAAGTTTAAATATCATCGTAATTCTAAAATATTTAAACCATATCTTTGGTGTAATACTCCGACAAAGACAATTTGAGGACAAAATGAAAGTGACAATTGACATAAAAATCAGTTGTATGAGTTATATCTTAATATCAGGACCTCTTTGAACTATTTCAATTTTCTTGAAAAACACAAGTCTTAAAATAAATGCTTCCTTCGACAATAGCTCTTTGATAAAAAATATATTGATTCAAAAAGACAGATAAGAAGAAAACTCATTCAAAGAAATCAAAGAAAACAAAAAACACACAACAAACCAAATCAAATTTTATTAATGGGATTCAAAATTAGAAGTACACAAAATCAAAACAACAAAAGAAATAAGGAAACAATTTTGGCCAAAGATAAAATTGAGATTTTGGATCCACTAGCATCTCACTGTAAAATAAAGGAAGAACTAAATCATATAAAATATCATATGTGAGCAAGTTCTTTTCTTAATATAGTGATGCATGAGATGTTACTTTGACCAAGCATTATTATTAAAAATAAAAGAGGCTAAAAGAAAATAGAAAAATCCTTGTTAAGATGAGTTCATTCCTACTTGTGGAACCTTGGGTCAGGGTTGAATTGATAGTTCAAATTTACTTATCTCTTTACTTTCCATTTATATTTTTCACGATGATACTACGTTTTTGAAAAGAAATATTCAACGAAAAGAAAAGAGAAAAATATTTAAAGTGGAATTCCCTGACAACATTCATATTATGGTTCTCTAGGTGTACCCACTTGTGTTCATAACTGCATTATTACACAAAGAAATATTGAGAAAGAAAACTAAAGGAAGGATAATCCTAAACCTAATCTAAACTACTAAATAGATCAAAATGCTGAGTAAAATCATATTTTCAATGCAGCCATAAGAGCATCTTCAATCCTGCAAGGCATAGAAAGTAAAAAATCAGAATAAGAGAATGTAGTATTTGCATATACAAAATAAATATGTCATGCTTACCTCCTATATATTATTTTAAAAACAAAACAAGAGCGACCTTACCATTCTTTTGAAACTTCTTGATGTATGAATACTCCAACCATTAAGCAATCTGGTTGTGATATGAGTCATAATGACATGTAAGAGTGTAAGTTTGGAAAACTTGTCAATATTATGGGGACCTGACATAACCATCAGCCAAGGCCGAAATTCCCCATCCTCCTGACAGTTCTCCAAGTGTTCATCAATTTCTTCACATGGAGGATCTAAAAAAATCATGTAATGCTTACTTCGTAGATATTTAGGTAGAAACAAAGTAAGCACAACTTTATCTTTATTATGAAGATTTTTTAGATATGAATCTTCAAGCCATTCTAAGATCGTGTCATAAAAATTAGGACGCAAACTATGACTTTGGTGAAATGGATATATTAATGGGGAACACACAAGAGGATTCATGACATCAATTAGATTATTGGTTTGAACGATTCCTTTGATGATATTGATCGTTTCAAAATGTGAAGCATAAACATTAAAATTCGAACTAATCAAAGAACATATATCTAATGTAGAATATTTGATTTCCATAAGAATAAGTGCATTTTATTTTTCAACAATAAATCGTGTAAAATCATTTTGCAACATGCCATTTTTCTGTGTGAGTGATGAAAGTGAAAGAGAATCAAATCCAACTTCATAAATGTTATGTTTGGAACCAATTTCACCAAATTTTGACATATCAAAAAGATTTGATTGTGATGGAAAAGAGTAAGATACTGTGGGTAAAGTATCAAGTCCACCAAAATCTAAGAAGAGATTAGGATATAAAGAGTAAAAGGAATCATAAATGAGCACATGAAAAGAATCTCTTGAGCTATGATATTTAACAATAATATTCTCAAGACATTCCTCTTTACTTAAAACTTTCACTCTGTTTTGGTGATAAATTATTCACCATAATATGATCATCTAAATTTGTCTCTTGTATGATAGATAATTCAAAACTTTCATGACAAACATCTGATCTTTCTTGTGGATAAGGTATGATTTGTAGATGAGGGTTTAAGGTTTCTTCTTCCAATTGCAGATCTACATCTCTAATCAATTTCATTGGAATGTTATAATGTTTAAGATCATTTTCGTCACCTAAGTGTTCTTCAATAACTGAATTTAAGTACTGATTAGAGCAAGGGTTAGAATAATATGGACAATCATATTCACCCAAACTCAAATATTCTTCCACAATGGTCGAGGATTGAGTATACAATGATTCAGAGGAAAAACCAATTTGATTGTCAGTAAGAACCTTTTCAATAGATTCTACCTCCCTTGTTCAAAATTTTCGGATGGATTCCTCTCATCCTGTGAACAAAATTCTTCTCTAAATTGAGTGATAGGATTTGCAACTGATTCATCATTTGCGATTTAATGTGACTAGATGAAAGGGATGGAAGCATCATAGAGGAGATTTAGTACAAATGACATGTCATCAAGATTAAATTTACAGAGAACATGATGGATTCTTGTTGAAAATCCTTCTAGAGATGAATTGTCATTGGGGTAAAATCATGAAGATGGGTAACACTTTCATGACAATCAGGTCTCAAAAATTCCTAGCGGCATATTCATCCGTTAGATTCAAAATTATAGTCATAGTAAAATAGAGTCTTTGTAGATTGTTGTGTTATATTTCGTTTATTAAAAACATAAGTTTAATAATAGATACATTGTTGTTGGAAAAAATAACTCATTATCATTCCTTTCATGTTTAAGGAACATATTGTCAAACAATTGACAAATTGACATATCAAATATTAATAAAAAAAAATTGAAAAATAGTCATTGGAAAGCTAACAAAATTCTTCACAAGTTTTGTTTTTACTATAAAGTGAAGTTCTAAGTAAAAAAAAATACTTTTGTATGCCAGAAGTTGAAAAACTTATGAAAATAAAGTTTTTTTTCTCATAAAACAAGCAAAAGTGTTACCCATCTTCATGGTTTTACCCATTGATTAGTAAGGTCTGAAATTCTTCACATAATTGATTGTAATTATATTTTTCAAAAGCATATAAAAATTCATCTACAAAGTGAAACCAATCAATAATGTGATATGTTGGAAAAGACTCAAACCAATGTTTAATCTGACCCATGAAAGTAAAAACAAACAATCTGCATAAAACATTTAAATAAGAAATATCATACTTGATGCATTTACACCAAAACTTGTTAATATGGTCTTTTACAGATACATCCCCCCCACCATCAAATGTGAGTTTGGACAAGTGAGAGACTGTCTCGTTGTGAATATCATGTAACGAGAAGTGGAAAGAATGTTCCAAAACAATGATTTGGGGATGCATGGGGAATTAAATACATTCAAAACAAAGACTCCTGGAAGGCCAACTTGTCAGTTTGGCCTGCCTTCTAGTGCATTTCAAATTGACACAAAAGAAAATTTTATAAATATGGAATTATTATAGGTTGAGGGGTCAAACATTTAATCATTAAATTTACCTCAACCCTCCTTCTAGCACCATTTGTTGACAGGCGTAAGTGACACACCGTCAACTGGAAGGTCAAATCCAGACCTGGGTTGTCTAAATAACCGAAGTCGTTTGGAATGAAATGACCCGACAGGTTTAATGGCTCTGTTGGCCAACTAAAGTCCTAAAAACAGTAAAATAAACAAACTAATATAAAGTTATGATTCTAAAAATGATATATTACTTATTAATGTTCATAAAAAAGAAACGTGAATATACAAATTATTATAAACAATATATATACAGTTTACAAGGTTTCCTTGAAATCTTGCGAAAATGAATATTCATAATAATGTTTCAAAATAAGATAAAGTAAGAACATAAATCTTTTTTCTTTTTTTTTAATGTTTACATATTTTAATAAATACTAAGCATATACAATTGAAACAATGACACAGAAACAATCAAAGCTAATTAATGCAATCATCGTCTCATTCATATACAAACAAATATGAATAAAAGAAAGAAATGCACCTACTAACCTCTCAGCAATCACCAATACTAAGCTAAATTCATCTCTCTGGATTTGTATGATCTCTTCTTAACTTGTGTCAAGTGTAAACCTATGACAAAAGAAAGCATAATACTTCCTAAAGAAATTCAAGGAAGTGTTTCATATACCGGAGCGAGTTTATAACAACAAAAAGACAAATAATTATATATCTTATGACCTTGAAATGTCCAATAACTGAAAATGAAAGAAATTTGAATTCTCAGAAATGGTGTTACCAACTATCTAGCATTAGATGTAAACTCAAAATACTTTAATAGATGATAAGTCACAGATATAAACTAAACCAAAATATAATGAACAACATAAAGAAAATCATGATATAAAATATTATGTGCAGAAATGACTAAAGTTAATTCGAGACAGATTATATTTCACATCAAGAAATTACATGAGAAGACAATGAAAAAACACTGCAAAGTCTACACAAGACAAAATCCAAAGAGTAATCTTCTTTCTCATATAGTTTCAATAAAATATGTTCATCATATGGTCCAGGAAGAACTTTTGGGATAATAGACTCTTAAAGATTGAAAAAATTAATATATAAATGATAGAAATTAACCATGTATTGATAAAACAGACTAAAACTAATTTAAATGAATGCATAATCAATTATTCAAATAATATGAAAACATTATAATGAAAATAAAACCATTTTATTCATAGGACAAACGCCATTAAGCAACTTGGAATTCCATATTCTTCTTTGAAAATACTTGTCCATTCTCCCAAATATTCCAACCATCCGTTACTCCATTTGAAAAGATTTTTTTTTTACAAAAGAAATAATATACAAAAGAGAAATGATAAAAACCCTCCTCTAAATTTCTTCCCTCCCATGGCTCTGAACTTTCTCATATATTTATACAATAAATGAACAGTCTGGGTGTCACTAATAATTTCCGCCACCTGAAATTTACCTCGTAAAGAGACACAAATATCTCTCAAATTGTGCATTGGTTTGGGAATTTTTTTTATGCAAAATCTAAATGGGTCCATTTGGGAGATGGGTTTTCAACTGTTTCTTCAAATTCCTCATGGTTTGGCTTCAATTAGTCCCGCAAAATCGTGTCTCTGTTCTTGACGCATTTCCAAATTTTATTTGTTGTTGCTCATAAATTTATTTGGAGCAATCCAATATTATTTTTGGATCAATCATCTTGAACGTATTTAGATAATAAAATCAATCCATGATCAAATCCGTACCAAATAACTGATAATAGAAACCTGTGAAACAAAAAGAAACCTAAATTAATAACCTAAAAATTGTGAATAAAACAAAATCTAAAATAATAAAATAAAAAATGAATTTAAACTAGCTATAAGTTCTAAACAAACATTGTTTATAATTTCCTTTAAAATGTGATCTTAAAATTATAGAAGATTCAAGTTAATGGAGAGGAGAAAAATATTAATTTTGGTTTTTCACAAAATCAAACAAATGATAGATAATTCTTTTTTTATTATTATTTTTATTTTGAAATGAGATGCAAAATGAAAAAAGAATTTAATTAATTAATATCACCAAATGATTTTGTGAAAATGAGAAACCAACCAAGATATTATTTGATGAAGTATTGAACCCATTATTCAAAATAGTCAAACTTGCTAATGAGCAAAAGAATGAAAACATAATCATAATTTAAACGAAAAGTAAACAGTTGATAAAAATTAACATTTTTATTTAAATTGAGATTTCTATGCTCGTTTCTAAATTTTGACATATACTCTCGTAATGAATGTCTCATACTATAGTGAATGTATTAAGTTTTTGTCAAATCAATTCAAGGTATGGAACTATTTGAAAAGGTTGATTCTGTAGCTCATTATAATTATCAAGATTCTAATGGGGGCCCCTTAAATTTTGTAAAAATTTAGGGGGAGTCGTTGGGGTCCAACAAGACCAAAGGGAACAAAGAGGTCATGATCAACATATTAGACCACCTCTTTAGGAAAATTACGCCGATGATGGAGAAGAGGTAATTGAGGAGTTGGATGATATTCACATAAACCTCATGGGTATAAATGACAATGAGTCCATTTTCCTTACGCAGGAAGAACAATATCTTTTTCTCCTCTCACAAACACAGGTGAATGAGGAAGAGGAAGAATCAAAACAATATGCCTTTGAAAATGCTATTATGGAGGTCCACGGACAATATAACTTGAGAAGAAAAAAGGCTAATGACAATCCTACAAAGAAGGATGTTGAAACAAAGAAAGAAACTGAGGCCAAGAAAACCTCAAATGCTTCTCTTAAGAAAGTCCCTGAGAATAATAATTCTAAAACTTATGCAAAAAGAAATCCTGAAACTTCACAAAGAATAGCTCAAACTGAGGTTGCATCAACAAGTCAGCCAAGTACTTCTGCACAGAGGACTGTGACTGATAAACTAGAATTGCAGAGCCAAACCAAAAATTCAACCACTTTCAACTTGGAGAGTGAACTGGCCAAATTGAAAATTCCTATCCCCTTATCAGAACTAATGAGAAAAAATGCTTACAGGTCACAGGTGATCAAATAATTAAGCATTGAACCAGAAATAGGTACAAAATCTTTAAATATTGAGCCAATAGTATGTACATATACTGTAAATGTTGCAGATGATCAACCTGAGCTATTGTTCGGTCCTGAAGTTGATGGACAAACCAACACTGGTTTTGTTCCTCCTTTCTACATTAGTCTAAATATCCATGATAAGACACTACATAACTCTATGCTTGATTCGAGCACTTCTCACAATCTAATGCCCAAATATGTGATGGAAAAGTTGGGGCTTGAAATCACCAAACCCTACAAGGACTTGTACTCTTTTGACTCTAGTAAATTCAAATGAATAGGGATAATTAAATATCTGTGTATTACACTGGCCCATATCCCAGCTAAGAGCATGGTCATGGATATTGTGGTTCCAGACATTCCCCCGCAATATGGTATGTTATTATCTAGATCTTGGGGTGCTAAGTTGAAGGGAACTTTGCAGTTGGATATGTCTTATGCTACCATCCCAATATTTGGACAATAGAGAAGATTGTACAAAGAGACTTTGATGAAGTATATGGTCAACAGTCAGGGAAAACTTTACAACTATCCATTATACTCTGTCCACTCTGATTTGGATTCATTCATATTGTACAATGATGGTGACTTGGATAATCAAATCGCACAATTGGAAGATGATGGATATGGAATGAAGGAAAATCAAGTGATCACCGAGGATAGTAAAATTATGACAGTAGAAAGTGATGAACCGACAAAAGATTTCTAGAGTATGGATTTTGATGGAGCTGTTAGCAAAGAAGGAGCTGAAGATGGGATGTGGTTGCATAATCATAAAGAAAGGTATTCAGAAAGCCACTCTTATAAACTAAATTTCTAGTGCACCAATAACATAGCTGAGTATGAAGCCTTGATGCTCGACCTAAAGTTATTGAAGAAGGTTGGTGCTAAAAATATTATGGTAAGAGGTGACTATGAACTTGTCATTAAGAAAATCAAAGGTGAGTATTCAAATAAGCATCCTAGACTCAGAGCTTATAGAAATGTTGTTTTAGATTTCGTAAAATGTTTCAATGAAATAGACTTGTAGGTAATACCCTAAGGCCAGAACATGCTTGCAGATGGATTGGCTACTTCGACAACCACATGAAAAATACCTTTCAAACCAAATATCAAAAACAAAATAGAGGTGAAGTGCAAACCGACTATTCCAGATAACATCAGGTACTGGTAGGTATTTGGCAATGATGAACAAATTGAAGATTTCCTACAGTCTAAGAATGATTTTGAATGTACAAATATAGATGTAGAGGACGATGATGATAGTGTAAATAAGTCAGACTTAGAGAAATATATTGTAAATAAAGTAGATATAGATGAAACAAATGAAAATCATGAATATTTTGATGTTTTGCAATTGAAAAATAATGTTTTACCTAGATTTCTTGTTCCTTTAGAGGAATTGTTTGATTTCAACGATGTAGCAAAGAAACCAAAGATTGAACCTAGTGGTAAAGAGGTCGAATAATGTAACATAGGAACAGAAGAAAAACCCAAGATGATAAAACTGTCCAAATATTTATCCCCTGAGCAAAAGCACAAATACCTTGAACTATTTAAGGAATATGTAGATTTTTTTTCCTAGAGCTATGAAGATTTAAAATCTTATGACACAAGTATCATACAACATAAAATCCCAATTAAAGAAGAACATAAACCTTTCAGGAAGAAACTTAGGAGAATCAATCCAAAGTTACTTCCCCTGATAGAAAAAGAGATTAAGAAGATGTATGATGCCAAAATTATAGTCCCCTTAAGATTTTCAAAATGGGTTTCCAATCTGGTTCCCACCAGAAAGAAGACTGGTGAAATCAAGATTTGCATTGATTTCAAAAACCTGAACAAGTTTTCCCTCAAAGACAACTACCCTCTACCTAAAATGGATCACATCTACAAAGGGTAGTTTGGGCCAGTAGGATCTCTTTACTAGATGGCTTCTCGGGCTATAACCAAGTCCTTGTCCACCCAGACGACTATGAAAAAACAAATTTCACCACACCCTAGGGAACTTTCATGTATGTGAAAATACCCTTTGGTTTGATGAATGTTGGTGCCATGTTGGCACACAGGAGAAGACCCAAGGTTCAACTCTAACAGTGCACCAACAAGCCCTAACTACTGGCCCTTTCGGCAACACCTGCAGAGAAGATGCAGTCTCACCGGAAGTAGCAATAGGGGGTTGCAAGACACATGTGTCTACAACCAGAGGAAATGAAAGTGAATCCAAAAGAACAACACACAAAGATCTAGTTATCCTTTACCAAGCTTAAACCTACTTGCACAGTTATATCTCATATCTAACACAACAATGCATCAACAATATAAAAAAAAGCAAATAACACAACATCAACCACATCAACAACCAAATATACGTGATTCACCCTCTCCCTAGGGCTACGTCCACAAAACTGTGTTTCTTGTTATATTATATGAAACCATACAGCTCTATTTGTGCACTTAGCTTGCATATCTCTTTCTCTCCTTCTCTCTCTTTCTCTCCCCTCCCTATGCACCTAGTTGCAGGGTCGATCTTCACACCCAAATAGAGATATTACAATCCAAGACACACTCACACACAAAAAACACTCACTCTCTTCACCCACAATGACCATCTAATGAAAATAAATGAGGAACCCCTCTTCTCTCATCTAGGTCTTTATTTATACATTAAAATTACTCCAGGACAACCATAGACTGAAGTCTAAGTGTCAAAACCCTAAATGATAAAATCATATATGTCTAAAACCCTAGGTCCACTTGACTTGTGTTTTTAGGGCTTTGCCAACTTATCTTTCCTTATTTCCCATGACGTGCTCCAAAGCATCTGTTGGTGGCTTTTTCTACTCATTGAGTTTTCCATGATCCATATTCCTTCCTAATCTGTCTTCCTCGATCTTCTCGTTCAACAACTTTCTTTCCCTTTTTCACTCCTTCTTTTCCTCTTCTTTGAACACTTCAATACAATCTTAGAAAATGTGCCTTCCGTGCAGTTCATACTTCATATTTCTTCCTTGACCTTCAATTTCTTCCATAAACAAGGGTCAATAGGCCCCCAACACTCACCCGTGACTTGTCCTAAGGAATTGCAAGACTGAACCTTTTGTTTCACTTCAAATTCAGTCTGCACGGAGCAACCTATGATTTCTGCTCTATCTTCCCTTCCTTGTCTAGACTGTATCTTCTGTGTCTGGTAGCCAATTTCAACTGCACTGTAATGATCCCAAGCCATTATGCAAGGATCATCACTGTTTTGGTGTCTTTTTAAAACTTTTTCTTGGTTGTGGTATTTCATCAAACAATTTGCTAATCTATTTTTTTACTTGTGTTTATATGTGTGTATGCAACAAATAACAATAATAGACAACCATGAAACATACCTCAACCATATGCAATATGATAGACAAGCCAAAACATCACAAATCTTCTTTATTCATAAAATAGAAGAACCTGCTACAATGGAGATGCTGATCTAGAATGCTCAACAGATGGATAAGATGATAGAAAATAGATAACAAGTATGAGCTGCTACAGAATGCTCCCGACAATACAAAATAAGCCTCCAAAGGCTGGATAAGAGGTGAAGACCAATGCTAAGTTCTAAACCCCTCACTGTTGGAAGATGCCACGCTCTGCTGGATAACTTAAGCTCCTCAACAATTCGGCCCTGGTGTCAAAGATGTCCAATCACCTCCAGAAAGATGCCAAACAATAGATCAGGTGATGGTAAGAACAACCCAGGTGCCCAAATCTCCAAGATCCCTCTCAACCTCTGTAGATCTGAACTCCTCCACTGAATGGTGCACCCCACTAGATCACTGAAGCCCTAGATAATTCAACCCTGATGAAGGAGGCCACCAAATTCTCTGAAACTCTCCACAATGATAGATCAGGACACTCCAATGAGAACCCAAGTGCTCAAATCCTCAAATACCTGCTAGATCCTTAGATCTAGCTACCCTCCAAATAATGGTGCGCCCTCCTCTTGGGAAAACATCCCACTCTCAATAAAAATCGATCCTCCACTGAAAGACTCCGGAAAACCACCAAGAATGATGCCAAGACACCTGCAAAGGAAACCCAATACCTGGAATTCTTGGAATCCCTTCTCCTCATCTAGGACTAATTCCTCCTCAATGAATGGTGCGCCCCCCTTGTTGGAAACCCCCAACTAGTGCACCCTCTCTCTATCTGCACAAGCAACTGATGTGAAATCCTCCTACAACTGAGTAGATATGGAACTAGAATGGTGTGGGAGAATATTGCAACTCTGAGACCAAGCTTGGGACAAGCTATGTGGAATCTTTCACCACTGAATCATCCTCTAGGGTTTGTTAAGTCAAAACCCTCAAAACCCCCAATGTTGGGCTCACTAGCTAGAAGCCAGAAATCAAAAGATAATCATACATGAATATTGAGAAGAGTCCCTTGCCTTTCCTTTATACTTTTGGCTCACCTTGTCCCTCCAAAGTGACTTTCATTTTTTTAATATTTAATTAATTAATTAAATCACTTTACTTAATTAATTAACCTTTTTACCTTTGAAAAGATTCTTATCTCTCCTTGTGGCTTCCCTAGCCATTGAAAGTCACTTCTAGCCATCCCATCCAGTAGTGTTACTCCTCCCAATTCCAATGAGCTATTACACTGAGAGGTTCCTCCAAGTAATGTGCCCAAAATGACCTCTTCAGTGATTTCATTTAACTTATAGCTCAAAATAGTCAAAGTCATGGAAATCGTCGGAATGCAACGAAACCAAAGCCAACCTATGTGGAATGGATCATAAGGATGGAATATGATCATCCATGCAAGATGGAACCCACAATTCCTCTCAAATACCCCTGTACTCGCTATAACATCCATCTAGCTACTTTGGTCATCATAAATCTCTGCACTGTGATGATGTCCCAAAGTGGGGACATTACAGTCCTCCCTGCTAGAAAATTGCTTGTCCTCAAGCAATAACCAAATCATCTCAAATAAAATACCAGGATTCCATGTCCATCTGTGGGATACATAGTAGAACCCCTCCAAAGATGAACAATAGTACACTCCACCCCTTGGATCCCATATCAGGAAGTGAACTACAATACTCTGCGAAGCATAGTCCTGAAATATATCAAACATGTGAACCTCTTGTACATGACACATGGCCTCATCTCGAAATGATTCCATCCTCCAAATCTCTACCAAGATCCACACAACCTCCATCAACTGCTCATGATGATGCCAGCATGAGGTGTTGCCATATCTCCATGAGACTCCCTCATGCTTTGTGCTCCCCTCAACACTGAAGCTAAATGGAAATTTAGAATAATTTTCCCCTGCAAAGGTCCACTCGCCCCTGTCAGTCAGTGAAATTCTCAACCCTGCAATGCCTGGGTCCCATTCTAATCTCTGTCGAAGATCACCATGCTGACACTGCACTACTTTTACCATGACTGTCTACCCCCTGCATACATCCTGAATCCTCCTCTCCTGGATCCTCAAGTTGAAACACCTGTGACCACCGGACCTGCTGACCAAAAATTGTATCTGTAAAGTCATATCTGTAGAAGAAGTACCTATCCAAACATCTCCATGCCCTATCATGATGATCACATGAAAGGAAGGGTCTTTCCCCATAGGACAAGTACCTGCAGACCCACTCCAAACCAAACCAAGGTGGAGTGTGTGGCTCTCTGGTGCAACCTGGGTCAACATGAGCATCGTGATAACAAAACAAACTCCTGGGTCCCATGGCAAGCTTGGAAGTTTATCACTTCCAATATCCTCTAACTGCTCCTGTGTGAAGCTAATCACTGTTAGAAGCCCTTTGTGCTCATCTGTCGTCACCTGGTCTATGATGCTCGCCATCATGCACCAAGTCTCAATTGTCTGTCTAACACGATCCACCTCCGACCTATTATATGCCATAAAAGTACTCCTATCATGAAGTCTCAGCCTACTCACTTTCCATGCCCTTAGCCACGACCTATCCCTCCTCATGTTGTTGTCTATGATAAAAGTGTTAAGGCGAGCTAATAGAAACATTTGCAGCTGACTATAGGACCGAAAGGTGTCACATGCTTTGGTCAATCTCAAGGATTCAACCAGAAGCTCGTCCATCAGTATCCATGATAACTTCTCGCTTGTAGTCATCACTAACCCCCAATCATCAGATACAATCGGAAGCAACTCCTCCAACTGTTGGTAAACCACTCTCCATCTCCCATCACCTAGGCAACTACTGAAATGGTGAAGGTGATCTCTCATAACTAGGTGTTGCTGCAAAGGAGTGACATCTGCATGCTCCCCTAGGTGTGTCTCCTCCATGCAAGGAACTATACCCCTTTGAATGCCACCATACATCTTGGAATGAATCTGTGAACTATCCCTCATCATCGTATGGTACGACATACTCATGTCGTCTCCTGCAGACTCATGTTATATCATCGATCCTGGGCATGTTGTTGGATCAATATCTATATGGAGATCAACCACTCCCAAGACACAAATGGAAGTGTCCCCCATCAACTGGTGCTCCTCTGCTAGATCATCAACATCCTCTGTCAACGTGATTGGATGATACAGCTAAGTGTCCACTAAGACAGATGAAGTGGATCTCTGATGTATCTCCTCAAGAGACTCATCTGTTCTAGACCCTGTTTCTTGAAGGGTGGTCTGTGTGCCTCTCAAGAATCCTCGAGTGCTCTCCAACTCCTGGGTGAGTCGGTCCATCTCCAACTCCTGCTCTTGTAAGGCCTCATGATACATCTCACCAAACCTCAGTAGATAATCCCTATCTGTCAACAACTGCTGGTAGTCAGTCCTCATCACAGATACTCTCTCCCGGAGAGTGTGAAAATCATCCATTGAAAATCCTCCATCTGAACTGCCATATGCCACTGGTGCTCTCCGACAATAATCTGCCATCACTGCATACATGCCATCAATACATCTAGTGGCTGCCATGATCATAGACTCACTAAATCTCAACTATATTGTTAAGTGGTGTGAATCCTGATCATGGTCATGCTAAGGTGCCATCTCAGACCCCTCACTACTAGTGTCAGTCCTGCTAGTGTCAACTCTAGAATCCCCATAAACACCCTCTGCATAAGATGACGTGTTGAACTATCCACTATCTTCTATGTTGTTGGGTACTCCTGTATGCCACTGCATCCCATCACTAGATTCCATATCCCCTTAACTCACACTGTATTCGGTATAAGCAGTTGTATCCCCCTGTGCACTCAACCTGCTACTATCATCTACGCATGGATCCCATAGAGATGTATCCAGACACGTGCTATGGTCATCCCGACTGCTAAAAATTGCATCCTCATCAATGCAAGTTTATCCTGGAAATAAGTGCTCCATCACCCTGTCAGCCTCTGCAATATTCTCAACCAATGGAGTCTCCAATAGCTGTGACTCCATCTCCTCAGGTTGATCTATATGTGTAAGGTCCCCTGTCTGTACTCCCTGTACTTACTCCTAGATCTATGGGTCTACCTGTCCATGGTGTGCATCCCTAATACTAAGCTCATCCATCATACCTGATGTGCCACTGATCTCCTCATGTGATGTGGCTATCATGGGTGTCTGAACAGGTGACAAATGTGTCACGACCCCCATAGGAATCTCATCATCTCCAGGTGCTAACACGTGTGAATCCTCACTAGTGTCACCACTCTGTTGAGGTGTAACGTCATCAATGGTATGTGATATATGTGTTGAGACACTGGTGCTATTTTCCTGCCCATCCAACTATCTATCCACTACACAAGGGCCATCATCCTCCTCAAGCATGCAAGCATCGCTAGCCTTTGTGCAAGAGTCATCCTCACTATCCTCTGAGGTAGAGTCACTATCGTTAGTCTCTATGCAAGAGTCACCATCACTATCCTCTGAGGTAGAGTCACTATCACTAGCCTCTATGCAAGGGTCACTATCATCATCGGACTGGTCCAGATAAGCCTCAATCAAACCATCCTCACATGCCTCATCATCATCGTCCTCTCGTACCTCAACAATATGCTTCTTACCCTTACCCCTACACCTATGATCAAGTTCCCAAGGCACCTTGCAACTGTAGCAAAGTTGCATGATCCTAATGGGTGTGGGGTTTCTCTGTGCTTCCTTCCATCTAGATACTTTTTTCTTTTCACCTGCTATGATCATCCCCTATAGAATATCCCATTTTCTACAATGGGGATTTCTATAGGCTACATATTGTAGGAAGGTTATTGTAGCCTTAGTTTCCTTACTAAAGCCGTCATACATGATCTCCGCACATGATATCTCAAGGGCTATCTCATCCATTTCTTTCCCACTATCCATTTATCCCTATGAAAGACCCTTCAGGTTTGTAGAATTGAAGCTCTGATACCACTGTAATGATCCCAACCCATTATGCAAGGATCATCACTGTTTTGGTGTCTTTTTAAAACTTTTTCTTGGTTGTGGTATTTCGTCAAATAGTTTGTTGATCTATTTGTTTACTTGTGTTTATATGTGTGTATGCAACAAATAACAAGAATAGAAAACCATGAAACATACCTAAACCATATGCAATACGATAGACAAGCCAAAACATCACAAATCTTCTTTATTCATAAAATAGAAGAACCTGCTACAATGGAGATGTCGATCTGGAATGCTCAATAGATGGCCAAGATGATAGACAATAGATAAAAAGTATGAGCTGCTACATAATGCTCATGACAATACAAAATAATCCTCCAAAGGATGGATAAGAGGTGAAGACCAATGCCAAGTGCCAAACCCCTCACTGTTGGAAGATGCCATGCTCTGCTGGATAACTGAAGCTCCTCAACAATTCAGCCTTGGTGCCAAAGATGTCCAATCGCCTCCAGAAAGATGCCAAACAATAGATCAGGTAATGGTAAGAACAACCCAGGTGCCCGAATCTCTAAGATCCCTCTCAACCTCTGTATATATGAACTCCTCCACTGAATGGTGTGCCCCACTAGATGACTGAAGCCCTAGATAATTCGGCCCTGAAGAAGGAGTCCACCAAATGCTCTGAAACTCTCCACAATGATATATCAGGACGCTACAATGAGAACCCAAGTGATCAAATCCTCAAATACCTGCTAGATCCTTAGATCTAGCTGCCCTCCAAATAATGGTGCACCCTCCTCTTGGGAAAACGTCCCACTCTCAATACAAATCGATCATCCACTGAAAGACTCTGGAAAACCACCAAGAATGATGCCAAGAAACCTGCAAAGGAAACCCAATACCTGGAATTCCCAGAATCCCTTCTCCTCAGCTAGGACTAATCCCTCCTCAATGAATGGTGCGTCCCCCTTGCTGGAAACCCCCAACTGGTGCGCCCTCTCTCTATCTACACAAACAATTGATGTGGAATCCTCCTGCAACTGAGTAGATATGGAACTAGAATGGTGTGGGAGTGTATTGAAACTCCGAGACCAAGCTTGGGACAAGCTAGGTGGAATATTTCACCACGGAATCATCCTCTAGGGTTTGTTAAGTCAAAACCCTCAAAACCCCCAATGTTGGGCTCACTAGCTAGAAGCCAAAAATCAAAAGATAATCATACATGAATCAATGAGAAGAGGCCCTTGCCTTTCCTTTATACTTTTGGCTTACCTTTTCCCTCCAAAGTGACTTTCATTTTATTAATATTTAATTAATTAATTAAATCACTTTAATTAATTAATTAACCTTTTTACCTTTGAAAAGCTCCTTATCTCTCCTTGTGGCTTCCCTGGCCATTGAAAGTCACTTCTAGCCATCATATCCTGTAGCGTTTCTCCTCCCGATTCCAATGAGCTATTACACTGAGAGGTTCCTCCAAGTAATGTAATGATCCCAAGCCATTATGCAAGGATCATCACTGTTTTGGTGTCTTTTTAAAACTTTTTCTTGGTTGTGGTATTTCGTCAAACAGTTTGTTGATCTATTTGTTTACTTGTGTTTATATGTGTGTATGCAGAAAATAACAAGAATAGACAACCATGAAACATACCTCAACCATATGCAATATGATAGACAAGCCAAAACATCACAAATCTTCTTTATTCATAAAATAGAAGAACCTGCTACAATGGAGATGTCGATC
>ML781829.1:152371-189975 GCA_009831015.1 Picea engelmannii
ATTAGTGTATTGCATTTGATTGTAAGGGGGGTAACTCATTTGATTGAAAGCAGAGTAATTATTCCAACGATTAGGAGATGCAAATGGTACGTTAGAGTTCATACCTTGTCCTCGCGGTTTCCATTGTCTCCTTTGTGTCATCAGATAGATATCTTCAGCTTCTTCATCCCTTGGTTGCAATGCTGCTTTAATCCCTGGTAAAGATGGACAATTTTGTGTATCATGATCCTTGTCTCAGATAGTGCAGATTGGTTTTCTGTCCAGTGGACATTCTCTTCGTGGATGCTTGTCTCTGCACTGAGAACAAAAGATGGACAAGGCTACTTCTGCTTCTGCTTGCTTTTTCTTAATCTGGAGGGTATCCATTTGTGAGGCAAAAGAGCTTAACATTTCATTTTTAAAATCTTCAAGTAAATTACCTATCTCGGCTCTTGTTTCTCCCCCACTGGCTAATTTGTGGGCTCTTGAAAATGTGGTGTCCCTGTTGTTCAATCTGTTTCCTGAAGCTCCCCTTGAACATCTTTTGCATAAATTGACAATTTCATCGTATGATTCCTTAGATATGTCCCCTTTCCCAAGCATATTTAGCATATCCAGAGATTCATCCCTTACCCCTTTTAATAAAATAGTTTTGAGAATATCCTTACTTACATTGGGATGACTGGATCTTTGTAGATTGTATTGTAGCCTCTCTACAAAGTCTTCTAGATTCTCGTCCTCTTTCTGCATCATTTTAAATAGCTCCTCCCTCTTTTCTCTCGTTCGACAGTAGTCCTAGTACTTGTTTAGAAATTTCTGTTTCATTTGGTTCCATGTTGTGATTACATGGCTTCCAAGACTCATAAACCATCTTGGTGCATTCCCTTTTAGTGTTGTTGGAAATAACTTCAGCTTCTGAGCATTAGAAACATAATCATAACTTCTACATAATATATCAAACTCAAACAGAAATTCATCAGGATCCTCTGAAGACAACCCATGAAAATTGGGCAATGATGAGAGTGGAATGTTTTTCATGGGGGATGTCCCTCTAGGGAGATCGCCAATATGGAATCCTTGTGTAGAGAAATATTTTTCATCTTTTACCTCACCTTCAGTACCTTCCTGTTCTTCGTGATGCAATTCTTCGTTGTATTCATCCATGTTTCCCTCTATCTGCCTCCTGCTGCACTTGCTCTGTCCTCAATGTCTCCTACTGGCTTCTGGACTGTCTCCAGACTCCAAACTTCTTTCCCTGTTCCAAAAATTGCTCGAAATGAAGGTTGGGAGTTCTGTTTTTGAAGGTTTGGTCGTTGAGCAGCAGATTCAGACTTGGATAAAATATCGTCAATGAAAGTCTTTCTTCCTCCTTTTCCTTTTCCCTTGCCACCTATAGGGTTAGTGTCTTTGGGGTCTTTCATGCATTCTTTTTATCTAAAGAAAAGAGATCACAAGTGCTTTTGAAATCTATAGCTATCTTCCCTGACAGTGGCGCCAAAATGTTGGTCACTATAATTGCTTAATTGATTCAAACAATCAAGTGATACATAAATTATCGACCCAGGGAAGTCTTTTTATTTCAAAGATAACCACGCACTATATATGCTCAATTCCAAAAGCAACTTAGTGTTGTAGTAAAGAAACTTATACTAATCACACTTGAATGAACTGAAGTTCTGAATTAAATCACATGAAAGTAACTTTCCTATTGCAGATCTAAGAATCCTAGATTACATTAAAATAACACTTGCAATGGGAAAGAACAACTATTCTGCAATCAGAGAATAGGACCCTTACTCTCAAACAGAGACTTCAGTACTAACACTTCTTCATGAAAACAGTAATGCAAAAAATAATTAACTCTATCTTGACAGAGAACAAGGCTATCTAGTTCCTTCCCTTCTAAGCAGGAGCCTTAAGCCTTATTTCTGTTTAGCACACTTGTGAAGTTGAGGTTTACAGAGAACAGGGTAGTCTGATCCCTTCCTTTATGAGCATGGACCCTTAGCCCAGTCCTTGGCTAGTACATCTGTAGGAATAATGGAAATCTACAGAGAACAGGATGTTTTGATTCCTTCATGTCTGAGCAGGAACCCTTAACCCAATCATTGGCTAGCACACTTGTAGAATTAAATGAAATCTACAGAAGACAAGGTGTTTTGATTCCTTCCTGTCTAAGAAGGAACCCTTAACCCAATCCATGGCTAGCACACTTGCAGAATTAAATGAAATCTACAGAAGACAAGGTGTTTTGATTCTTTCCTATCTGAGCAGGAACCCTTAACCCAATCCCTAGCTAGCACACTTGTAGAATTAAATGAAATCTACAGAAGGCAAGGTGTTTTGATTCCTTTCTGTCTGAGTAGGAACCCTTAACCCAATCACTGGCTAGCACACTTGCAAAACAAAATCTACAGAAGACAAGGTGTTTTGATTCCTTCCTGTCTGAGCAGGAACCCTTAACCAAATCTCTGGCTAGCATGCTTGAAGAAGTAAATGAAATCTACAGAGGACAGGATGTTCTGATTCCTTCCTGTCTGAGCAGGAACCTTTAACCCTATTTATGGCTAGTCTCATAAAATCATCACACAAGATTGCCAATGAAAAGAATTACGAATTTCATTCAATAATCTAAGATAGAGTCAGTAGTGTTTCAGCAAAGCGGAATCCATTAAAAATAGTGTTTCAGCAAACGAAAGTTAAATCAAAACATAAATAGAAACGGTACTAACACACTTCTAAACTAATGGGTGAATCTTGTGAAGAAGGTGGGCCCTCGCTTCTCACAATATTCCCCTGAAACGAGAAAGCTAGAGAAGGATACTCAAAGCAGTCTTATATTCATTTGTCGAAATATCACATTACAATTTGGAAAAATAGAATACGTCCCGCTTCTCTGGAGTTGCTTCAATACATAAAACTTGGCTTCCTCGAATGATGATTTCCTCTGATTTAAAGAGGAAATCCTTTCGATACAATAATTACAATGCATATCTGAGTCCTATCCTAAATTGGATCTTCTTTATAAACCGGCATAGCATGTCCTAGTCTCATGCAACCGAATGCTATTACAGGAGCTGAATGGGGTATTGTTGTTACGACTGGTGTAATAGCTTCTTCCCGTTGTTGCTGATGCTATTTCAGCATCACGATTCACGGGCTGTTTCAGCCACACGAATTTCACTCTGACTATGTCAGCATTCTTGTTGACCGCTTTGACTGTAACAACTTCTTTTGAGTTTCAACATCGTCGGTCCTGGTGGTTTCCTCTGTGTTTCAACATCTGCAACTCTGGACTGTGTAACAACTCCTTGTTTAAGCATCTGTGACCTTGGACTATAAGGCAGCTCCGTGTTTCAGCATCTGCAACCTCAGATTGTATAGCAGCTCTGTGTTTCAGCATCTGCGTCCTCGAACTATAAGGCAGCTCCGTGTTTCAGCATCTGCGACCTCGGACTGTATAACAACTACGTGTTTCAGCATCAGTTCTGTGTTTCACCAACAACAACCTTGGACAGTTTTGTGTTTCAGCAATAGGCCTCAAATGATAATCTACAGTTTTGGACACTTATGCATTTCTAATCAATGGTTAAGTATGAGAGTGATGTAAAATATTATGCAAAATAGATTAAATGTATAGTAATGAGAAGGGACGTTGTATATCTTTGAGGTGATTAGATAAAGTGATAGTATGAGTCTAAATATGGGTGATCAAGAGTATAATAGTGGCAAAAAGTATAGGCAAAAAGGTACATTGTGTGGTCCTAACACCGTCCTCAATGAATGGTTCGCCCCCCTTGTTGGAAACCCCCAACTGGTGTGCCCTCTCTCTATCTGCACAAGCAACTGATGTAGAATCCTCTTGCAACTAAGTAGATCTAGAACTAGAATGGTGTGGGAGTGTATTGCAACTCCGAGATCAAGCTTTGGACAAGCGAGGTGGAATGTTTCACCACCGAATCATCCTCTAGGGTTTGTTAAGTCAAAACCCTCAAAACCCCCAATGTTGGTCTCACTAGCTAGAAGCCAGAAATCAAAAGATAATCATACATGAATCCATGAGAAGAGGCCCTTGCCTTTCCTTTATACTTTTGGCTCACCTTGTCCCTCCAAAGTGACTTTCATTTTATTAATATTTAATTAATTAATTAAATCACTTTAGTTAATTAGTTAACCTTTTTACCTTTGAAAATCTCCTTATCTCTCCTTGTGGCTTCCTTGGCCATTGAAAGTCACTTCTAGCCATCCCATCCTGTAGTGTTTCTCCTTCCGATTCCAATGAGCTACTACACTGAGAGGTTCCTCCAAGTAATGTGCCCAAAATGACCTCTTCAGTGATTTCATTTAACTTATAGTTCAAAATAGTCAAAGTCATGGAATCGTCGGAATGCAATGAAACCAAATCCAACCTATGTGGAATGGCTCATAATGATGGAATATGATCATCCATGCAAGATGGACCCCACAATGCCTCTCTAATACCCCTGTACTCGCTATAACATCCATTTTCCTACTCTGGTCATCATAAATCTCTGCACTGTGATGATGTCCCAAAGTGGGGACATTACATGCACCTGATACCTAGATCCTTCTTCTTATGCTTTTACTAAGAGTTGTGATGCAACTGGTTGTCATAATACAATTTAAACCAACTCCCATTTACCAAACCTTCCTTCCATTCTCCATTCAGGGTCTTCAACTGCACAACTCCTCCTTCTGTAACATAGGTGACCTCAAGTGGTCCTATCCAATTTGTCTTGAACTTCCCTGGGTGTTTCATGAACTTACTATCATATACTAATACCAAATATTCTTTCTTGAATGATTTTCTCCTAATGTGTCTGTCATGGTAAATCTTTTATCTTTCTTTCTGCATATACTGATGGAATCTTGCAATAAACCTATCTTCCTCCAATTCTACCAACTGTACAAGTTTGTCTTGTACAACGCCTCTATCATCCATACCTGTAAATGCTACAATTCTCAAACTAGGAACCAGATATTCCATAGGTACTACTACCTCTAGACCATAAACCAACTTAAAGGGAGTCTACATTGCCAGCTTCTTGCAAGTGGTTCTATAAGCCCACAACATTGTTGGTACTCTCAAATCCCAATCATCCCTGTTTACACTACAAACCTTGGTCAACGCTGTCTCCAAGATATTATTAAAATATTCAACTGTACCATTCACTTGTGAGTGGAAAGGTGTGCTCTTCTAATGATGAACCTCAAATTCCTAACTTAAGGCTTCAATAGTTTTATTAATAAAATGAGTACCTTGATTGCTCATAAGGATCTTTGAGAATCCAAACCTTGTTATTATGTCCTCAAATATGAACTGTGCAGTTGTAGCTACACTATAGTCCTTAAATTCTCTTGCTTCTACCCATCTAGTCAAACACTTTGGGTAGTGATAATGTATCTCGCTCTTGTGTGCTTTCCTGATGGGTTGATAGGTCCCACAAAATTAATTTTCCATTTCTTGAATGTCAGTAAAGTCAGTTGAGGTGATAAAGGCATCTCATCCCTTCTTGACAATTTCCCAACTCTTTGGAATACATCGTGGGCTCTGTAGTATTATTTAGCATCTCTTTGTAGAGTGGGCCACCAGAGGCCATCTCTAAGAACCTTCTACATTGTTTCTTTTCCTGCATAGTGTCCTTCTGTGATGCCGTCATGTGCTTCCACCAGAATCAATCGTATTTTTTCCTCCATAACACATCTCCTCAAGATCTCATCAGGTACCATATTATATAGTTGTCCAACTATAAGTGAAAAGTTTGCAACACGAACTACCATTTGTTTTTTGTGAATGACTGTATATTTGCGAGGTGCCATACCTGTTGATAGGAATTGGACTATCTCGGCAAAGTGGTCATCAAACTTTTTGGTGGCCAAAAAATGTGCATCTGGTAGTGTATCCTCCAGACAGGTAGGTTCCTCTCCATGTTCTAACCTAGACAAGTGGTCAGGTCCCTTGTTCATTCTTCCTGGCTTGACCACAATCTCAAAATCATACTCCTGGGATAACAATATCCATATGCATATTCTTCCCCCCAACACCAGCTTGTTGACTAGGTATTTCAATGTAGAGTGATCAGTAAACATATTAAAGTGCCCTCCTAAAAAGTAGCGTCGAAACTTTTGTAGCGCGTATACCATGGCTAAACCTTCTCTTTCAGTGGTAGTTTAATTTATATCAACTGTAGAGAGCTTCCTGCTATCAAAGGCTAATGGGTGGTCAATATATCCTACTCCTGGTTGTGATAACACTACTCCTAATGCAGTAGATGAAGCATCAACATGCACATGGAATTCCTTACTCCAATCCGGGAAAACTAGAATAGGCACAATGACCATTTTCTATTCCAGTGTGTCGAAGCTCTGCTGACATTCCTATGACCATTAGAACTGACAATCTTTCTTTAATAGATTTTCCATTGGTGTTGTTATCTGTGCATAGCCATTGATGAATTTCCTGTAGTATCCAGTATGCCCTAATGTAGTGTGCAGTTGTCTAACCGAAGGAGGAGGTATATCAACAATCATGGCTATCTTGGAGGGATCTACCAACAACCCCTGCTTACACACAATATGGCCTAGCAACACTCCAAAGGGTGAAAAGAAAGTACATTTTTTAAATTCAGGGAAATCTGACATTGCCTACATTTATCTAGCATCAATCTTAAACATTCAATATGGACTTTTAGTAAGTTAAAGACAATCCAATCATCAAAATATGCTTCCAAATATTTATGTAAAAACTCCTTGAATTCTTCGACCATCACCCTAGAAAAGATGGCTAGTGCATTCTTCAATCCAAAAGGCATCATTGTGTAGTAGAAAGAACCCCATTCGGTTGCAAATGTAGTCTGATGGTGATCTTCCTTAGCAATCTCAATCTCGTGATAACCTAAAATCCATATGTGAAGGAGTAAACTTCCTGTCCTCCTACATTATCTAACACTTCGTCAGTAAACGATGTAGGGAATGGATCATGTAAGCAACATCAATCAAATTTCTTAGGTCTACAGAAATTCTGATTTCTCCTATCTTCTTATCTTGGACCACCATAGGGCTATTCCACTCTAACTCTTCAACAAGTTCTATGATTCCTGCTTCCAACATTCTGTCTAACTCAATCTTGACTTTCTGATTATATTTGGGATTCATTATGTAGGGTCTTTGTTTGACTGGCCTTGCATTTGGTTTCAAGGGAATTTTCATTTTTCCCATGGGCCCTTTAATGCCCTTCATGTTTGTGAACTTGGTTGGAAGCAAGTCCTGATATTCATGTAGTAATTATGTGATCTTATCAATGGTGGCATCATCCCAATAATCTCCAATGTTTGTCAACTTAGGTGCTTGCACTATTCCCATGTTAACTTTCTTGATTTTGATTGGATGTCCAATGAAAGGTAGTTTGACTCCTGGTCCTCCTATGTCTTTTTGACCTTCAGTTTTTTATATGTTCACCTTCCTAGGATCCTCGTCCTCATCAACATTGATATTGTAACAACCTTGTAGTTTCTGAAGAGGTGCAGTCCATTAATCCTCTTCTTGCTCCAAAGGGAGGTTAGGTGCCTCCTCAAATACTCTTTGTTATACAACTTGTAAGGCCTAATCTACTGTTGGGTGATGACTTTCAAATAAAAATTTAGCTACAAAATTCTGAGTCATACCATGCCAATTTGCAATGGTGTGACGTAGTTCTGCTTGAAGGTACCAATTGATAGGGTTTGTTTCCAAAGTTTTAATGAATTTATGCACCCACTGTTCCTGAGAAATGTTGCTCTAGGCCTCCTCACAACTTCACACATGGTCCTGCGGACAACGTTGACCTGTGTATCAAAATTCGCACCCTTCGATTTGGTCTGAAAAATGCACTGTCATCAAAGTGCAACATTGCGCCCACTCCGCGATGTTATTTTTGTGTGTCCCCCACCATCTTGCTGGAGTTTCTTTCACCTTTTCATCCAGTGCCAACAACCTATGTTGTACTGGTACAATTTCTTCAAATTCCAATAGGAAAGTTTCTAAATGATTTAAACCATCAAATGTGAGAATATTACTTACTTTTGTGCCAATCCAGTGAACTTCCCTAGTCAATCTAGCACACCTCCGCGCAAAAAATTCATACATCTTGTTCTCCCATTTCTCTAGTGATTCTTTTGAGTCTGATGAGCATGCTTTGTCACTTCACCATATGAAATTCCCATATATTGTATAATTAATGTAATCCTACTGTCTTGTTGTCAATTTATATATATTCTCTAGTTCGTATGCACGATCTTATTCTTTGATGGGTTCTGTGTATCTGCGACATTCGTCAAGATCCAGAGGTGCAATGACCCTAAGGCCATAACCTTCAAACATCATTCTTCTTTTCATTAAGTCAACAACAGTAGAATTGTTGAAAGCCCAATGAATTCCTAACAACACATGATAAGGACATCTATCATCAACTGTCTCAATTACTTCGAAGTCTACAAACATTCTTACCCCGTCGATGTCCACAAGGAAATTATCTAGCCTTCCAAAGGGTCTTACTACCTGTTGATTAGCCATCCTGAGCCTGATAGAGGAGTAAATCAGCTTAGGTTTTCCAATCAGTGCCTAGGTATGCTTCGCCATAACATTGACTTCTGACCCTAAGTCAAGGACCACATAATCTATGTCATAGTCTCCGATCTGAGCATTCAAGTGTAGTTCCTTGTTTTTTCTTCTCTTCCTAGATATTTTGTGTACTTGATCCATATGGATATCGATGGCCACCCACCTTTTCCAACTGGCTGAAAACAATTTTCTGACAATTTTGGCAATTTACTATTTTTACTAGTTTTAACTTCCGGGGCCATTTTGAGGGACTAAATGAAGGTTTTTTAGTATCGAGCTCCTTAATTATATTTGAAGGCATGATTTATCCCCCAAAATTAATCTCCTCAATGATACCTTTCCAACGGGATATCACACGCCTAAAATGGAGATCGTATGCAAAAGTTATGACCCCGTAAAGTTGATGTACTAACTTACCCAAACGGGGCCCACATGAATTTTGGCGCTTCATCTCCTAGGGTTAGGTTTTTGGATGTCTAGGGTTTTTGGAATTCTTTATTATTTTAAAAATGCCTTAAGAGCCTCATTGCAACCTTCTTCTAGTGAATGTGCACTGTCGTCACATCTCTTCTCAGAGATAAGCCGCCACCATTCAAGCAAGCTTGTTTCCACTGCATTTTACAGTTTCAGCTTATTTCATTATTGAATAGAAAACTAGTTTTACTATATCTCTGTTATTTCATGTTCAGAACCTATTAATAATCTGTATTCATTTCAGTCTGCTCATAAAATCTAGATCAGTGGTATCAGAGCGGTCTGCTCCTTGTCGTCTTAATGGATGTCCCCAACGAGGTCGGAGTACAAAGAGTTGGGTCTCGAGCTTGTTTCTCTTGAGGAAAGAAGCTCTCGCATGCCCAAGCAACCTCCCATGGTAGGAGAAAATAAAGATTATGGGATAGGATATCCTTTCAAACTGTTGATTGAGGAAGCCTTCATGCAATAGAGGAACGAGATGATGGATAGTTTTGCGCAAATCCTTCGGCGAATACCAATAAGCAATGCATCTTCTTCGAATGGAGGCGCCACCCCCTTCAAGGTACAAATAAACTTTGATATTCCTATATTTGAAGGTCAGATAGACACAGATTCTATAGACAAGTGGTTGAATCCACTAGAAGGGTATTTTTTTGTCCATAACTTTTTGAATAAATAAAAAATTACTTTTGCGCTCCTCAAAGCCGTTCCCCATGTCAAAGATTGGTGGGAAACTTTCTGTGAGAAAAAGGAAACAGAGGAAACCTCATTATTTTCAGTCATGACCACCTGGGAATCCTTCAGGGATGCTATTAAGGAACAATACTACCCTGTCAGAAGTTATGATGACTTGTATACCAAATGGACCACACTGCGGCAAGAAAGAGACCAAGCAGTGCTAGATTTCACAAATATCTTCCATACCTTGTGCACCAAGTTGGGTATCAAATATTTGGAGAGAAATCTGGTGCTTAAGTATTGTGACACTCTACATAGATACATCTAGACTGAAATGGAATTTTTGGACATCTCATCCTTGGGCGCGGCCTACCGATATGCCGTCAAAATCGAGCAGAAGCTCAAACAAAAGACACGATAATTTGGGCTTGGGAACCCCTCACAACAAAAGCCAGGAAAGGGTGGCCCCAAACCACCAAACAAAGGGTAGAGAAAAGATGAAAAATATTAGGACAACCATTCCAAGATGCAAGCAAAAAAGGACATCGAAAAGACAAAGAAAGATACCGGGAAGTGGTGCGACTTCCATAAGAGCGCTTGGCATAACACTGCTCACTGTTGCTCAAAGCAGTCGCTGGTGGCCGAAGTGAAAGCCTCTGAATCAGATGCATATTATGAATCTGAGCCAGAACTAGAAAGGGGAAGATGAATCATTGATGCGGAACCCAGTGCCACCGTTGCTACCACCAAGCTCCATCCTGGTGAACCAGATGAACCAAAAGAAGGAGAGCACCTCTTCCATTCACAGATGTGGGTAAAAGGCACACTGCTGCACTTCATCGTTGATAGCGGTATCCAGAAGAACCTAATATCATCATAGGTCGTCAAGCAGCTGGCCCTACCAACAATGTCGCACTGATAATAATAGACCATTGGATGGCTCCGCCAAGGAAGTGATCTTCGTGTCAACCAACAGTGTCGATTGTCGTACGACATCAAGCCCTTCAAAGACGAGGTATTGTGTGATGTTTCTCCTCTCGAAGTTTGTGATGTTCTTTTGGGCCAACCTCATTTATGGAAACGTCATATTGTATATGAGTTTAGGCCTCGTAGTGTTATTATTACTTTGAATAGGAAATTGTACAGGATACCCGAGGCAGTCCCACCTAGTGCTATTTCCTTTATCTCTACTAAGAAATGCAGGAAGGTCATCTCTTAGACAGGGAAGTTTTTCTTCTTCGTGATTCGCTGTCAGAATAAGAAAAATATCATAGCCACATCCAAGGTCTCTGTGGCTGACCTCTCCACATAGCAAAAGCAAGTAGATAAGGTCGTGGAAGAATACTCAGATATATTCTCCTCACCTACAGGGGTACCTATGCACTTCCAGGTCAAGCACCCCATCGATATGATCCCAGGCGCACCAGTACCCAATGGGATAGTCTGTCGTTACTCTTTGTTAGAGAATGAGGAGATCAAACAACAGATCCAAGAACTGCTCCACAAGCGGCACATCTACCCCAGCCCATCACCTTGCGGGAGCCCAATCGTGTTGGTACAGAAGAAAGATGGAACCTAATGACTCTATCTTGATTATCGGGCTCTGAATAAAATCACAGTCAGAAACCGGTACCCAATTCCCTGAATCGATGACCTCCTTGATCAACTCATGGGGGCCAAATACTTCAATAAGACTGATTTGAAGTCTGGCTACCACCAAGTCCTGATAGAATAGACAGAGGTATGGAAGACCACCTTCAAGTCAAAGGAAGGACTTTTTGAATGGTTGGTCATACCCTTTTGTTTGACAAATGCTCCAGCCACTTTCATGAGGATGATGGACGATATCCTGTGTCCATTCACCAATAATTTTGTAGTGGTGTACTTGGATGACATTCTAATTTATAGCAATACTTGGAACAAACACTTGTAGCATATTCAGCAGGTTCTGCACACCCTGTGGTAGCACAAGCTATACACCAACTTGGAAAAATTCTCCTTCGACATGGACAGGGTCCATTACCTAGGCTACATCATTGATCAACATGGTGTACATGTGGAACCAACCAAGATCCAAGTCATCCATGACTGGCCAACCCCAACAACACTCACTGAGCTTCAGAGCTTCTTGGGCCTTGCAAATTTCTACTGCAGGTTCGTGTTGGGTTTCTCCCATATTGCATGGGCCCTTAGCCAAATAAATAGGGGTGGTGGTAAGGATAAATTTGCGTGGGGCCGGTCCCAACAAAAAGTGTTCGATGATTTGAAGCAACGCTTTTTCTCAACCCAAATACTTTCACTACCATACCTGCAACATCCTTTTGAGATAGAGACATATGCTTCAGACTATGCTGTGTGCATTGTTCTCACTCAGCATGACCACCCCGTGGCCTATCATAGTGAGACACTATCAGATACTGTCTGTAAGTACCCTACTTATGACAAAGAAATGTACTCCATTGTGCAAGCATGCCGCCAGTGGAGACATTACATTCTTGGGAAGGAGACAATCATCCACACTAATCATAAGCCACTACAGTTCATGCAGACATGGGGAAAATTTCATAATGACTACCATCAAAAGTGGTCCATATACTTGCAACAATTCCACCTCAACATCAAGTATAAACCAGGAAGCACCAATTGTGTCACTGATTGCCTCAGTAGACCACCAATCATGACACTCACCACAGTGCTAGAATCTTGTGGCCATGAGACATCTGGATGGCCCCAACTCTATGAGACAGACCCTGACTTCGCCACCACCTACCAAATGTTGGGTGCAAACGCAATTGTCGATAATTTCCATCTTCAAGATGGGTTGTTGTGTCGTCTGGGCCATATCTGTGTTCCATAAAGTGAGCAAGCAAAGATGATCTAGGAATCCCACTATAGTCATGTGGTAGGACACTTCGACATTGAAAATATAGTGGTGATGCTACGAAAACATTTCTACTTGCCGAAACTTCGACAGGAGGTCAACAAGTATATTAGTTCTTGCATTGCCTGTGCTATTGCCAAACTAACCACTAAGAAATAGGGCCTGTACACCCCTCTTCCTACTCCTGACAGGCCATGGGAATCCATCTCAATGGACTACATGTCAAGCCTCCCATCCACCAAGCGGGGAAATGATTGTGTTTTTGTGGTTGTTGATCGCTTTTCTAAGATGGCGATTCTAGTTGCATGCAAGAAGAGCATCACAGCAGAGGCCACTGCCAAGATCTTATTTGAACGAGTCTGGGTACATTTTGGAATCCCACAAAACATTGTCTCAGATCAGGATAATCAATTTCTCAACACATTCTGGTCGAGCCTCTGGTCACTGCTAGACACCAAGCTCACCAAATCAACGACCTTCCACCCCCAGACAGATGGCCAAACCAAGGTTGTAAATCAAATGATTGTGCATATCCTTTTCATGTATAATTCAAATCACCCTCGCACATGGGATGAGAGACTTCCCTATGTCCAACATAGCTACAACCAATCCCTACATAGCTCAACCGGCCACAGCCCCTTTCAAGTGGGGTTGGGATTCCAACCATTGGGACCCATAGATGTGGCACTTCCCCTTGCGATCACCTCGATCGACTCATCTCCTACTCCAACTGAAGCTGACAAAGCCACCTGGTTCATTGTGTGGATCTAGCACATCCACCAACAGGTTTAGGATATCCTACAAAAGTCCAATGACAAGTACAAACAATGCCATGATCAACATCGGGTGCCGCATAAGTTTCAAGTGGGAAATAAAGTTTGGTTGCACTTGTAGAAAGAACGCCTTATAGGACCCCATCAGAAGATTTTCCCACTTTGTTATGGGTTGTACACCATCACCAAGGCCATGGGGGATAATGATTTTGAGCTCAACATTCCTCCTTTCCTTGGTCTTCACCTAGTGTTCAACGTGGATCTCCTTCGACCTTATTTCCCACCATTATTGGACACCTCAGAAGTAGCAGAACAACTGACACCAACAAAGCTCAACCCTGACTACCTAAAATAGGAATACAATGATTATATTGTGGATAGACAGATCAATACATATTAAGGGCACTCAACAACAAAGGATCCAACTTTATTGAGTCGTCAAAGCAGGGCAACTCCTGCACCAAGGCAAGTGGCTCACCCGGGGCCAAATTCAGCAGAAATTTTCTCATCTGATGGGGTACCTCAATGAAATGGAGACCATTGCTTCCTAAGGAGGGAGTATTGATCCATATGGATATCTATGGCCACCCACCTTTTCCAACTGGCTCAAAACAGTTTTTTGACAATTTTGGCAATTTACTATTTTTAGCAGTTTTAACTTCTCGGACCATTTTGATGGCCTAAATGAAGGTTTTTTGGGATATATATCCTCAATTATAGCTAAAGGAATTATTGATCCCCAAAAATTCATCTCCTCGATGATACCTTTCCAATGGGCTATCAGACACCTAAAACAAAGATCGTATGCAAAAGTTACGACCCCAGGAAGTTGATGTACTAACTTACCCAAACGGGGCCCACATGACTTTTGGTGATTCATATCCTAGGGTTAGGTTTTTGGATGTCTATGATTTTTGGAATTATTTCTTATTGTAAAACGGCCTTCAGAGCCTCATTGTAACCTTTTTCTAGAGAATGCGCACTGCAGTCACATCTCTTCTCAGAGATAAGACGACACCATTCCAACAAGCTTGTTTCCACGACATTTTACAGTTTCATCTTATTTTGTTATTGAATAGAAAACCAACTTTACTGTATCTCTGTTATTTCATGTTAAGCACCTGTTAATAATTTGTATTCATTTCATTCTTCTCATAAAATCTAGATCAGTACTTCTCTATTCAGTAGAGGATCTACCTTCCCTAGCTCATACTGTTTGATCAAGTGTTGTAGTTCTTGTATGGATCTTTCATCCTTTATCAAATCGATAAATGTATACCTCTTTTCCATTTCCAGGCGTGGCTGACTGATTGAATTCCAGAGGCATTCCACATTCTCTTACTTCTGGTTGTGTCTTTGATGAAGAATCCTGATCTCTTCTGAATTCTTTTCTTCCCTCTTCAAACGTCTGATTTTTTTTCCTTGGATTAAAGTCTTGTGTATTCTTTGCGGCTCTCTTGACCCTTGATCCCTTTGTAGTGTTTTTTGGAGTCTCTCTATATTCTCCTATAAAAATGCCACCTCTAGTGATAACAACGACTCTGGGATCATCTCGGTAAGGTTCTACTAATATTAGTTGTACTTGCTGGTTTCCTCCCCGTATCTCCTGAAGTTTGGCTAACATCACATGACAATATTCAATAACATGTTCAAATGAGTTGCAGTAGTTGGAAGTGGTATAAGGATTCTGACAGTCCCTTGCCAAGTGACCTAGCTATGCTCAATTATGGCAAATGATCTGAACTTGACCTCGACCCATGCCTCCTCCTCGTCCTATTCCTTTGAATCCACCACGAGGGTTAAAGTTTCCTCTTCCCGGGGAGTTAAAATGCATAACATTTCCCTCTTGTTGTATCTCTCCTTGAATTCTATATGTATCTCTTGACCTTTCATGAAAAATAATATAATCCATACAATCCTTCTCATCATGTCCCACATATTTACAGAATGTGCAGTAACAATTGGTAGGTGTCTGGACATATTTTTTCAAGTAATAGAATTCACCAAGGAGATGTATATTTCTACATGCCTCGCACCAGGGTAGAGTAACCCGCTTCAAAAAGATCAGATCTCTAGAGGCCAAGTATTCATTAAATAGGGGACAATGTTCCTTGTCATGGCCTTCTGATTTGCATATGATACACCATATGTCTTCTCTTTTATCTTTTCCCTTATCATTCTTCATATCTTCGACCTGTAGAGATAAGCTAGTTAACTAAATCAAAATTTGACTCATACTTGAGATGGATTCTCCCATAGGGGATAATTCTAGTTTCATGGTGATCTCCAATGCCTCAGCCTGCGAAGAAACCTTCAGTTGTATTAGAGGAACTCTGATGTGTGGTAAGAGGGTAGGAATGAACCATTCCTTGTTTTACTCGTTTGGAATCTGAAAATGCAAACAACCTGTCAAGGTCTTAAACCTTTGATCAAACTCCCAAATAGGTTCATATACTCTCTGCTTAATTTCTTTTAGTTTGTAATGCACTATGACTCCGACTTGGGTTTCTTGAATTTTGCACTCAACACGGTCTTGATGTCATTTAGCGGTTTAGGTTGTGCAACTCCTTTTACAAAATTCATGTACCATCTCAGTGTGTGGTCTCTCAAGATAGTACTAAACTGATCTCTCTTAATAGATTCATCATTGACTTGCTTAATACTCCATATGGATTTTCATAGAAACTAGTGCTAATCAGGATCTTTAGATCCGTCTCCCGTAAAGATGGGTAACCTCATTTCATTTTCCATAGATCTTCCTAATATTTTTGACTGATTATGTATTGTACTGCTAGTAATAGTTCTCTGAGTGCTTTGATAGCTCTGACTACTCTGGTTACTTTGGCTACTTAATGCTGCTAAAACAACAGGAGGAGTAGTAGTACTTACTTCGACAGTTGGCATAGTTCCTAAAGTTTTTGGTTCTTCTCGGCATGGTTATTCAGTCTTCCCTTTCTCTTCCCTGGTGGACTCTGAGTGTTACTCGTTCAATAAATCTTCTTCTTCTCCACTATAGAACTCTTCGTCCTGTAGTATTGGTTCGTTATTTTTCTCAAATAGGTTCACCAGAGGAACCTCTTTGAAGGTTCTCCCATGGCGTGTATGTCCAACCTCTGTGTCACTGTCGATGTATAAATTTTTGAGCATCAACTTTTCGATATAACGAACTACTGTATCTTCAATATGTTCATCTCATGCAATAGCATCTTGATCTTTAACTTCAAAAAGTGTAAAACGTTTCCTCTAGGCCCCTTAAATAAATATCTCTATGCTTGGCTATATGACTCTACTCTGTCAATAGAAAACTCGATGATGTACCCTCCAATGGTGCTATCAAACCAATGATCTACCACTCTTTCTATGGTGTTATCAACTCTCTTGACCTTATTGATCAACACCATCATCCAAACCACATGTGATCTAGATATGACATCAAACTGGGTATCTGCTAGTCTGGCTAACCACTTGTAAAACTCTTTATGGATTCCTCCAAAGAAAATCTTTTGTATATCAGTAAAGATATACCTTCCCAACGAGTCCTCTATACTAAGATTAGGGTTCTTGTTCTAGACTTCAACAAAGTCCTTTTCTTGTTCTTATATCCACTTCTGAATCTTTGTCTTTGATGGAAATGACCTTGACATTCCCTCAAGAAGATATTGGTCTCGGAAATGGAACCATTTGTTGGAACACAAGGGCAGACCAAGGGTTCAAATCTAACAATGCACTGACAAGACCTAACTACTAGCCCTTTTGGAAACACCTACGGATCAGATGCAGTCTCACTCGAAGTAGAAATAGGGGGTTGCAAGACACATGTGTATTGTTGTTTACTCTCCTCCCTTCTCAGGTTATCTGAGTTATTGACCCAGGGTTCATGTCATTCAGGGTTCCAACAAAGCCTCTAAAACTATCGGCCCTCCTGGTAAAACAGAAGGAAACACAGTGCCTAGAAAGCGCTGTGCAGTCTCACCCAAGATAGCTTTAAATGGGTGGATATAAGACTCAGGTGTTTATAGCCTAGGAAAAAGTAGGGGATAGAGGTTTCTTGATTAAGGTCAAATACCATGAGATGTAAGGGGGAGTAATTATTCCTTGGATTCACATACGAATATCCCACGGTTTGATTAAAGTTAAGTATAATCATATGCCTAACAATGTATTAACTCATTCATCTGTTTAACCATCAATTACTGAAATAAAGAAGAAACATTCATACATTTAACACTTTACACGAGAATTACCATGGTTCACCCCCTCCTGGGCTACGTCCACAAATATTTTCCTCTTGGCTCTTGTATTATGATAGTTTTGCATTTCCGACACCTTGCGCTTACAATTCTCCACAAAATTGGGTAAGATCTATGTGAGGTGAAATAGATCGCACCAGGCTCCACGACTTGTGGTCTAATCCTCAAATCTACCTTTCCTTGGGTCTCCTTTGCTCAACATCTTACAAAAACAGTTCATACTGCTCAAAACATTATAGAGAATCACTAACAACTACTAACAAACAACCCTATATGATACTTTCGTATCTATATTTATACATTTAAGGCTCTTCATCCTATTACAGAATATTACCAAAAACCTAACCCTTCCTATGTTAGGTATTTCTCCCATACGCATCCTTCTCCTCTTCCAGTTGCCACTTTCCTTTGTGCACTCTTTCTTGCATGCACGTGTGCTACTCTTCTAATAGTTGTTACTTTAGTTTTCTGCATGCTTTCTTTCCCATGATCATTCTTATTTCCTCTTTGTCCTAGTGCCAACATGCCCCCAACACTGACATGTGACTCATCCCGAGTCACCTAGTTTCTTTGTGCTTCCTCGGTCTCCTTGGTGATCATCTAGAACTGTTCTTGAAACTTTGCTGCTTTTGTCAGTGCCTGCACAGTTTTCTCCTTGATGGTGTCAACTGTCTGCACTGCCACTTCCTCGCTCATCAGTCCTGCGCATTCTAGTTGAGTTCGTGATGTCTGGTTTCTAGATTCTTCTACCTGTGCAAGTACTTATGCTACCCTTTCCTACAACAGTTCTATTTGAGCCAAATGCTCTTGCTTCTATGTTTGCACAGTGATAAGTTCTTCCTGTATCTTCTTCAGCTCTTGTGTTCCCTTGACTCATTCTGAAATTGGTATGGTCTTCTGTTGTTACTTGAGTTCTTGGATCGTTGCATTGATCCTCTCCTCCTCCTTGTCCTAGTGTTGGAATTGTGGATCCTCTTCTAGACTTTTCCAAAGTTGCACTACTTTATCCAACAAGTTGGCTGCCATGCTGACCTATTTTTCTATCTCCTGCAGCTACATTTTTGCTTCCTGCTTCCTTTTCTCCTTCACTTTTGGTGGAGTTGTCAGTCTAATCTATCCGTGGAGAGTCTTTATCTCCTTTTGATACTGATCAATTGCTTGTGCAATTTGTTCAATCTTCTCTATGGCTGGGATTTCACTTCCTTGCGGAGTTGTTGGAATTTTCCCAAAAAATTCTTCTACTCTGCATTCCTTCTCCTCCTTAGTTTCCAATTAGGCCTGTGCGCAAACTGTTTCCAATGCTTCCCACTTCTTTGTTGCTTGTTGTATATCAACTAAGTTTTTATGTGCTCGAGCCTTCATCTCGTGGTCGACGCTAACCTGTAGTTTGTGTAATTCTTTTGATGGAATCTATGTCAAGACCAATTGGATATGATCCAAATCCTTTAGTGGTGTCTATCCCACAATTTCATCCATTCACAGCATGCTATGCTTTATGTAGACTATGGAATGTGCATGTGGTATCGGAAGAACTGGGTCACGTTCTTATACCTCCACCCTTTCTGTGGTCTGTGTGGTCAATGTCTCCGTGCCTCTACCGCTACTCATGATCTGTGCTTCCACAAATTTCTTAAGGAGTTTCCCCATTTCTGTCAGTTCATTCTACAGTTTGTCCCTGTGGTGGGCGGCGTGATCAAAATCTTCTGCAAGGCAGTCTTGGATCATCCTGACAATCATCTCTCCATCGTCCTCCATGATTGTGTAGTCCGGTGGTGGTCATTGTGCCTTCATCTTCTTGTGCGCAACTGTGTCCTATACCGCTAGTCTCTTAGCCCCCTGGTTCCTGTGTGATGGGGTTCAGTGCGGTTTTCTATTCTCCCTCAGTGGCTTTTCTCTGTCCATTGGTCAGTTAGGTGGTTTATGTCCTCCTCTTCTGGGTCCCTGGATGCTCTGAGCCGTCGACTGCCTAAGTTGACTTGGGTTGGCCCATTCTTTGTCTCTTGGGTTCTGGGATTTGTGGAGGCTGTGTCTCTGCCTGTGCAACCCCTCCTTCTGCTATCTGTCTCGGTACTCCTCTAGGTATAGTTGGAATCCTCCATTCATCAGGCCATTCATTGATGATCATGTTGATATCACCCTTTGTGATGCAGTAGCGCATCTGTAGCCATTGTTTATCCGGGTCCTACCTTAGTTGTATCCACATGGCTTGTCACCTAGCCCAAAAATTAGCGATGTCCCTGTATCGTACGACAACCTCTGGTGTTATTCTCCATGCTCGGATGATGGCTTCCTGTATCTCCCATAGGTATGCTTTGAATACAATTCCATTCTCCTTCTTTTGCTTGACTAGTGGCCCAACTCTCAGGATGTGATATCTTTCTCTCCCTGGCTATGGTGTGGTAGAAAAGACGACGTATTCTAGTTCTCGCCATCCCATGAAATCTATGAGAGTGATCTACCATGAATAATGAAATTCCGTACCTGCATCTTGCATGTCTTTGCAGTATATTTGGAACAATTTTGATAGGTATGGAACCCAACTCATGAAGGTGCCTTCTGCGCATTGAGCTACAACAACAATGACTCCTGCTAGTACTTCCTCTTTGCAACATTTTCTTAGCACATTGCAGGCTAAGATTTTTCTACCCAATTGTTTCACAACATCGTTGATCCATTTAATTATAATGCCCCTTGTTCCCCTATCGGTGCCATATTTCTTCTTCTTCTCTTCTGCTAATGCTTTTTCCTTGGACTTATCATCCAGAATCAGTGCGAGATCCATACCCCCAATGTGTTGGCCTATTATCTGTGTGATAAGTTTGACCGTTATGTGGATGGGTTTGTCTAGCCATATGTCCCCACCATGTGTAACTGCTAATAGTTGTTTAATGCATGCCATCGCATATTGGCCTCTGCGAAAGTGCGGTATCTTCAAAAATCCTAGGATTTATGTTCTATCTAGTCCAGTGGCCCACTAGTGTGGCTGAGTGATGGTTTCTCCGAGTTGGTTCATGACTATTTTCTGCAAAAAGACCTATAGTGCAAGCTCTAGATATTTGGTGTCATCTGCTAAGCCATGCTTGGAATACTTGAGCTTCCTGACGTGACCTAATAGCTGTGGGTCCACTTGTACTCCCTTTGGTATGCGAGGTAGCACAATCTCTGTAGCCTGTTTCTTTCGAGGTGAGCTTGGTATCTAAATTTGGTCCTCCTACCGCAATGGTTGGCTTGAGGTTCCGACAGCTTTCGATTGCTCCTTCTCCATCCATTTTTCCCAAGCCGTGGCCATTTCCCTCATTGGCTCGGTCGAAAAAGAATCTGGGATGGGTCTTTTTGGGACGTCTGGTTGCACTGCTACATCTGGGTTCTGTGTGTTTCTACTAGCTTCTACGGTTGCTTCGACGTTTTCTGGTGGTATTTCCTAGTGGGTTTCTTATTCTTTGTTTTGGGGCTCATGTGTTTCCACTGGTGTATCCTGTTCCATGGAATTTGTTTTTGGTTTCGGGGCCTCCTCAAGTATGAGTGTGGACCCTACTAGAATTTCCTCTAGCGACAAGATTTCTTCAATATCGATGATTTCTGGTGGTTGTTGTTCATTTTCTTCCAGTGGTCCTTGCGACCTTGTCTGAGCCCTGACTAATGATCCGGATTATTTTTGGCACAAAATGAGAGCGGAGATATAATAAAGAAATGCATAGAGATATTGTATATATTCAATAATATAACAGAAATGTATCAAAGATGCAACCATAAACACAGATATACAGTAATACACAATTTCTATTAATCAAAGAAATGTACAGAGACTGTAAAAATACAGAGTGAAAGACTCGCTAGAATGGTGACAACTTATCTCTGAGAAGATATGTGATGGCTACTCGCATTCGCTAGAAGATGATTACAATGAGGCTCTAAAGGCCTTTTTACAATAAACAGGAATGCAAAAAGTCCTAGACATCCAAAAACCTAACCCTAGGAGATGAAGCACCAAAAGTCATGTGGACCCCGTTTGGGTAAGTTAGTACATCAACTTCTCCAGGTCATAACTTTTGCATACGATATTCATTTTAGGTGTATGATAGCTCATTGGAAAGGTTTAATCAAGGAGATTCATTTTGGGGGATCAATTGTTCCTTTGGATATCATTGAGAAACTCAATCTAAAAAAACCTTTATTTAGGCCCTCAAAATGGCCCCGAAAGTTAAAACCTGCTAAAAATAGTAAATTTCCAAAATTGACAGAAAATTGTTTTGATCCAGTCAGAAAAGGTGGGTGGCCACCAATATCCACCTGGATAAATCCTCCCTCTTTAGGAAGCAATGGTCTCCATTGCGTTGAGTTCCCAGGGGAGAGGGAAGAATGTTTGCTGGATCTACATCTGGGTGAGCTGCTTGTATTACTAGAGACGTCGCGCTGCTTGGTTTGTGGAAGTCTGTCATGAACCTGTTGAAGCTGAGGTTGTTCAACAAGTTGAGTTGCATGAGGGGAAGGTGTGAAGAAGGAATATTTGCACTTTGCTGCAACCTTGTCGACCTGCTTCTGTTGGATAGAAGGTGTAGGGGGCAAGGCTGAAGTGGTTGCAGTGTCCTTCTGTTCCCCTTTTGAATAGATTGTGAAGAAGATGAATTTTACAGTATGAGATACTACCTTGTGACACTTTTTAGGTGGAACAATAGTTGGAACTACCTCTGGTATTCTGTAGAGATGACTCCCCAAAGTAACAATGACACTACGGGGTCGAGACTCATAAAAAACATGGCATTTCCACATATATGGTTGGACCAAAAGAACATCACAGACATCCAGTGGGCCAACATCACATAATACCTCATCCTTGAAGGGTTGGATGCTGTATGACAATCGACACTGTTGGCTGACAAGGAGATCTCATCCTTGTCGAAGCCACCCGATGTTGTATGGCTGCGGGTGTGGTGTTGTCGACAATCCCAACTGTTTGACGACCTCTGCTAAGGTGAGGTTTTTTTGGATTCTGCTATCAACAATAAAATGAAGTGGGGTCCCCTTCACCCACATCTATGAAAGAAAAATGTGCTCACCCTCTTTGGGATCTGTTGGTTCTTTTGGTTAAATTGTTGCGGTCATGACAATGGCAGTGGGGTCCGCGTCAATGATCTATCCTTTACCAGTGTTTTTAGAATTAGATTCTGAATCAGGGTTCAGCTCCTTGTCTTTGATCTTGGCCACCAATGATTGTTTTGAGTGACACTCATCGGTGTTGTGCCAGGGGCTTTTATGGAATCACACCATTTTTCGGTTTCCTTCTTTGTCTTCCCGTGACCCTTCTTTTCCTGTGTCTTGGACTGGTTTTTGGAAGACTGTTTGTTAGGGTTGTCTTTTTCATACTTTGGTTGTTGTGGATTTGCAGACCCAAATGCCCATTTGTTCTGGTGCTTAAATTTCTTCTCGATTTTAACAGCATATCGATAAGCAGCACCAAGTGATGAGATGTCTAGAAAATCCATTTCAGTCTGGATGTATCTGTGTAGAGCCCCACGGTATTTCAGAACCAAATGTCACTCAGAGTCTTTGATACCCAGCTTGGTGCACAAGGTATGGAAGGTATTGGTGAAATCTGGAACTACTTGGCCCCTCTCTTGTTGTAGTGTGGTCCATCTCATGTACTGGTCCTCATAGTTTCCAACAAGGTAATATTTTTCCTTTACCGCATCCACAAAAAAATCCCAAGTGGGATCGGCCCCATATATTCCAGAATCCTCTATGGAAATTTGCTCCCAGTAAGTTTCCCACCAATGTTTGACATGAGGGAGAGCTTTAAGGAGTGCGAAGGTGATATTTTCTTTGTCAGAAAAATTGTGAATAGAGAAATAACCTTCTAGAAGAGTTAACCATTTTTCTAGGGCTTCTGCATCTATTTGCCCTTCAAATAAAGGAATATCAAAGTTAACTTGTACCTTGAAAGGTGAGGTGCCTCCAAAGTGGCCGCTTGATGAATATTCTCCTGATGCTATCGACAGGCATTGAAGGATGTGGGAAAAATTCTCCATCATTTCGTCCTGCTGTCGCGTGAGAGCTTGCTCAAGCAACAGATTGATAGGATCGCCTGCTTCATCGTTTTTATTTTCTTCCACCATTGAGGGTTTCTTGGGTGTGTGAGAGAGATTTTCCTCAAGAGAGACAAGCTCGAGACCCAACTTGCTATACTTGGACCTTGTCGGGGACATGCACTGAAAAAAGGATCAAGAGCAACCTACTCTAATACCACTGATCCGGATTATTTTCGGCACAAACTGAGAGCGGAGATATAATAAAGAAATTCATAGAGATATTGTAGATATTCAATAATATAACAGAAATGTATCAGAGATGCAACCATAAACACAGATATACAGTAATACACAATTTCTATTAATCAAAGAAATGTACAGAGACTATAAAAATACAGAGTGAAAGACTTGCTAGAATGGTGGCAACTTATCTTTGAGAAGAGATGTGACATCTACTCACATTCACCAGAAGATGATTACAATGAGGCTCTGAAGGCCCTTTTACAATAAACAGGAATTCCAAAAGTCCTAGACATCCAAAAACCTAACCCTAGGAGATGAAGCGCCAAAATTCATGTGGGACCTGTTTGGGTAAGTTAGTACATCAACTTCCCGGGGTCGTAACTTTTGCATACGATCTCTGTTTTAGGTGTATGATAGCTCATTGGAAAGGTATCATCGAGGATATTCATTTTAGGGGCTCAATTATTCCTTCGACTATCATTAAGAACCTCAATCTCTAAAAACCTTCATTTAGGCCCTCAAAATGGCCCCAAAAGTTAAAACCTGCTAAAAATAGTAAATTGCCAAAATTGTCAGAAAGTTGTTTTGAGCCAGTTGGAAAAGGTGAGTGGCCACTGATATCCACCTGGATCAATTGATCTGGCTATATGTACTAGTTCTATGAGCTTTGGTTGTGCCATAATGGTGTCTATCAAATGTTTGTAGGGTTTGAATGGATTTGGTGAGCTTTGTGGTTTCACTCTGTTCGTTCTTGCTGCTATTGCTCTTTTCCTATTCTCCTTCCATGAATAGACTAACTGTTGTTGTGCTCATGTGTTGTATGGTCTTGTCATGAAGCTTGTCGAGGATGATTCCTCCATCGTGTGATTAATGCACCCTAACTATAGGTTCAATGCATCCATGGTGGTTTCATACTTGCCATTATGCCTGCTCTGTTGTCTCCAGTTGGCACGTTTAATATGACATCCCATCCATCCTTGCCTTGCTTTAACTCTAATTATTGTTGTCCTGTCAACTTGATTTTGCCATATTTCCTGCGTGTTTCATTTTTCGATATGGTTGTTATCTTTTCCCTTGCTGGCTTCATGTTTCATATGCGGCTTGTCCATCATGTTGTTTCCATGTTTTTTTTTTTTTTTACTACACGGTGGGTGGTCAAATGTCCTTGTATAGCTTTAGTCGGCTCCCATTGACCCTTCCTCTGAGGTCTATGACTGCTAGATATCTTAACTATACAACTCCTCCATCCGTGACAAATTTTACCTTGTATGGTCCTAGCCAATGCATTCTCATCTTTCCTAGGTGTTGTAATGCTTTATTGTCATAGATTAATACTATATCTCCTTCCTTGAACATCCTCCTCTTGATGTGGCAGTCATGCCAAGCTTTGTCTCTTACTTTCTATACTTGTTGATAGAATCCTGCCAAGATTCGATCTTCCTCCATTGATAGTAACTGATTCAGTCTTTCCTGTATTGTGCCTCATTCTTTCATTTGCATAATGGCTGCTACACGTAGGCTGGGTATTAAAAATTCTAAGGGCACTACCACTTCTTGACCATAGACTAGTTTGAATGGTGTGTGGCCAGTCAAATTTTTACATGTGGTTCTATATGACCATAGTATTGCTAGTACCTTGAGATCCCAATCATCCCTGTTGATGTTGCATATATTTGTCAAGGCATTTTCTAGAATTTTGTTGAAGTCTTCTACCATTCCATTTTCATGTGGATGATACGGTGTGATTTTGGCCATTCATGGGCTAGTACATATCTTCATAAGATGCTATATGGGCCCATATTGTATAGTTTTCATGCGATCAATTGATAGTCAACTATGCGGACTACCAAGTTCTTCTTCTACGCAGTGGTATATTCTTGTAGCGCAGTACTTGTGCTTAAGTACTGGATGATCTCTGCGAAGTACTCGTCAGCAATATGTATTGAGAATAGTTGTGCATATGGAAAGTTGTCTTCTAAATTCATTGGTTCCTCTCCATTTGTGACCCTCGATAGGTGGTCAGGTCTTGCATTCAGTTTTCCTAGTTTAACTTTTACCTCAAAGTCAAATTCTTGAAATAGTAATAATCATCGACAGATTATGCCCCCCAACACTGGCTTGTTGACTAGGTATTTTAGGGCTGAGTGATCTGTAAACATATTAAAGTGTTTTTCCAATAGGTAATGTTTGTACTTCTGTAGTGCATAAACCATAGCTAGGCCTTCTCTTTCTGTCATGTTATAATTCTGTTTTGAATTTGATAATTTTTTTCTTGCAAATGCTATAGGGTGATCCAAGTCTCCTTCTCTTGGTTGCACCAAGATAGCTCCAAGTGCTATCGTTGATGCATCTACATGTACATGGAATGTCTTCTCCCAATCTAGAAATACCAATATGGGTGTGGTGACCATCTTTTCCTTTAGGGTATTCATACCATGTTGGCACTTGTCGTTCCATTGATACTTTGTATCTTTCCTTAATAGTTTTTCCATTGGCGTTGTAATATGCATGTAGCCTTTGATGAATTTCCTGTAATATCTCATATGTCCTAATGTTGCTCTGAGTTGGTAGACTATTTTTGGCGCTATTAGATTAACAATGATTGCAATTTTGGCCGGATCCACTAACAAACCCTATTTTCATACTATGTGTCCCAATAGTATCCCAAATGGTGTTCCAAATATGCATTTCTTCATATTCAATGATATCTGGTACTGTCTGCATCATTTTAGCATCATTCGTAACACTTCCACATGGTTTTTTAATAGGATATAGACCGTCCAATCATCTAGGTATAGTTTGAGGAATTGATGGATGAATTCCTTAAATGTTGTGATGACCACTCTAGAAAATATTGCGGGTGCATTCTTTAGTCTGAATGACATGACTGTATACTGATAAGATCCCCATTCTTTCATGAACATGGTCTTGTGTCTATCCTCCTGTGTTATCTTAATATGATGATATCTTGAGAATCCATCGGTAAATGAGTAGGCTTTGTGGCCTCTTATGTTCTCAAGTACTTCATCTGTGAATGGTGTGGGGAATGGGTTGTGTAGGCATGCATCATTCAACTTCCTCAAGTCGACGCATATCCTAATCCATCTTCCCTGTTTCTTGTCCTGTACTACCATCAGACTTATCCATTCTGATTCTTCGACCGGTTCGATGATGCTGGCCTCGAGCATCCTGTCGATCTCGTCTTAAAATTTTTGTTTATATATTGGATTCAATCTATATGGTCATTGTTTAATGGGTCTCGCATAAAGTGTGAGTGGTATCTTCATTTCTCATAATTCTTCGGCTATGTCTTTCATCTCTGTAAAGGTTGTGGGAAAAAGGTCGTTGTATTCATGCAACAATTATGTGATACTTTCTAGTGTCTATTCATCCCAGTAATATCCAATGATGACCATCTTGGTCTGCTCGACGGTCCCTATGTTAACCTTCTTTATCTTTATGGGCATAGAGATGACCTCAGACTCTAAGGGTGGTCCTTCCACATCTCTCTCGCCTTCGACTTCTTCAATCTGAATATCGCACAGATCATCTTCATCCGAAGCTTCCTCCTATACGTGGTATCATGATAGTAGATCCTTGACTGTCTTCTTATTTCGTTGTTGTACGTCTGTGATAGTTTCTACTTCCAGTTCTTCAATGAATATGACATTTCTAATCCATTTCAGGGTCGTGTCCATGTTGGGGTTCTCATGGTCGAATGAGAAAGTGACTATAAAATTTTGTTGGAGTGTTGCCCATGTCTTGGTTCCTTTACACATTTCCTGGTCCATATACCAATTTGTTGGTATGCTCTCAAAAGTATGAATGAAGTGGTGAGACCATTCCTTTGGTGTCATCATTTTCCACAACGTGTTTACATGCCTCCAAGTTTTTTGCTGGTGTGCCTAGTCCATCATATTTATATTGTTTGTTACCTGTCTGTTCTGTGACGAACCTTATGCGCAGTAATCACTTACATTGGTACCAATGTGTGATAGTTTCTTTGTGTGCACCCCACCATCTGGCGGGTGTAGATTTTAATGATAAATCTAGTGCTAACAATCTCTGGTTTTCTAATACTTCATCTTCATATTGTGTCAAGAAGGTTTCCAAATTGTTTAGCCCACGAAAGTTGGGTGGTTCTCTGATTTCTATGCCAATCCATCTTACTGTGCGGTCTACTCTGGCACACCTTCTCGTAGATATTTCGTGGAGTATTTGCTACCAGTTTTCTAACCTGGTGTTTGAGTTTTTTTCACATAAAGTAATTCTCTGCCATCTGAGTACCCCATCTGCAGTTCGGTTTATGTAATCCTCATCACACACGGTTGTCCTGTACATCTGGACAATCTCTTCTAAATCCAGGAAAGTGGGTTCTATGAACCTCTCACCTTCTAATGGGTCGAGTGGGGCTATGACCCCGTAGTCCCTTGACTCAAATGTCATTCTTGTGGTTTTTAATTTAATTATGGCCTGGTTGTTGAATGCCCAATCCAGACCAAGTAGCCTTGGGTAAGGTGTCGTGTCATCTACTATTTTGATGACTTCAAAGTCTGCCTTAGTGCACACCCCATCCAGGTCTACCATCACTCCTTTCAGTCTACCTATTGGTAGGACTCTATGTTGATTTTCCAGTTTTAATTGAACCGTTGAATATCCTAGTGTAGGTTCTCCCATGCATTTCCATGCATCTTTTGGTAGTACATTCACTTCGGATCCTAGATCTAGTATAATATCTCCCATATTGAAATCCCCAATGTTAGCATTTAATCTAAATTCCCTACTTGTTCTTATTCTTGTCTGTAGGTGGTTGACAGTTTTTACTTTTGGCTTCTGTTTCATCTTGTTGCTACATTTTTCTAGGATGTTTTGCAATATTTTGGCAAATGAAGGATCATTTAACATTTTGATGCATGATTGAAAAAATTATTTGATCGTACTTACTTGTTCCTTGGGTTGTATTCTATTGGTATGGTTCAGTGATGGTGGAATTTCATATTTTGGGGCTTCCTTTCTCTGTTGTGTAGTCAGCGCAATGTTCTCCTTCTAGAATTCTTGTCGAGCTTCTGTAAAAATCTCCTTCTCCTTATGCACGTTGAACTACTTCTTGGGTTCGGTGTTCTTCTTTACCCACTAGTTTTGCACTGGTTCCTGTCGAACTGTGTCATTTCCTTTTTTCATTCCTCCTCAAGTGACTACATTGTTTTTTTTACCATCATCCCTTGCTTTGATTGAAATCCATTGAACGTTCTGGTTATTTTTATTCCTTTTTTTCTAGATTTTTCCAAGTAGTGTCGGACAGTCCTCCATATCGTGGTCCGATGTATGACAACACATACAAGTCACTGGTGGTAGTGGACACTCCCATGCATAATGTCCTAGTTGCTGGCAATTGTGACATTTGATGGGTCCTCTGCCCCATTCGAAACCTCCTCTGGCTTGTCCTACTCCTCTATAAGTTGTGCGGTCACCTCACGATGGGTTGTACTGTGGTCCCTAGTTATACTATGTGGTATTGTACTAGGGCTGTGTTGGGTTGTACTGCAGCTGTGCGTTATTGTAAGGTTGTAGTAGAGTACTATATTGTTGTTGCGTAGTGTTGTATGGTGTTGGGGATTGGTTGAACTGTGGTGCTTCCTGCTTAGTCATAATTTATGCCTATACCCTGTATGTGTCAGATGTTCTTTCCCACATCAACTCCATAGTTCTGCAATATTTTTCGTCATGGCCGACTGACTTGCAAAAAGCGCAATATGATTTCTTGGGGACTATTTGGTATTTTTGCATCATTGTGTAGTGGTAAGGTTTGTGACCTAGTTTCTTTCATATTTCGCACCATAATCCTCCTTGTGGTAGTGGGTTTGGCATCCCTATCACCATATACTATGCAAATGTTGGGCATTCATTCTTATGATGTCCTTCCATCCTACAAGAGTGCACCAAACTGCTTCTTGTTTGTCCTTGTTCTTATTCTGGTTCGACTAAAATGTTAATTTCTTTAGATCCTCCTTTAGTTCTTCGATAGATGGGTCAGTCTGTTGGTACTGATTCTCTTCCAATTGCAAGGCTGCCTACAGAGCCTCTGCCTATGTCTGAAAATTCTATTGTTGTAATGGATATTTTAAGTGTGGGAGTAGTGAGTTGACAAACAGGTGCCGATGCTGCATATCGGTCATAAGGTATTTTAACTTTCCTTTTAATCGCTTGAATCTTTGATCAATCTCCCATATAGATTCTCCTAGTTTCTGTCTTATTTAAATCATATCATTCATGTATTGATCCTCTGAGCTCAGCTTCTGGAACTCATTGATCAATAGTTTCTTAATGTCTTCCAGTGTCCTTGTCATTTCGGGAACACTGTTCATGTTTAGACTCATGTATCGGTCTAGTGCATAGTCCCTTAGTGTGATCACTAGTTGTGCGAATTTGGTGTCTTCATCAGTGATCTTCTTTTCTTCCCAGATCTTTGGGCAAAGGAACAGATGCTTCTCAGGGTCTTCTTCTACTTCTCCTCGAAACTATGGTAATATGATAGTAGGATCATGTCCTTCCATTCTAAATATTGAGCTACTCCCTCCTCTGCACGGTGTAGATACTTGACTAAGGTTTCCTGAACTATATCCTCTAGTTGTTTCCCTTTGTGTTGATGTACTTCCTATTGTCGTACTTCCTCCGAACTTTGGTTGTCTAAACAATGGTGTTCTTTTTGGTGTATTGGTCACACATGGGTTTATGGGTTCCACACTGACATTAATATTGAAGGGATGGTTGTCTTCTCCTCTTTCTCTTGGGCCTCTTGTTTTCCTCTCATATGCAGCGTGTAGGAGTTTCTCAATATGCTCCACAGCTTGGAGATCCTCTACCTCTTCCTCGTCACTAGACAAGCCCTCCCTCTTGGCTACAACTCTCTTTCTGGTATTCACCTTATTTTGGTAGGGTGCTCTGCTACACGTCGTTCTTGATGATGCCAATATCCACTTGAGTTGGTTTTCATCCATCAAGATCGAGTCCAAGGGTTCCTCCTCCTTCTTCTTTGTATCCTTCCCTCCTTCCATTCCTCAGATCTAACACAATGATGCATCAACAATATAACAGAAAGAAAATAACACAACATCAACCACATCAACAACTAGATATACGTGGTTCACCCTCTCCCTAGAGATAGATCCACATAATTGTGTTTCTTGTTATATTATATGAAAACATATAGTTCTATATACGCACTTAGCTTGCAGATCTCTTTCTCCCATTCTCTCTCTTTCTCTCCCCTCTCTGTGCACCCAGTTGCAGAGTCAATCTTCGCACCCAGATGAATATATTACAATCCAAGACACACTCACACACAAACAACACTTGCTCTCTTCGCCCACAATAACCAACTAATGACAACCAATGAGGAACCCCTCTTCTCTCATCTAGGTATTTATTTATACATTAAAATTAATCTCGGACAACCTTCGACCGAAGTCTAAGTTTAAAAACCCTAAATTCCAAAACCCTAGATGTATAAAACCCTAGGTCCACTTGACCCATGCTTTCATGGATTTTCCAGCCCGTCTTTCCTTCTTTCCCACGAAGTGGTCCAAAGCATTTGTTAGTGTATTTTTCCTCTTGTTGAGTTGTTCATGATCCATATTCCTTTCTAATCTATCTTCCTCGATCTTCTTGTTCAACAACTTTCTTTTCCTTACTTCGCTCCTTCTTTTCTGCTTCTTTGACCACTTTGACCCAATCTCAGGAAATGTGCCTTCCGCACAGTTCGTACTTGACCTTTCTTCCTTGACATTTACTTTCTTCCATAATCAAGGGCCAACATGCCACTTTCCAAAGAGCAATGGAAATCACATTTGTGTATGAGCTCAGTAGGTTTATAGATATATATTTGGATGATGTTACTGTCTACTCCAAATCAGATGAAAAACATTTAAAACATCTCAGACGAGTGTTTGATAGTGCAGAAAGTTTGTCATTTCATTGAATCCCAAGAAAACTATTTTTGGTTTGGAAGAAGGTAAGTTGTTGGGGCATATAATTGGGGCATATAATATCTAAAGATGGAATTAAAATAGACCCCAGCAGAATAGAATCCATCTAGAAAGTAGAACACCCTAGGAACATTAAATAATTTCAATCATTCATTGGTAAAATAATTTTTCTGAGAAGATTCATACCCAATTTGGCAGAACTCCTTAGGAACATTACAAATATGCTGAAAAAAGATGCCAAAATAAAACGGAACACCGAATCTAAAAAATCCTTTGAGAAGGTAAAATATACACTTACACAAGCACCTATATTGATCAGTCTAGATTACATTAAGGATTTATATTTGTTCTCTTTCACGTCAGAACACACCATTGCAACAGTTTTATTGCAAAAAAACACTGAAGGGCATGAACAACCCATAGCCTTTTTCAAAAAGTTGTTGAGAGATGTTGCATTGAACTACAATATAATGGAGAAACATTCTTTTGCCTTGGTAAAGGAAATAAAGGATTTTAGAGTTTACATTATGCATTCTCATACTATTGCTTATGTTCCAAATGCAGTGGTGAAGGATATCTCGACTCAGGATAACCGTGATGGTAGGATATGGAAGTGGATTGTTGTAATTCTAGAATGTAGTTCCTGAGTCACTTTTGTTCCACTTCCAAAATTGTTGTAATTCTGGAATGTAGTTCTTGTAGTCCCTTGATTGTAGTTCCTGTTATGAAATGGTTGCAAGAAGTACAAGAAGAACCCAATGACACCCAAACGAGAATAAATCAGATGATTCAATTGCAACAGTCTATGGAATAAGTGTATAACAAGACCTAGGTAATCCAAGAGATTATCAAGAAGATTTATGATACAAGAACTAAAGAGGATGATTTTGAGTTGGGTAACTTGGTACTGAAGTGGGATTCCATAAATGAATACAAGGGTAAACATGAAAAGTTTAATAGTTTTTGGAAAGGCCCTTACATCATTAAGGCATATAGAGGAAATAATGCATTTTTGCTGAAGGAAAGTGAAGGAGAAGATCTTCCAGGAGGACGCATAAATGGTAGGATGCTTAAACATTATGTTCCACAGGAATACATATTTCTAACCATTCATCTCATTGTACAAATTTTTTCCTTTTATTTTCAGGTTGTGTGTGGGTGTTTTTGATTAGATGTTTGAGGCATGAAGAGAACGCCCTAAGCCACTGACCAGTGCCGCCATATTTTCAAAATAAAACAAATCAAGTTGCAGAAGAGGCACTGGAGAATATTTTTCAAAACATCAGGTAACTGGTTCTTGGCACCTCACAAGGAGAGCACCATCCCCAGGTGGAGCCACTGTTATAACCCTATGTTTCATAGGATCAACTGGTGACTTGAAAATTTTCCTCTAGTTATATTTTTGTTGTAAATAATATTTCATTCTACAAATTATTTACAAGAAAAAGAAAAAGAAAATAAAGAAAAAGAAAAGAAAGAAAAAGAGAGAAAAATAATAAAAGAGGGTATGAAAAGAAAAATGATAAAACCCCATGCAATAAAAATGGCTTTATTCATACTATCTAACCATGGTCAAGTCCTTTGAATTTATGCAGATAGGTTAGTGAATAAACTTGGCTAAACAGTCTAATCTTAACCAAGATAGATAGGTTAGTGAATAAACTTGGCTAAACGGTCTAATCTTAGACAAGATAGATAGGTTAGTGAATAAATTTGATCAAATAGTTTAAACTTGATCAAATGTCCTAGGTTAGAGTAATGATTTAGCCCAACAGTCTAATCTGGGTTAATTTTTCTAGGTGATTGGAGTAGGATATAGGTTAGTAGGTTTTCATTTCCATAAAATTGATGAAAAGTTGGTTAAATTCTTTGATTTGAGCTAAAATGTTGTATTCTAACCCCTTGGTGACAAAATGATGGAAGGGGAGTAGTCAAAAAACCCATAAAAAAGATATATCCTAAGTTTTGGGGTAACATATTATGTTTGTCTCTTTGTGCTAAAGAGCACGCCAATCTCAACGGTCCATCAATAGGTGCTCAGATCCATGGCTGAGAGAAGATATTAGACCCCCCTGACCATTCTACTTTTAATGATGGGGGGGGGGTCTGAGTTGGTGATATTTCTTGAGTGGGCCCCTCATAACATGGCTCAATCTTGTTAACTCAGACCCCCCTCAACCTTTACCATTTACCGCCTACCCCCCGTCTGAGTAAAATTCCAAGCCACCTTCTCATACCACCTCCACACTCCGACGTCACACTCCACTATCTCCGTCCCTACGTCATGCTCCACTAATTTTCTGACACATCATCCTCCACTCACCTATCGCTAGTCATGTCCCATCCACCCATTACCCACTCACTATCCTCCACGTCACCTCCATATACCCATTACCCAGTCACTACCCTCCACGTCACCTCAATATACCCATTACCCACTCACTACCCTCCACGTCACCTCCATATACCCGTTACCCACCCATTACCTTCCACCTCATTCCCAACATGCCCGTTGGACAATCGCTATAGCTGACCATGACCGTATACCGGCTGACTCATCATCCGCTCCCCAACGGACACCCGCTCATCCACTTAATCTAATTTTTTCACCATTTTTGCACTGTTCATGATCCAGATGCAGCCAAATAAACCTTTTCACCATCCTCTTCGATCAATATCCATCATTAACGCCTGGTAAGATTGATTAATATCCTTTTTTTTAGATTTGCAGGTATCAGTCAGATCAATGGCACCCAAACCCAAATCCTCAGAGATCGAAGAGAATTTGTCCCTGCCACCTCTCATAGACCTAGATTGAACACCTCTAGCTGATAAAGACTACCTAATTGCAGAGCCGAACTGAGAATTTGACTTCTTCGAATTTCACTTCTGGCTCAGAGATACCTTCCTGGACTAGAGCGACGAGATTGGACTCTAGGAGTACAATCTCCCATTGTGCCTTTTCCCTCAAATATACCATTTCCCTGAGTTCACTCTCAAATTCCAGGCACATTATCTCCCTAGTAATAGAGCCATTATTTCATCATCTGGAGAGACCCTTTTCACCATTACCCTAGAAACAATAGATCAGATAATGCATATACCCAGAGTTGACTCCCTTTCCCCTTTTTCCATTGAAATTCTAATCGAGATGTACCAGAAGTTGTCCTTCCCCCAAAGAGAAAAAATATTTCAGTTTTTCCTCCCTGAAAGTGCCCAGTTACCCAAGAAGAATCCCCCCTACCATTCCTCCATTTCTCAGTGAAAGGTAACCAAGTTATTTCTTCCCTGTGCTCTCTGCTAGGATACTATTCAGATGAGTGAGTAGATGAACCCATTTTGGGTTTTCTGTCCATATTATCCACCAAGGAGAAGTGATGACCTGTGTGTTATGATCGAGTAGTGATGAGGTGTAAATATGAGTCAGCATATGGAATAGTCATAGTCAAGTCAAAGATGAATCACCAACCACTTCCTCAGTATCAACATCAAGGATTCGAGGATCATTTAACATCCCTACTTTTTTGTAATATGTAATCTAGTCAGTTAGATTTTCTCTCCATCATATTCTGATCATTAATTATAGGATCAGTTGTAATTTTTTCTATAAACACTTAAGACTTTGAAGTATAGAGGGTTGATCTTTACACCCAAGCAAGTTGTATCTGTAATCTTTTTGAAGAGATCTACCCAATAATAAAAAGGACAATTCACAGGATTCCTGCATGTTGATGTTGGTGATGTTCAATTTTCTTTGTTAAATGTTATCTTACTTCATTATCATTCTATTTTCTATCTCTGATCATTTAAAAGAAGTTTGAGTGCAGAATTTATCTCGAATACTCTGTTTTTGGATTTTAAAGATCTAAATGTTATTCTTCTAATATTAGAATAAATAAATTATTAAATTCTTCTTTATTATGATTGACCTTCTCACCTACTTTCTTTCTTTCCATCACTTTAATTCTAAAGGATCCAACATTTTCATTATCCTTCCCTGTGAAGAAACCTAATAAAATATGTATTTGATCTCGATCCTTAACACAGACCCCATAGCCCAGTGGAGGTGTAAACAATATTTCAGCCATATTTATTAAAACAAAATAACACACTCATACTATTTTAACTAGCATAATATCTAAAACACAAACATATCTATATCATACAGAGAGATCCCTCTCTGAAACTGGCAAGGCTAGATCCCAGTTTCAAAGTGGTTGGATAAGCTACCTTTGTTAAATTTATTCTACCCCTTGACAACCTCTGGGAATTTACAGAGCATTAATACCTAGGAAGTAAAGAAAAGAAAAGTCCTAATCTATCACAACTCAAACCACATGCTGGCAAAGGGATATTGGGCCAACGAATCTAGTCTAGACTGAAAAATGGAAAGCAATAATGGAATCTATGATAGGAAAAGAAAGGTGAAAGTAAATGAAAAGAACAAACATCTAAAAAAATGCCCGCAAGTACCCAAAAAAGTTGAAGGGGTTAAGCCATTAATTGGAAAAATTTCTTAAGATGATTCCCATTGATAGACAACTACATGAAATCACCATCCAAATCAACAAGATGGAAAGTGTTGGGAGCCACTAAAGCATGTGTTAGGATATTTAGACACTTAGGAGTTAGTTAAGTTCTACTTGGTCTAATATGTCATTAGGTAAAAGTGTGTTTCTTTAGTATGCATTAGTATGCATTTGTAGTTAGGCAATCCGACGGTCACGATATGTTCCCGACATAGAGTGATCCGACGGTTCATACTCTCCTCGATCTTAACAACCATTGATCCATGGATTAACACCCAATTGGTCCATGATCTCTATTTAAAGAGAATGGAGGGTCATTTGCCGATGATCGATTGTGAGAAACTCTCTTGTAAAATCTCTTTGCAATCTTTTTCTTTGCATTAATAAACTGCTCCAAGTGGCCGCGTTGGCTGGGGCCGTGGATGTTTCCCCGTAGGGGTTTTAGCATGTGAAAACATCGGTGTGTTGATCTTTGATCTGGTTATGTGAGTGGTTACTGAAGGTGTTCGTCCTCTGTTGGAATACCTGCGTTGTCGAACATGGTATCAGAGCCTGTTTGAAGACCCACTCCTGTTGTAGATTGAGATCGTGAAGCTGAGTTGCCTCATCTCCATTTTCTGGCATTTTTGTACATTTATGGGATGAAAGGACTGTTCCATTGTGTCCGGAGCATGCTTTCATTCAGGAACACTTTTCGTTTCACTTGAAAAGGTTTTTGTTTGCCCAAGATATGACCATTACAGTCAGAATCCGGAGGTATAAAGTCTGAATACGCATTTTTAAATTTTTGCAAAGTTTTGATTTTATTTCGGTTTGTATTTTTTTTTCCGGGCTGCTACTCTTTTAGATATGCGTATTCTCTTTGCCCTGCGCCTTGTGCGATCTCAAAAAATCAGAAACAGATAGGAAAAGGTGCATCTTCTGGGTAAGCTAACCGAGATCTAACCCTTGTTGTCATCGAGAAACGAAATTTTTTTCTTGTGTCAAAAGAGTTTTTTTGGAGCATGATCTCCAAGGCCATCTTCAACAACAACAACAACAAAAACAACACCCCCAATCCTCCTTCTGAACATTACAATATGTTTTGCTAGACCAGTTGGTTAAAACTTGCCTTATTAAGTAAGAGGTCTTGAGTTCAAGTCTCTCTTTTGTTACTTTTTTTGAAAA
>ML781829.1:194349-208377 GCA_009831015.1 Picea engelmannii
TTGCATTAATAAACTGCTCCAAGTGGCTGCGTTGGCTGGGGCTGTGGATGTTTCCCCGTAGGGGTTTTAGCATGTGAAAACATTGGTGTTTTGATCTTTGATCTGGTTATGTGAGTGGTTACTGAAGGTGTTCATCCTCTATTGGAATACCTGTGTTTTCGAATAGCATGGACACTGAATGGACCCAACCACAAACTATAAAACTTACTGTGGTCTCCTAATTTCTCTTTTCTCTTGTTGGACAAAAAGACCAAATCACCATCATGTAACACCTTTCCTTTATCTCTCTTATCAAAGGCTTTATTTACTTGTCTTTGATGATCAATGAAATGTGTCAAAGCCTTTGATCTATCCTCCTCAAGTTGAACCAAGTAATCAAATCGGCCATGAAAGGCCTCCTCATCTGTAGTGAACTCTCTAATAATCTTATGGACTAGAATAATCAATTTAATTGGTAGGAATACATCAAAACCATAGACCAAATCGAAGGGTGCCTTACCAGTTGATTGCTTCTTTATCACTCTATCATCCCACAATGCATACTTGAGACTGTTATCCCAAGCTCTCTTGTTTTCACTGACTGTTCTTCTGATTATCTTGATCAAGTTCTTGTTGGAGGAATCTGCTAGTCCATTACCACGTGGGTAGTAGTTAGTCGAATGGGCTAGAGTGATACCAAACCTCAAGTAAAAATCCACCAACTCGACTGATTTAAATACATTGGAATTATCACTCGTAATTTTCCTAGAGACTCATAACCAATTGAGGATATTCTCCTCCATGAATCAAATAATGGCAGTAGAGGATGATGTCCTGAGTGGAATGGATTCCACCCATATAGTGAAGTAATCAGTAGCTTCCAATATCCAAGAATGGACAACACTAGAAACCTGTGGAATATATCCAATAAATTCCAATCCCCACTACTGGAAGGGGGTGTTGGAATAGGGGCAGACTCAGGGTTCAACGCTTCAATAACACACCAAAAAAACCCTAACTATCGACCCTTTCGACAACACCTGTAAATACGATGAAGTCTCACCCGAGGTAGAGGCAGGGGTGGTTGTAGGACTAAGATGTCTGCAACCTAGCTGGGACACAAATCTGTGATTACAATACTCTAACAAATCACTTGGCAGTTACCATCTGTTAGTATTCAACCAATATTTAATTCGCAGATAAAACCCTAATTACAGAGAAACACAGTATTCAACCAGACCTAACACATCTAAGCATTTAGCATAAGAAAACAGATCAAATCTAGCATTTTATTCACATCATTAGGCACTAATCTATCATATTCATCTAAACATACATTATTTTACTAAGCATAAATAACATAAACAATATAACAACCATAATGCAGAAACAAACCATCAACCATAATGCACAAAGAAACCATAACACATGATGCATGTGGTTCACCCCAATGTGGGGCTACGTCCACCAACTCTTCTATTCTTTATTATCTTCTGCCAAACCTCTACAAGCATAGAGCATCAAAATCCTACTCCGCAGAGGATAGGAGATTTACACGCACCTCGCTAGATCCTCCTTCTCAGAGTTAGGTCACAACACAAAGCCTTCTTACAGTCTACATAAGATTCTTACAATCACTTGCACTTAGCTTTTACAAGTGTTCAACACAACATGCACAATGCATTCATACTATCCACACTTAGCTCACTGGCCTACAATTGACTCACAACTAACTCCTTCTTACATCGCCTAGATATATATTTATACATTACAAAAGGTGCCTAGACATGGGTAAACCCATGGGCCGACATCCCATACCCATTACATAAGGCCAAAACCCAAAAGTGCCCTAAAAAGGGGCCAAGATCCCGCGATCTCCGCTTCAACTTGTGCTCTGCCTTCGACCATCCTGTCAAAGTCCCAAAATAGGTCAAACATAAACAAGACTCTCCAAAACATGGTCAAGGGCCAACAAACCCCCAACACTCACCTGTGACTCGTCCCGAGTCACTCTGATTTGGGTAACCCTACCTTAAACACTTTGATCTTGGCTTGAGCTACTTCGACCTACTGATTCACCAAGGCCTCCTCCTCGATGAAATCTTGAATATATTCCTCGTCCATAGGTCCCTCTAGGCATTTTTCTACTGAAGTGACTACTTGTTTCAGCTCAGCTCCTCAGCATGGACCTGTTGTTGAGTTGTGCATTATTCTTGGGATATTTTCACATCTCAATTATTGACAGGCTTTTCAGTTGCACTTGTATTATTGTTGCTTGTTTCTTTGTCTCTTGGAGCTATGAATCCAGTATCTTCAATTTAGGGCCCTCGATAAGTCGCTCATAAGTCTATGCGTTGCGACTGCTTAGCTATTTACATTCCATGGCTAATGCTTTGATCCTTTCAACTATGCTCTAGGAAATTTCTTCTCTCTGGTCTCGCACTTCCTGCAGAGTGCTTAACAATATTTGTAGCTCTAGTTCTATGATCCTCTGTTGAAGTTGTTGACTGGATCCAGCAAGCTTCACCACTTTTTCTTCCACTGGGTCTTCTTCCATTTTCTCTAAGCCTGTCACAGAAAAAAGTGATCTGCAGACTACTGTTGGGGCTTAGAAATGTCCTATTTTCATCCACCTTTCCCTTCATCATTCTCCACATTTCATTTCCTCATTAACCTTTCACGATATCATTTCGATAAATATACTTGGGTTTCACCTTATTGTTCTCCACTTTATTCATTTTAGTATTTAAAAGGAATTTGTGATTAAATGTTAGAAAATAAACATGTTTTCATATATATCTCAAATATGTGTGAGCTTTGTAATGTGTAGGAATATGATAAGGTTTAATTCAAAAGGACTTCTTGAATACTTCCTCCACCATTTCAATATTTGAGGAGATAATTCAATCCCATTCCAAGGAGAAGATCATGGATATTTGGTTGGAATATCTTATGCAAGATATATGAGAGATATGTGTGAGGATTTGAAGGGATTATATTTTGTAATAATGGGAAATAGGTTGAGAGAAAAGTGGATCTGTAATAATGAGATGGTTATCTTATCTTCAAGGCTCTCATGTATAAAAGAGAGTGCTCTCACTTCATGAGATTTCAGTTGTAAGTAGAGAATTAGAGTAGTCATTAATGGTAGTCATTAGGATTTGAAAGAGAAAGGGATTCTTAGCTTTGATTCATGGTTTTGGTTTTCATGCTTTGACTATTATGTTATGAAGATTGATTTGATTATTGAATGTAAGATTGCTTCATTGGTGAGAGCTCTCTCATATGTTGTTGTGCTATTCAACTCTTCACATGTTGTACTTGTTTTTCCTTCATGTAGTTCTCCATTTCTAGATTAATTTTCTTCACACAATTTCCCATTCCTAGATTAATTTCATTTACGCAACTAGATTAATTCAATTCCAAGTCGCGTGTTAGATTAATGATTCTATTTCAGTCGTGTGTGAGATTAATGATTCTATTTCAATTGTGTGTTAGATTAATGATTCTATTGTAGCTTAAACATTAGATTAGATTAGTCTCACTTCAATATTGCATATACTTTGCATTTGCTTCATTAGTTTATGAATCTCGGGTTGACAAATTAGATAGTTGGGCAAGTACTACAACTCAATTAATACAACATTATTTTTGTCCAATATAACGACTGTTGTTCCCTTGTCATGATTGTTGTTCCTTTTGTTGTTCATTTGAATGGAACGATTGTTGTTCCTTTTCTTACGATTGTTGTCCCTTTGCAGGGGTTGCATCTCTGGAGGATGGATATTGAAAACGAAAGGTAAGAACCTATGTAGGCAACAAGTAAAACACTTGCACCAATGCCTACCTTTGGATGATGCATAGAGGTTATATTTTAAGACATCTTTAGAGCCCAAGATTTTGGTGCCGTTGTCGGGGAAGTATGATGGATTGAGGTATTAGTTTCTTTTTCATTTTAATTCATGCAAGTGTGATCTAAACGTGTTGGTAAGGGGTCATCGAATCTTGTGACAGGAGAATCCTTATGTTCTCCCTACCAACTAGGTAGAAGTAATTTCAATTTTTTCAAGATTAGTTTCAATTTATGCAAGATTAGTTTCAATTTCTACAATTGTGATCTAGATATGTTGGTAAGGGGACATAGAAGCTCGTGAGAGGACTCCTCATGTTCTCCCTACCAACTAGGTAGAAGTAATTTCAATTTCTGCAAATTTCAATTCATGCAAAAGTAGTTTTAATTTTTATGATCTACATGTGTTGAGGGTCATAGAAGATCGTGAGAGGAGACTCCTCACTGTGCCTGCCAACTATGAGGAACGTTTTAATTTCCGCAACTGTGAAGAGTAATTTTATTTTTTTCGTTTCAGTAAGAGTGCTTTTATTCAAGTTTTTTTCATTTAGATTTCAGTTTTGGGTACTGTAAGAATCCTTTTTTTTAAATTATTTAACAATGAATTTAAGCTTGGAATAGCTTACGCAGATCCTAGCAAAAGTTGGGGTCTCCTCTTCTTTGGAAGAGGAGATATTGACAACAGCCGAAAGCTTATTCACTCGTCCGGAGGCGAATGAAGAATCAACATATGAAGGACCTTTCATGTTTAATGAAGAATCATTAGGTGCGCAAGAGGGTGATGAGGACAACGAGGAGCTGCAACATGATCTGAGTAAGACAAATTACACCTACGAAACCTGATCGAACGTTGGTTTCAAGCAAGTACTAGGTTAGATTCATTTAGTTTTTCTTTTTCCTTTTTTTTTAATTTATAGTTTCAACCACTAATTTCACACATTCATACATATTCCCGATTGTCAATTGCTAAATTTAAAGATAACATTTTTTTGTTACTATTGCGTGCATGGCTACATTGGCTGTTTGATTACACGTAACTAATTTCTCATTTCTAATTAGCGTAGTATAGGTAGGGTTTTATTTTCAAGTCTTTTATTTTTTCTAGAATAAGTATGCTCTCCTTCGTACTTTGTGCGATCACAAGGATCATAAAGTAGGATTACTGATTGGTTGATTTCAGGAATATCAATTAATTGACGAAACAAAATTTTTTGCCTAATCCATTTTTTCGTCTTCCATTTGCTCATAGATTTTTAATAAGCTTGTAAAATAGTTTTTATTTTATCAAAATTAATTTGTCACCATTTTCTAAAATAATTTTATTCAGTTTGATTTGTCTCAAATGCTAATAAAATTTCTAGTTTTATTTTTAAACAAAATATACATGAAAAAAAAAAAAAAAACACAAAACACAAAATGCAGAAATTGAACTGAAGATATCTCACAAACTGGGAGTTGGGTTTTTATGATTTTTGGATAGGAAGTGCATTATGTTATGATACAAAAACCCAGTAAATTTCAGGGCAACTTAGACCACAGTTTTTGAGAAAATCAATATAGTCACCTTCAGCCATTTCTCTTATATATCAAGATTTGTGCATCATATGGCTCTGATTGTTTGCGTACAGATGTATTGGGACCATAGGAACCTTCCCACAAAAATTCAGCCAAACCCAGTACAGGGTTTTTTAGAAAATCAACATCATCACTTCCAGCCATTTCTCTTATATCTCGAGATCCGTGCATCAGATGGCTCTGATTTTTGGAATGTAGAAGTATTGGGACCATAGGAACCTACCACAAAATTCCAGCCAAATCCAATTTATAGTTTGTGAGAAAATTGTCTCTGAAGTTTGGTGTAGCAGCCTGCAACAAAAACAATAATAATAATAAAAATTCGAATGCAATATCACAATAATAATAACCGGGCATAATAGATCCGATTTTATGGGTGGAGGTTATGGGATCAAACCCCATCCACGCCACTCTTTATGCCATATTTCCAACGATTTAATGCACTTTCAGTGATTTAATGATCTGTTATGCATTTTGTTGAAGTCTCCCATGGTTTTAGCATCTGCGACCACGTGCATGCTCCTTCAAAGACCTGCGATCAGAAAAATATGGAGTAATTCGGGTACCTCCGTGCAACAATGATACGTTGAATTGTCAAAGCATGAAAGTAGATCCATATCACAAACTTCTCATATCGAGCTGGAGCATTCATGGTGGCTTGCTAGCACATGTATATGAAGTTAACATGCATTGTTTGTTTTGTTTTATCTTTTTTTTTTTCTTTGTTTTATTATTATTATTGGTTTGTTTTATTATAAAACAATTATAATCACAAAAAAATAAATTTGTTTGTTTATTATAAACAATTTTCCTTTTTTAATAAACACATATATTGTTTGTTTAATTCTAAACAATTTCTTTATATTTATATATATATATATATATATATATATATATATATATATTGTTTGTTTTTATTTAGTTTGTTTTATTATAAACAAAAAAATAATATAAAAAAATAATGTAATAAAATTAGGTCAAACATAAAAAAAATAAAAAAATAACAAATAACAAATAACAATTAATATATATCTATATATATAAGATAAAAACAATTTATATTAAAAATAAATAAATAAAATTGCAAATAGACTTCTTTTAAATTTCTGAAAACAATATGGAAACTTGTTTTTTCAATTTTATGCTAAGAAAGCAATCAACGATGAAACAAGCACGCGCACAAAGCCCATGACAAGAGGTATAAAACTGCGTTTTATTTTTACTATTGCATTTGTCCTTCTTTCTACATGTTCTGTTTTTCTTCAAACATCTCACAAGTTTTCATGTAGGATTTGTACTAAGTTATTTTTCAGGTGCGCGACCGATCACATCTTGTTGCTAAAGTGAATTTCAAAAATCACAAAAACTTTTGAAAAAGACATGCCTTATTGACTGCTTGAAGGAGTTGGTTCTCATCTTACACATCATGGCGTTTGTAGTTACACATAAACCTTTTCATAAACCCATTTGCGTCATGAATGTCTTCCTCCATTTCTCCTTCAAAGCAAACTGGTCATCCCTGTGTTGAAGCCCATCTTCCATTGAATTATCCTTCATGACTTCGCACACACCTATATTTCTGAGTTGCATACATCTCTTTAGATTTTTTCAGTTTTTCTTGTCAATAAAACTATCCAGCTCCCTTTCCATGACTACATTGCCTCACCATAAACATTGTTACTAATGAGATCTTTTCATTTATAGTCCTACCACTCTTTTTATCAGAACTTGCGTTGACTGATGTGGGATTCCTTAAGGCCCACCTTTCAACAAGTCTTGCCCCATCGACCTCAACACATTATCTAGGATATAGACTAGATTCCATTTTGAGTACCTGGAGGCTTGCATGCCTTAATGGAAAGTTCTCTCGCTGACAATCATGGGAATACATCAATGTCCCTTGATCGCCAGATCTTGCAAGTAGCTTGACATCAAATCATTCATTCGCACTTTGCAAGATGTACTTGGGTACCTTGGCACTCATTGGCATCAATGGTGAGTTGCCACACATTGGTTAACGACATTCATCACTGGTCGGTAATCCAATGACTTCTTTTCATGCTCGACATCGACACATTCATTTGCATGATTAGAATTGTACCATCAGGTTTAGAAGCAGGTGAAGACTATACACTTTTCATGAATTTATCAGCAGTTACAGTAGCATGACTTCAGTCATATGAGAGTACTACAGTTCCACTTTCATACTTTATCTTTTCCATGATTCATTCAACAATAGTTCAGATTCCTCCACTTCTCATTCTCTGATCCATTAGACAACAGTCGTAGCTACAACAACAATCACTTTTCACATGATCCTACAACATTGACATCTTCCCTGCTCTAGCATCCACATCAACCATATTCCTATTGCATAGTTCATCAACATTTTGGGTAAGTTGAGGTATGTTATTTTATAAACTTTAATCATGTAATTTCTCAACTGCTAGCAATGAATAATTTGGAAAATTCCCTCACCCAATTCCCTTTCCTTTTCACTTCTATGAATTATGCCATGTTGCATGAGGACATGCAACAAGTTAAGTTGGGGGGTAGGGGACTTTATTCACTATCATCACTCCACTTTTCCACTACCATCATTCCATTTTTTTGTCTCATTTACCATTTATGAACATTTCTTTTCCAACATTTCTTTTCCAACAATACTCTGTTGCACTTTGCTTCATAAGCATTGTTATACATATTGGCATGATTCACACATATACCAAAAAAAAGGGCTTTCTTATACTCAGTGATGTTTCCTTATGCACATTGATAGCATATATTTTTCAATAAGAATATGGGAAAATTATTATCATAACAGTAAGAGAACAAATAACGAAATGAATGTTGTAAACACAAGAACCAACATTCTTTATATTCATGGTTGTCACACAAGAACCAACCATGAGAAAAATGTCAGTTGTTACTCATGTAAATCCCATTCTGGAAAACATTCATTATCATCACTCAAAGCCAACATTCAGATGCCAAAATTTCTTGAGAATATCCATGCATTGTTGCATGAGGACATGCAACAAGTTAAGTTGGGGGCTATGTTGGGGCTAAGAAATGTCCTATTTTCATCCACCTTTCCCTTCATCATTCTTCACATTTCATCGCCCCTTTAACCTTTCATGATATCATTTCCATAAATATACTTGGGTTTCACCTTATTGTTCTCCACTTTATTCATTTTAGTATTTAAAAGGAATTTGTGATTAAATGTTAGAAAATCAACATGTTTTCATATATATCTAAAATATGTGTGAGCTTTGTAATGTGTAGGAATATGAGAAGGATTAATTCAAAAGGAATTCTCAAATACTTCCTCCACAATTTCAAGATTTGAGGAGATAATTCAATCCCATTCCAAGGAGAAGATCATGGAGATTTGGTTGGAATATCTTATCCAAGATATATGAGAGATATGTGTGAGGATTTGAAGGGATTATATTTTGTAATAATGGGAAATAGGTTGAGAGAAAAGTGGATTTGTAATAATGAGATGGTTATCTTATCTTCAAGGATCTCATGTATAAAAGAGAGTGCTCTCTCTTCATGAGATTTCAATTGTAAGTAGAGAATTAGAGTAGTCATTAATGGTAGTCATTAGGATTCGAAAGAGAAACAGATTCTCAGCTTTGATTCATGGTTTTGGTTTTCATGCTTTCATTATTTTGTTATGAAAATTGATTTGATTATTGAATGTAAGATTGCTTCATTGGTGAGATATTTCTCATATGTTGTTGTGCTATTCAACTCTTCAAATGTTGTACTTGTTTTTCCTTCATGTAGTTCTCCATTTATAGATTAATTTCCTTCACGCAATTTCCCATTCCTAGATTAATTTCATTTATGCAGCTAGATTAATTCAATTCCAAGTCATGTGTTAGATTAATGATTCTATTTTAGTCATGTGTTAGATTAATGATTCTATTGTATCTTAAACATTAAATTAGATTAGTCTTGTTTCAATCTTGCATATACTTTGCGTGTGCTTCGTCAATTTACGAACCCCTAGTTGACAAATTAGATAGTCGGGCAAGTACTACAACTCAATTAATACAACATTATTTTGGCCCAATATAACGACTGTCGTTCCCTTGTCATGATTGTTGTTCCTTTTTTTGTTCATTTGAATGGAACGATTGTTGTTCCTTTTGTTACGATTGTTGTCCCTTTGCAGGGGTTGCATCTCTGGAGGATGGGTATTAAAAAAGGAAGGTAAGAACCTACGTAGGAAAAAAGTAAAACACTTGTGCCAATGCCTACCTTTGGATGATAAGTTTGACTCCAACTGGATCCATGAGCATTCATTCTTTCTCCTGTTGGATCTGCTCTCTATCCACTTTGAACTTGGTTTGGAGGTCATCCTTCTCCTATTGCACATCTCGACGTTTATCTATCACTTCCTCTTGTGCTTGCTTTAGGGCCATTGTGGCCTGTTCATTTTCTTCCTCCATGCGATGAAGGCGAGATTCAGTTGCATCAGCTACTCTATGGAGTTGGGCAAGCTCATCTCCCAACTATGTTTCATCTGATAGTGGGGGTGCAGTGTAAACTACATGACTGGAGTGAAGGGATTTCTGGACACCTCTTAACTCTGTCTCAATTTTATCATACATGGCTTCTTGTTTTTCTTCATTTCTCTACAAAATATCTTCCAAGGCTTCTGATACAACTATGATAATGAAGTCAAAGTCATCGACCATGAGCACAGTTTGCATCTTTGCCTTACTAGATTTGGACTTCTTCCACGATGTAGGTTTCGCAGGGGAAGCCTTTCTTTTCTTAGATGGATTTGCATCATCAAAGGGATTCTATGGCAGTGTTACTTTGCCTTGTTTCTGCTTATATTCTTCCCCATTATGCCCTTCTTTGTCTACTTTGTCACCACATCCTCTGCTAGGTGAATCTAAAGCAGTCTCTTCTGATGCGCTACTCAACTCCCATACCTCTTATTTATTATTCCTTCTACTATTGTTGGGTGCATCATACTCTTTGCAAGTAACCACTGGATTCCCAATGAGGTCAATGACAAACCCCGTGACCTGCGTGGGTCTGTTCTTTCAGACTAGCTTACCAACAATCAATTGGCAAGCAAGGTGCACTGCGTCATTTTGAATGGAGGCTTCCTTGTAGCCTCACATCCCTTTTTCCACATCGCCATAGGTATCTTTAATCCTCTATTCCAGGGTGTGGTCTGAAGCCTTCCCTAGGTAAATTCCTATGGGTCGGGTCCTTGCATACTTAATCCGATGATCCTATGGATCAATGTCATATCGATAGTGATGCATCTATACAACCATAAGTAACTGCCATGGAAGCATGAAAAAAGGAGTTTAATGCACGCTTTAACCTTCTGGTGCCTTCCAAAATGTGGAATTTTCATTACGTTCAGGATAGTGGACTACACGATGTTCATGGTCCATGGTCGGGGAATAATCTTCGATTTATTTCCCTTCATCTTAGTCAAGTACTTGTGAGGTACAAGCATGTTGTAGGTCTTTCGGTCTCCTAGATTATAGTCATTGGTCTTCAATTTCAGGATCCTTTCCAACTGTGGTTTAACTGTGTGTATCCCCTTCGGGAGGTACGATGTGATCAGGGTGTAGTCGAAGTCCCTCGGGACACTATCACAACTCACCACACAGGCCAAGTGTGGGATGTAGTCAGGCGAGATGGATGGGATTAACTTTGCATTTGCCAAGTCATCTATATGCTTAGTTATTTTCTCGACTGCAACTTAGGATGGTTTGGATCCACGAGCAGTCGATGGAGAGCCTTGTACTCCACTCGTGGATGAAGCTTAAACTCCTATAGACATCACTTTCTCTACCATTAGATCGATTAAAATTTCCTCTACTGACTTCTCTACTGTGGTAATGTTGTTTGACATGCATGCTCAAGATCTGGTACCTCAAGTTAATGAAAAAACACTAAATGCAATAGGATGGGTGACGAAGTCTCGATGAACACAATGTGGTAGCAGTCGACTCTCTTTGGGCTCAAGGAATCACTGTTTGCAAAAGTGTTCTCGGTACAATGTTCGACGGGATAAATAGGAAATATTGTAATGGTTTCTTCCAACGAGTCAAAAAGCTTTCATCAATGCACTTCCATTCGTTATAGCGCAGTCCCAACGGTCCAAAGGAGAGCTTCAAGGCCATAACTTCTTTCTTAGCCATTTGGGGATGTCGGTATAACGATCATAATGCCTCCAATGGTTATATCACTCCGCCATGGCGAAGTGCCAATCTGTGTTGTTCTGATATTCTGACAAAGTTCAAATTCTGGAAACCTTCCTTCTGTGAGGTTCTTTCTGGAGCTTCTTGTAATTTTTCTAACTTTTCTTTCTTCTTGTTGATAATTCTAGCCTTTTTTCCTATAATTTGAGTTACTGGGTTCCTATTCCCATTTTGATTCTTATCTTCTCTTGGTATAGTAACTTCACGTTGTTGATGGTCTTTCATAGGGTTCGACTGTAATACTTCTTTTATGTCTGGGGTAGGTTCTCTTCTTTCTTCTGTGGATGAGTTTTTCAATTCTGTCTGTGTTGTTTCAGCTTCATCATCCAGATCCCTCGTCCTTAGTAGCTTCAACTTGTCCTCTTGTTCTACTATCAAGTGTGCTATTCTCCTATTCATGAAATTTGTTAATTCTTGATTTTTATGTTCTAGGGCTTCCTCTTCTTTTCATCAACAGATCTAATCTTTCTCAATCTAGGTTTTTCCTAATAGCATAGAAAATGGGGCATTATTCTCAAAAAACTTAATGACCTAAAACTCTTCCTCTGTCGAAGTTCCATGAGCACTCATAGATATCTGGGTAATTCTTCCACATAGGTTGATTAACTTTCCTCTAAATAATCATATTCCTCCCAATGAGGGAATCATAGCAGGTTTTCCCAAAATTTCCCAAGTTCTTTCTATCATAATATTCACCCATGTTTCCTCATCCAAAAAATAGTCTATGTCGAAGTCTCCTATTCTTGATTCTATGCGTTCTTTGTCTTTTAAGATCTTTGATAGATTAGTGTCTCTGTGATCATTCATGGTTTCTTTCATATTTAGTAATACAGTCTCTGATTCTATTTGGGATTTTTCCATAATCTTAGTTTATTGGCCTTTCTGATGGTTTTCTTGTCTCATATTCATATTTTAAACTTTAGCAATCATTCTAGGGAAATCCAAAACTTCATGGTCCATACCTTTATAACAAAGACAACTAGGCCTTCTACTAGGGCATTCCTTAGCAAGATGTCCTGGTCTTCTGCAACTGTAACAAAGGGTTAATCCTCTCTTTCTCTTGAATGATCCCCAAATTTTCCTGTGTTGTGCACTAGGCACACAGTAACTAACCTGTAAAAAAATATTTCTAAGGTCCTGCATCCATTTTTCAGTCCAAACATTCTTTCTATGCATGGGAATAAAATATCTTTCACTATTTCTATCATATCTACTCAAATCAAAGCTTATTTCTTCCAACTGTGCCCTAGTTTTTAGACTAGGATAAAATTTATCAAACATACCTAGATCCATTCTTTCAAAATAGAAATTTTCACTTTCTCAGAGCACAAATCTTTCAGATCTTACCTCTTCAATAAAAAAATTTCAGTGTTCTTAACTTTAACAGAGCACAAAGATTTCAAATCTTACCTCTTTTCTTTAGATTTGACTTCTCTTCTTAGCACTGAGCTTCGCAAGTCAAGCAATAGATCTACGCACATATATTTATTTCTTTTTCTTAGTTCCCAGCAATCACAGTTTCAGGTCCCAACAAAAGAACCATTTGTTGGCAAAGGGGCAGACCCGGGGTTCAACGCTTCAACAACACACCAACAAAACTCTAACTACTGGCCCTTTCGGTAACACCTGTGAAGTAGATGAAGTCTCACCCTAGGTCGAGGCAGGGGTGGTTGTGTAAGTTTTAAACCTGTGAAGTAAAGCAATGCATATAGATTCTTAAGCAATACAGAAATTAATCAATGGCTCATACACAAAGTACACAAAGATTTTTACCGGAAACCCTCAACCGGGAAAACCTTTCTTATTTTCATTATATCGAATTTCACCATTCGCCATACAATATATAAATTTTTTTTAGGTATTCCATAGATACCAAAACCCTAATCCCTTAATCCAGTATTAATTTACAAATCAGCTAAAAATAGCAAAATCCGCTAAAAATAGCAAAAACAACCAAAAAAAAAAATCGGGGCGTTGCCCCGAACGCTGCGCGTAACCAGGGGGGGGCATACCTTCCCCCCCTAGGACCCCCATAGGAAAGTGCCCAATGCACATGGCAGAGCCCTAGGTGAAGGGATCTTCAGATGCAGTTGTCGTATCTAACGCACCCACAAACACACACATGCAAAGAATATAACACACACCCAACATTCTCCCACTTGTTCTTTTCTTTGCATCTAGGGGTCCAGGAGATTATATATTCAACAATCCAAGGCAGCAATGCCCATTTTTACTCTACACCAAGAGAACTTTTCTGTGCTCACAGACTTTGTCAATGAATCTGCAACATTCTTCAAAGTGTCAACCTTTTCCAACAACACCTTCTTTTCCTCAACCATGTCTCTCACAAAGTGATATTGAACATCAATATGC
>ML781829.1:211422-236849 GCA_009831015.1 Picea engelmannii
CGAAGAAACAACTTGTTTACCAGGGACTTTGATTGATACAAATTCCCTAACTTATCCCATAGTTCCTTGGCTATAGATTCTCCCGAGACATTCAACAACACCGAATCTGCCAGGCAGAGTCGAATGGTACTCCTTTCTCTTCTGTCCAACTTGTCCCAATCTTCCTTCGACATACCAATAACTGGTGTACTAGTAGTTTGTGTATTGGTAGGTTGTGTACTAGTAGCATGTGTGCTTGTAGATGGTGTACCAGTAGGCTATGTACCAGGATCCACAACGATCCATTGTTCTTTGTCTACAAGAAGGTCATCCATCTTGAGCTTCCATAGCTCAAAGTTTTTACCATTGAACTTCTCTATCTCGATTCTAGATGAGCTCGCCATTCCTCTTACTTTACTCAAATCTCCACTGCAAAAGCTCCCACTGAACCTAGGTTTATCACAGACCCAAGATAAACTTGATCTATCAAGATCGAGCCAAACCCTTAGCAACAAAGGCATCCCTCTGAAGCCAAAAATGTGCTCTGATACCACATGTAAGTTTTAAACCTATGAAGTAAAGCAATGCATATAGATTCTTAAGCAATACAGAAATTAATCAATGGCTCATATACAAAGTACACAGAGATTTTTATCGGAAACCCTCAACCGGGAAAACCTTTCTTATTTTCATTATATCGAATTTCACCATTCGCCGTACAATATATACAATGTTTTTAGGTATTCTGTAGATACCAAAACCCTAATCCCTTAATTCTGGATTAATTTACAAATCAGCTAAAAATAGAAAAATCCGCTAAAAATAGAAAAAACCGCCAAAAAAAATAATTGTGGGGCGTTGCCCCGAACGCTGTGCGTAACCAGGGGGGGGCATACCTGCCCCCCCTGGGACCCCCCTAGGAAAGCGCCCAATGCACACGGGATCATCAGATGTAGTTTTCGTATCTGACGCACCCACACACACACACATGCAAAGAATATAACACACACCCAACAGGTTGCAGGACTCAGATGTCTGCAACCTAGATGGGACACATATATGTGATTACAATAATCTAACAAAGCACTTGGCAGCTACCATCTGTTAGTATTCACCAATATTTACTTCACAGATAAAACCCTAATTATAGAGAAAGGTAGTATTCAACTAGATCTAACACATCTAAGAACTTATCATAAGAAAACATATCAGATCTAGCATTTTATTCACATCATTAGGCACTAAGCTATCATATTCATCTAAACATACATTATTGTACTAATCATAAATCACATAAACAATATAACAACCATAATGCACAAATAAACCATAACACATGATGTACGTGGTTCACCCCAGTATGGGGATACGTCCACCAACTCTTCTCTTTTTTATTATCTTTTTTCAAGCCTCTATAGACACAGAGCGTCAAAATCCTACTCCTCAGAGGAAAGGAGATCTGCACGCACCTTGCTAGATCCTCCTTCCCCAAGTTAGGTCACAACATAAGGCCTTCTTACAGTCTACACATAATCTTCTTAGAATCACTTTTAGTTAGCTTCTATAGGTGTTCAACACAACATTCACAAAGCATTCATATTATCCGCACTTAGCTCACTGGCCTACAATTGACTCCTTCTCACATCGCTTAGATATCTATTTATACATTACAAAAGGGGCCTACACATGGGTAAACCCATGGGCTGAGATCCCATACCTGTTACATAATCCCAAAACCCAAAAGTGCCCTAAAAAGGGGTCGATATCCCGCGATCTCTGCTTCGACTTGCACTCTTCCTTTGACCAGCCTGTTGAAGTCCCAAAATAGGTCAAACATGACCAAGACTCTCCAAAACTTTGTTAACGGCCAACAAGGGGCCTCTATCACAACTGGATCTAAGGGAAATGATGGAATTCTTCATTTTCCCTCAAACCTATGAAAAGTATCGTATGCATGGATGAAAGTATGAGTATCTTTGAATATATTTGGCCAATAGTATCTGGCATGCATAATCTTATGGGTTGTGGTCCTACCATAAAAATGACCACCACATATCCCTGTTAGAAAAATGGGATCGCAAAGAAATAAAATAAAACAAATGTGTAAATAAAACACATAAGATACACAATAAAATAGAGACATAGATATGCGTGGTTCACCCAGTGTGGGATACATCCACCAGAGAAATTTCCAGGTCCTTCCTTTATTATTATCCAACAAATGAAGGGATACAACCTACAACAAACCCGTTGTATCTTCCTCTTATTTCTCTCACAATATCCTATCTTAGAATATAATATTCTCAATGATACATAGCCACAATACATTTCCGTCATAAAAGAGGATTTCCTTTTAGAGAAAGAAAACCTAACATAACTTCTATCATTAGATCTGCGACCTTATAATGAATGTTATCAATTTACTATGAAATTACAATATACATTTACAATGCATACGAGGTAAACCCCCTCTACAGTCCCTCACAGAGGGGGTAACCCCCCTTTGAAGTCCCTCACAGAGGGGGTAACCCCCCTTTGCAGTCCCTCGCGTGAAGGTGTGTACATTCTTCCAGAGTGTAAAGTATTCATGTGGTATAAACATGGTTGAAAACAAAGACCTCTGAATTAAAAAGATAATTAGGCTCCACAACCAACAATATCCCACTTGGAGATTGATCTCAACAAATCCACCGCTATTGTATATGATAGACCATGATCCTTCTTGGACCTGGAAAATTTCTCATCTTCATTTTCATTATTGAATTCCAACTAAAATAGATTAGGAACTCATTTTGTCCCTGGTTACTCCCTTTGTTAACATGTCTGCATGATTTTGGCTAGTGTGTATATTTTCCAACTTCAAATGTCCATCTTCCAAGATAGATCGTATGAAATGGTACCTGAGATGTATATGCTTATTCTTTGAATGGAATGTTGAGTTCTTTGCAAGATGAGTGGCACTCTCCCTATCACAGTACAACCCGCTACTCTCCTACTTCTTTCCCAATTCCTCCATAAACCTCTGTAACCAAATCATCTCTTTACTAGCATCTGTAGCAGCAACATGCTCTTCCTCTATTTTTGAAAGTGCAACAACCTTTTACAGTTTTGAAATCCAACTTACTGTTGTTCCACCTATAGTAAAAGAATACCCTGTGGTTCTCCCCCTACTATCTTTATCACTTTCCATAAATGAATCAACATATCCCTGTAGAACAATGTTTGAACCTCCAAAACATAATGCATGAGTAGAAGTACCTCTCAAATACTTGAGAATCCACTTTACTACCTCCCAATGTTCTTTACCTAGATTGTTCATATACCTGCTCACAATTCCCACTACATGTGAAATATCTGGTCTTGTGCAAACCATCACATGCATGCATTTGTCAACTGTTAATGAATAAGGGACTCTAGAAATGTATTCTATCTCCTCCTATGTCTTGGGACACATTTCCTTAGTTAATTTGAAATGGATAGCCAAAGGTGTACTAACTTTTTTTGCATTCTGCATTCTAAACCTCTCCAACACCTTCTCTATGTACTCACCCTGAGACAATGTCAATTTGCAATTTTTCCTGTCTCTTGTTATTCACATACCAAGGATTTTCTTTGCAACACCCAAATCCTTCATTGCAAATGAATTATCAAATTTCTTCTTGAGCACATTTATATCCTGCATACTAGACCCTGCAATAAGCATGTCATATACATACAATAGCAAGATAATATAGCTTCCATTTTCTACCCTTTTAAAATAAAGACAGTGATCAGAATGACATCTACTATAACCTTGTTTTGTCATAAACCTGTCAAACTTCAAAAAAAAATTCCTTGGATCTTTCTTTAGGCCATAAAATATCTTCTTCAACCTATATACCAAATTTTCCTTCCCTTTGATCTCATACCCCTGTGGCTGCTGCATATAAAACTCTTCCTCCAAATCCCCATGGAGAAAATCTATTTTTACATATAACTATTCAAGATGAAAATATTATACTGCCACAAGACTTAAAATACTCCTCATTGAAGTTATTTTAACAACATGATAAAATATTTCATCAAACTCTATACCTTTCTTTTGTGCAAACCCCTTTACAACAAGTTTATCCTTGTACCACTTTTTTCCTCCATCTTTTTCCTTCAACTTGTAAACCCATTTATTCTACAATGCTATTTTTCTTGCAGGAAACTGAACCAAGTCCCAATTCTGGTCATTTACCAAGGAATCCATTTCCTCTTTCATTCCTTTCTCCCACTTCTTTTTGTTGTCTACCTACTTTTCGTCTTCATAACGTTCTAGTTCACCAGAATTAATCAACAATAAATAATACAATGAAGGAGAGTATTGTTCAGGGGGTATACTTAACTTGGTAGATCTTCTAACAACACTTGCAGGAGTTTGAGGTACTTGCTGATCTTGTTGTTGTACATTATGATTTTTTGGTACCTTTGGAATTTCTTTTTCAGTGATCTCATCGAGCACTGTGTATTATGGTTTTTGTTTTTCCTGTTTCTTTCCCTACAATTGATCTTTGTACATGACCTTCTCATTGAATATGGCATCTCTACTCCTAATGATTTTGCTATTTTCATAATCCCATAAGCGATAACCAAAATGATTAACACTGTATCCAATAAAGGTACACTTCTTGGATTTTTTATCAAGCTTTGTTCTATTTTCTTTGTCAACATGGAAAAATGATTCACAATTGAAACCCTTCAAAAAAGAATAGTTTACCTTTTTACCTATCCATGCCTCCTTTGGAATTCTACCATCCAAATATATTCAAGGTCCTCTATTTATTAAGTAAAAAAAAATATCTACAACATCTTCCCAAAATTGTAAGGGAAAACCAACATGCAATCACATACCCCTTGCATGCTCCATGAATGTTCTGTTCATCCTTTGTGACACACCATTTTCTTGTGGTGTTCCTAGAATTGTCTTCTCTCTACAAATCCCATGGTATGAACAATAATAATCAAACTCCTTGCTACAATATTCACCTCCATTGTATGATCTGAGACGCTTCAACTTTTTTTCCCATCTCAGTCTCAACCAAATCTTTCCATTTCTTAAAAGTATCAAAAACATCATATTTTTGTCAAATGCAATAAACCCAAGTTTTTCTAGTTGCATCATCAATAAAAGTAACATAATAACAAGAGCCACCAAGATATGATACCTGATATGGTCCCCATACATCTGTATGCACAAGCTCTAACCTTTCACTCTTCTTTTATTTTCCTTCTCTGATAAATCTGACTCTCTTTTGTTTTCCATAAACACAATGCTCACAGAAACCCAAATCAATTTGTTTAAGACATGGAAACAAATTTATTTTGTGAAGTATATGCATCCCCTTCTCACTCATGTGTCCAAGACTAATGCCACAGTGTCGTATCCACTCTTGTAGCATCTAAAGAGATAAAAGAGTTGGTATTACCAATACATAAATACAATGTACCTACCTTCTCTCCTTTTTCTATCACCAATAATCCTTTGGTGACCTTCCACACCTTATTTGTAAATATGGATATACAACCTTCACTTGCCAGCTACCCTATTGAAATTAGATTTTTCCTTAGATATGGAACATGTATTACCTCTTTCAAAAACCATTGGTTTCCATTTCTTTTCTATATTTTTACCTTTCCCATTCCAAAAATTTTGCATGGTGCATCATCACCCAAATGAAGTTGTCCAAAATCACCTTGAACATAATCTAGAAAATGTTTCCTATAGGGTGTGGCATGAAATGAAGCCCCTGAATCTACTACCCAAGACTCATAAATATTATCTACATAAAGAATCAAAGCATCATGTAACACATCACCTATTACATTTGCTTCCTGATTTTTCTCCTATTGTCCATCTCTTTGTTTCTTTGGAGCTCTTCAGTCTTTCTTTAGATTTCCTTTCTTCCCACAATTCCAACATTCTATCTTTTCAAATTTGGATTTGGATCTTCCCTTCCTAGATTTCCCACAGTTACCTGATCCCTTTCCTCTATCCTTTTGTCTTCCCATATTCTCCATGTTTAACACATTACCTAATGTATCGCATGTGCTTTTATTTCACATTCCTCACTAAGGATAACACCAATAACATCATCAAATTTTAAAGTGTTTGAACCAGAGATAGAGTTACTAACAACCATGACCAAGCCGTTCCAACTTTCTGGAAATGGGCACAATATTAGAAAATCCACGACCTCATCATCAAAGTCCACTTTTACAGAACTTAGTTGATTAGTAACCATATTAAATTCATTTAAATGATCTGCAATAGACTTGCCTTCTAACATATTCATATTAAATAATATCTTCATTAGAAATACCTTATTGGACATTGAGGGTTTTCCATACAGTTTATCCAATGTTTCCATCATCTCCTTCATTTTATTTTCTTTCGAAATATTGAAAGCCACTGATGTTGTCAGGCTCAGCCGTATCGTTCCTAGTGCCTGGTGCAGACCCCCAACCCTTGGGTTAAGGCCTGCATAGGATCGCTCCTTCTCTACTCTTTGATTCTGACTGACTCTTTGATTTCCTTTTAGGAAATCAAACACACCTACAATGGTTTCACCACAGGTCCTTATGAATTGAGCTCGCGTGCACAAACACGAAGCACCAATTTAAATTCTTCGATCCACTATGTGATCACATCCTTCACTATTTAGGAACTTCGGATATCACGACTTCGCGACTCCTGTTACCGAGAGTCTAGACTCTTCGACTTTCGAAACCCGAGTTGTCGATTCACCGAAATGTAGGTCTTTTTATCCTCCACACTTATATCGCATTTCGCGATTTTGGGAATCCTGGAACAAATATCTCGATCTCCTATTCCCCGAAATGCCAAAATGCTGAATTTCGACATGTTTCTAGTGCTGGCCCACAACGAAACTTTCCTCCTTTTCGGGATTTCAGACTTCGATATTCCATGAATCCTGATGCTAAGCTTTCAGTTCTCCAACCCACGAACTCCTGAAATGGTCAACAAATCTGAATTTTCTTCTTGACAAGTACTCCACCTATCCACTCTACCGTCCTCTATCTTTTGGATGCAAATTCTTTTGTCCCCTCAAATCTCCGAACTCCGAATGAAAGTTCACGAGTAATCTGATGACCCTCATTGGCTTGGATATATGGCCCTATCTCTCCTAGGATTATACTTCAGAATTTTTTTTCCTTAACTCCCCTTTCTCCTCTATAAGATCGAATGGCTCTCAGGACTTCACAAATTCTCCACAGAGAATTTCGACCACCTGATCCTTCCCTTGAGAATTTCCACGAAATGAACAAACATTCTTTCACTAGAAATTGACCTCTGTGAAACAAGTTCGCTCTGTCTCCCTTCAAACAGATTTGATTTCTTCGACCCTGTGCACTCCTTTTGGTGATAGTAAGCCTTCAACTCTTCTCTCAGTTGACAAGTTTGAAACTTTCAACCAACCTGCGCACACCTTGCACGACTTCTGTGCCTGACTTGCACTTCTGTGGAAAATGATAACAATGGTATCCCTCCTGAGCTTTCAGAGATGAACTCTGAATTCATCGACGCACTCCTTGCAGACATTTCACTGCACTCCTTGTAGGAACTCTTGCTCAGATAGAGAAACAATTGAAACTCATTCCTTGACTCCCTCTCAGACTTCAAATACTTAACATGAAATCATACATACATAGAATAAAAGAAAATGTACTACAGAAAGAGTAAGATAACCATGAGCATAACATTCAACATGCATACACATAAAGTATTAGAACACCATGAGTCTGAATCAAGCTTCATATATTAATCTCAGAAATTCTTTACATGGTTTCTTCTACACAGCTCTCTACTTCTTCTCCTCTATGCTCTATTCTCAATTGATAATGTTTCTAATGTTACAAATGATACAAGATGAGGGTGTCTATAGTCGTTTTTCCCTCCTACACTCTAAACTGTCTAATCTAGAATTTAATTCTACCTACTTACATTAACTACCTATAAATGCCTTTACACCTTACAGATGAGAGTGGATCACACAAGATCTATTTACAATATGGAAGTATGTACTCTCCTAATTATTACATTAATGTTTCAAAACATTTCAAAAAGAATTGTGTGCTGGCGCTTTCCAGCTGTCTTCTTTCTCTGTGCTTGCTTGCTGCTTGCGATGCTCCTACATCAATGCCTTTCTCTCAAGAACCTCCCATTCTTCATCCTTCATGGCCACCAACTTCTTTTCTATTCCACCCAATGGTAGGAATAGATCCTTATGATATAAATAATATTCCATTTGCATCGTCCATAATTGGTAGTTTTGGCCATGAAATTTCTCAACCCTAAACTTTCCATCTTTCACCATTTCTCCCACTCAAACCAGGAACCCTCTTTTCCTATGAGTTAACTTTCGCTCTGATATCAGTTGTTAGAAAAAAAGGATCACGAAGAAATAAAATAAAACAAATGAGGAAACAAAACACAAAATATACACAATACAATACAGACACAGATAAATGTGGTTCACCCAGTGTGGGCTATGTCCACCAAATTTTTTTTTAGGTCCTTCCTTTATTATTATCCAACAAATGAAGGGATACAACCTACAACAAACTCGTTGTAACTTCCTCTTCTTTCTGTCACAGTATCCTATCTCAGAATACAATATTCACAATTATGCATAACCACAATACATTTCCCTCATAAAATATGGTTTCCTTCTAGGGAAACAATCCATATCATAACTTCTACCATCAAATTTGTGACCTTATAATGAATGGTCCAGATTTACTATGAAATTACAATATACATTTACAAGGCAATTTTTTCTTCTGGGGCTCTCTTTTCCCTAGACCCCACAGAGGGGGTAACCCCCCTCTACACTCCCCCATGTGGAGGAGTGTATATTCTTGTGGGGTGTAAATTCTTCATGGGGTGTAAACACGGCTAAAAACAAAGGCCTTTGAATCAAGAATATAATCAGACTCCACAACCAAAAACCCTGACATGCAACTCAGTCATGATATGACGTGTCTCATGCAATAAAACACATCTCAAAATCAACCCATGAGAGATCCTCTATCCCAAGTGACCCTGCTAAAGACAATACTTAACAACATAAAGATGCAGAGATCACTTATGTGTCTTACTGAAGTTATAAGGACATGAAAAGTTTTGCAAGTAAAAAAATGATATCACGATACCAATCAGAAACTTAGAAATCATCAGAAATAAAATTTACCTGATTAATTACCTCAGGTTCTAATTCCTTCTCAGTCATCAACGCAACTAGTCCTTGGCCTTTAACAATTTTATCAATATTTACCTCAATGTCATACTCTTGTATGTTTTTCACCCACAACCCTCTATTTCCTGAACACTCCTTTTGAGCCAATATATCTTTGACTTCAGGAAAAGGGACGTATGCTACAATGTCTGAGTTCCAAAAATAAGACCTGAAATGGGCCAATCCTTTGACCATATCATATGATTTTTTCTCCATGGGCTTGTATTTGAGCTTAGATCCCTATAAGGACTAGATCATATATGCAATTGAATTCTCATGCACATCTGCATTTTTGTGCAATAAAACATAAGCAATAGTCTGATCAAGTGCAAAAGAAAATATTTGAAAATCACATGCATAATCAAGACTAGCTAAAGTAGGAGAGTGAGAAAGAGCATGTTTGGTGCTCTCAAAATATTTCTTCCCTTATTCCCTCCAAACCATGTCATGTCCCTTCAATATATCTGTAATAGGATTTATGATCTCTGCAAAGTTGGGGGTAAATTTGCACACAAAGTTCACTTGCCCAAGAAAATATTGAATACCTTTTATAGTACAAGGCAAGGGAACTTCATGTATGCCACTAACCCTTTCAGGATTGATTCACACTCCTTATTTTGAAACAATATGGCCCAATAGTTTGGACTCAAACATACTCATGAAGGACTTCTTGGGATTGACTAAAATTCCCAACTTCCGACACCTATCAAAAGTAGCATGCAAATGAGAGATATGATCATACCTATTTTTAGATTACATAGTAATATCATCCTGATAACCAACTATGACTTCAAATAAAAAATATTTAAATGCATAATCCATAGCTTGTTGGGATGTTGCACTAGCGTTTATCAAGCCAAAATGCATCCTAATGTAAGAGTAAGTTCCCCAAGGAGTAACAAAAATAGTTTTGTGGCAATCCTTTCTGGCCACTGCAACCTGGTTGTAACTTGAAAATCCATCAAGCGTGGACATCATCTCTAATCCTGTAACCATCTATAGTAAATGGTTCGTGCTGGGAAAATGATAGTTTTCTTTTAATCATGCCCTATTAAGGTTCCTCAAATCAATGCATACTCCAATTTCCCCGTTCTTCTTCTTCATTGCTATAACATTTGACACCCACTCAGAATACTTGATCTTCTCAATGATTTTTTCTTCATATAGATTTTGCATCTCTTTCTGAATGGTTGGGAAAATTTTGGGTTTATGAATCTGACTCTCTATCTGAATGGTTTGGAATCTTCTTGGAGAGGGATCTCATGGTTAAGGATGTTCCAGTCAAAATTCTTCAACTCATCATACGACCAAGAGAAAACATCCTTATACTCATGGAACAAACTGATGATCTCTTTTTGTTCTTTCTATGTGCATGCTTTACCTATCTTGATGTAGCGAGGAGACTCCTCAGAACCCACATTTACGTCATCAACCTACAAGGAAACATTAGTTGTATCAATTTTCTTCATATTATTCAAAAACCTATCTCATCTATCAAAGATATTTTCAAGAGGAACTAAACTAGGGGGTATATGATTATCTCTCAACTGAATCACAGAAATGTCCTTCCCATCCCGCACCTCATCAATCAAACAATCAGAAAATTATTTCTCACCATGCATAAAATTTAAAATTTTCTCTTCATCATCAAAAAATTGCATAGCAGTAATGTTATCAGGAACATGCGGGCAAAAAGATAACTCAACTAAATGTCATATATATGGATTAGCAAGAGTGGGATCAAACAAAGTGGTCGATCTAGCAAGAGAATCAACCTCCCTATTTATCTCTCTACCAATATGAGAAATATTAAATGCATCAAATAATTCAATTTCATCCCATACCACATTCTTGTACCTTCTCATGCATGGATGTCTTGCTTCACATTCTTTGCATACCTGTTTCACAATCAACTCAGAATCTCCCTCCACTCTAAGGTATTTCACCCTCATTTTCCTCGCTTTCTTCAAACCTAGCAACAGGGCCTCATACTCGGCCATATTGTTAGTGCATGGAAACTCTAAGATATAAGAGAATGGATAAATCATACCACTAGGTGTGTTGAAAAATATACCTATGCTAGTTGCAATGTAAGAACTAGAACCATCAAATTGCATAAGCCATACCCGATTGGGATCGTATTATGGAACAACATGAACAGGGGGATCTACATCATCCGTAAGAATGTGTTTTCCTAGATCCCCCTCCTCAGCCTTGGGTTCCTTGATGTCAGTATACATAAGGTCATTGTCTCCTACCTTTGGGTCCTCCACATTTTAGAGCATCTTCTTTTCTCTGAAGCCATGTATTTTTATGTTGTCCTTCATCAAAATGTCAAGATAAGTCAAATCCATTTGCAGGGTTCCCCCCACATCTGTGCACCATTTGCAAGACAAAATAATTCCACATTGAGTAGGGTAGTCAATGATCACCTCATCCATAACCATGCACCTATGTGGACATGCAAGAAAGAAAAATTGTAAGTCTTTGATAATACCAAGGCATTCAACTTTTATAGCATCCATTTCTTTAACATCTCTATAGGGCCTAGGAATATGCAAGCCTAACTGATTCATTACTTCTAATGTCATAATGTTAGTTGAAGCACCTGAATCAAGCGTGAAATTCCTTAAAATTAAACCATTAATTTGTAAAGACATGAAAAAAAGAATGTGGTTTTTCTCTCGCCTGCTTGTCCCTAAGAAAATTTCAGGAATATCATCATTTAGATCTGTTTCATCTATAGTACATCCCATAAATTTCAAAATGGATTGCTGATAAGAAGGGTTTTTTGCCAACTCTTTGAGGGGAATAGGGATATTTACCTTATCTAATTCAAACTCCATAGAAAAACATGAAAAATTAGCATTAGGGGCAACAACATTACCTTGAAGTGTTTGTTGATTTGGAGAAGATTTACCTTGAATAGCTTGTTGATTTGTAATAGATTTACCTTTGATAAATTGTTGATTTGTAGCAGATTTACCTTGGACAGCTTGATGATTTGTGGTTGTACCACTGCTGGAAACATTCCTTGTTGGATTTCCACTTCTGTTTTGTTCAAAGAAAGATGGGACATTTCATTTGGGACCTTGTGGAGTTGGTAAACGAGAATTTGTGGCTTGATTTCCTTGTTGGTTTGATGAGGATGGATCCTTAGAAGTGTGGGGATATTTGTCTTTGTTCCTTCTAACATTCTTTCTTTTGAGCTATTCTAACCTGGTCATGTGCACCTCCTTAGCCTTTTGGATTTCCTCTCTCCTAGTAGGCCATGAAGTAGGTGAATCTAAAGTGGACCTAGCTTATTGGTGAAGGGAAGAGTCAATTTGAAAAACACCTATGTTATGAGATTGGATTTCTTATGAGGATGCATAAGGATTCTCTCAAGAGTCTTCCAACTCCTCTTGGATACTAACATAAGTGACATTACCACTATGGCTACCACACCAAGGAAATGGACTTTGACATTTTCTTTTGTCAAAGGACAAGAGGTCTCATCATGAGATGGCTTGTTCACTTAAGTTACAATCTAGTGAGTGGCAACTGGAAACCAAACTAGGATAATGGTATTTTTGGAAAAAGATGATTTGCATGTGTATTAAGGATAAAGGCTCATCTAAGGGTTAAAAGGAAACCCTGCCAAGGCTATCGACGCCTACTGACAGCAGTGGCTCTGCCTATGGTATGGAAGATTATCTCAAAATACCAAGTTTATGCATGTCTCTAGATCTCCTTTACTCAAATAACGAGGCTATCATATCAGTTATACTCAATCACCCAGAAAAGTAACAATATTATGTTATGTGGACTATTGAAAAAAAAAATGAACAGATTTAATTTATTTTTGATTGATTTCTCCATAAATCATTTTTTGCACATACGTGTAATAAATTTATAAATTCCACACATCAAACGACTATCATTTAAATGATTTTTGGTGGCATGTGTCATTTTGAAAATTATCTATGGTTAGCCCCTACTGGCGGCGGCAATGCAATCATTACCTCTCACCTGAAAATAACTGCACTCATTGCTTTCGCCTACACTGACGGTCGAGGACGACCTCTACATTAATGAGGGGGATGCTCAACACACTTCCCGACTAGCTATAATGATTGAAATAAATACAAAACCCATGTCTTTATACATTCGTTGTTACTGATATTGTCCATTTTTGGCATCTGCTTCTCCAAATCTGCTCTAACCAAATTTGTAAACAAGAACGATAGTCATTCTTTATTTCTCACGGAAATATGGGTGGAAGAAGTGTGCACAAAGATTTGACATTACTCTAGGTTATAGAACAAGCAAGAGAAATCCTACATCGCCTAGGGTGGATTGAGTACTTCAGCCTCTTGCAAGGTTATGACACAGACGACACCCTCGAATTCTTTCAAAGCTTGCAAGGATAAATCTCCATGGTGCAAGGCATACAAATCTCAGTTACCCCGGAAATCATAGCAGAAGTCACATGCCTCCCTAACATAGGCATTCAATGGAAAGGAAAATATACGAAGCTAAGGGAAGTCATGGAATCTTTCATAGAAACTGGGGAAGAATTGGATAAAAAAGGAAAGGGACTTAATCCCAGCACCCTCAGTGAACCGTGGAAGGAATTGGCGGGGATAGTTCAGTGGTACATCACCTACGATGGACGATATGATGTAATTTGACCTCACCATCTCAACTTGCTGGAAGCCTTGAAGAAACAGTTAGTACTTAATCTACCTTTCTTCCTGCATAACATACTACATGAAGTTTCCTTACGAACACAAAAGTCCAAGGATCCTTTTACTGTCATTAGCCACTAGAGATTAGTAAAACTAATAGAGGATAAAGCATTGATTCAAACTTAGTTGACTTGGGAGAATTTGATTGGCATCAATAGACCCCCATAACTAGAGCAGGCAACCACCACCCAAAGAGAAATTCCACCACCTCAAACCAAAGTTGAAGCAGAACCTACTCAAATCACTGAGGCCCAGACCTCACAGACACAAGCATTAACAAAAACAAAGAAGAGAACAATGGTTTCTCTTATATTCCCCCCTAGGACAAGGAGGAGAAGCAAACAAACTTAGGAAACAACTGAAGCAGTTTAGAATGCAACAGAGCACCCTGAAGAACTTCAGAATTTCATAGAACAACCTTCATAGGAAAATGTTCAAGCAATTGAGTAGGCATAGTAGACATCACAAAAGGATAATCAGGGAGACACGCAACCTGCAGCAGAGCACCTGACAAGACACTTTTTGAAGAGCTATGAGATAGAAATAGCTCAGGTTTTGGGGAATTTAGGAACCTTAACTAACAGAGATGAACATAATCTGGAAAAAGAACCATCACCGACCTCCTCTTCAAAACCATTTGAAGACTTTCCTGACATTGAAATGTCTTTTCCAAACGACACAACACGGATAGAATTTCTTTTTGAAACAAGAGACCCTCTTGGACAACCATAGCACTTGGAAGAAACAAAGGGACAACCATCTGCTGGAAAAAATGAAGAAGACCTTGAGATCCCTCATAAACAGAAATCAACCAAAAGCCAGAAACAAATTAGGAAATTAAAGAAAGAAAACAAATTGTTGAAGAAGACGACTAAGAGGGCTGTGGTATTAAAGCAAAAGGTGGGAAAACTCAAGGATATTATCAATGAATTGAGGAAACAGTTAGAACTAGTAGACAAGATCCACAGAAGAAAGAAAAAAAAGAGAGGGTAGATTGCAAGGAAGAAACCCTCTTCCTAAGAAAGCAGCTAGTACAACTTCTGTAGGAATACAGATAGATCCTGAGGAATTAATGGAAGCAGAGCTTACACAGACACAACAAGCATTAATTCGCTCCAGAGAAAAAATGAATGAATATCAAGCATCCAAATCTCAGGCATAGGGTGCCATCATTCTTAAGCTAAAAGAAGAATTGGGACAAGCCCAACAAACATTGATTCAATCCAGGGAAGAGATGAGTGTTATGGAAGAATACCGAGCATCTCAATCTCAAGCACATAATGTCATCATCGATAGACTAAAAGAAGAACTTACACAAGCACATAAAGCATTGGTCCAACACCAACATGAAATGGTAACTAGGATTGGATATCAAAGGGTTGTTAAAGAATTGAAGGACATGACAACAACAAAGGGTGAGACTTATGTTGCGCTTACCAGAGCCCAAGAGAAGATCAAAAAGGTGCAAACCCAATTGGAAAATGATTTGGAGCAAATCAAACACATATGTGATGTCTAGTTTGATGCCATCAATTGCATAGCCCCTGCCACTAATTATGTTTTATTTTTTCTTGAATGGTATCTATTGTTGAGAGTGAAGGCCATCAGAGAAGGTAAGCCCATTTCATTTTCCACTATTCCAAAATTTATTTCATGTTTTAGATATCAGGAAGAGAAGGTACAATACCTTCTGTGTAAATTATATTTCCATAATATCATTTTGGAATAAGTTAGAGGAGACAACCTTGGCCTCTTCATAGGGGACATACAATTCTGGACATTCTTTTCCTTTACTAGGAACCAGGTCAGATGGGGAAAGGCTCACAAAATGTTCATAAATAGGGAAATTAGTTTAGATATTTGGATTAGAGTAGAGCCTCCAAAATCCTTCCCAACCATCATGCGACACAAGACCTTCATGAAAAGGGAAGGGGTTGTGGACTCATTGGATCCTATCCATTTACATGTCATCCGCTCAGGTATCACATATTTTGGAGAATTCAAGGAAGAAGCTCTTCCTGCTTCCAAGCTAAGATGGGATGTATCCTTCGATGAGGTTAAAAGTAGAGAGCCCTTTGGATTTAGGAATTTATTTGCAGCAACCTTTAGAGTAGAAATATATGCTAGATTACTCCAGGAGGAAGGACTTGCTTGGATGGGATGCAGGTATAACCCCCCTCTCCTTTGGTTTCCTCTAGAAGTTTACCAGAAGGATTATCAAATTAATAAAAAGAGACAGGATGCCACTTTTGACAAAATCAAAAGAAACCATGGTTTTAGGAGACCTGGTGAACCAAATTTTCCTCCCTACAGTATAACTGGTTTACATGAAAGAATCTATCTTGCATGAGGACATGCAATAAGGTAAGCTGGGGGGTATGTTGGGTTACGAAAAAGGTATAAATATCTTCCTTTTCCCCACAGTTCATGATATGATTTTGATTGATTCTTTAGATAGTTAGGGATAGATAGGAAAGAATATGATTAATATGTCTCTTAAGGTTGTTATTAAAGTTTTATTAAAGAGATTCTAATTTACGATTGGAATGGTTTGATTTTGTTGCAGAATTGGATAAATAACTATCAAAGATAACCAAAGAGATTTTAGCTATGCACAAACTATTGGAGGTTGAATACTTTTTAGGCACAAAGCAGTTTTGAAAATAATTCATTGTCTATATTGTAACTTTATAATAGTAAATCAATCCTGAGGATATTTCGATCCTCAGGATAGCTTGATTTACCCAAACTATTGTAATATATAAGAGGGTAATAGATCCAGAAAAAAAGAGGAAAAAATGCATTCAAGTATTTAGACTCAGAATTACTCTGCACAGGTAGTTTTTGTAAATGTTTTACCAGCCATGGAATCAATGAAAGTTTTGAGTGTTTTTTATCATTTCTGTGCTCTGAGTTTCTCATAGTAGTACTTTTGAAGACCAAGGGCCCAGTCTGAAGGAGCTACTTTCTTGTTTTGTAATTGTATCAGTTCGAAGTTTGATTTCCATTTTGTGATTCAGATCTCTTTTACAATAGCCAAGGATAAATGCATAAGTGTGTTAATGATTTTATGATTGTTTTCATAGACAAACATTTCCATTATTTATTAATGATTATTGTTATGATTTCCATTTTTGAATTTATTGCTTGACAGTTCCTCACATTTTCATCCACGTTGTTCCTTTTCCTTAGATTTACGATTGTTGTTCCTTTCGGTTAAAGTTACAATAGTTGTTCCTTTCGGCAAAAGTTACATTAGCTATCCCTTTCGGTTAGATTATAATTGTTGTTTCTTTCCATAGATAGAGTAATTCGTTATTTCCTTTCCAGTAATCAGAATTCATAATTGATAGTTAATTCTGCAAGTCCTTACTTAGATTCAATCACTGCTTTCTAGTTAAGTGAATTCAATGGATTAATTAGTTCCTTTCCATTTTAGAGCATCTTAGTAATCATATTTCAATTCCATTTAGTTCTTAGAATATTTGGTGAATGGTTGAGAAAATTGATTGTTGATGAACTCAAATTTGGTTTAGCTACATGATTTTAGGCTACCTGCATAGACTTTGTTGATATTCTTGAGATAAAAGACGAATCTCTGGGTTGATAAATTAATGTTAAACTAAGGTTTTTTTTAGGATATCTTTAGACACCAACATTTTGGCATCGTTGCTTGGGAGAATGTTAAAGGTAGCATAGGTTGTGTCTCTGGAGGACCAGGTATTGAAGATGGAAGGTAAGAACCTACGTAGGTAATAAGTAAAATGCTTATGCCAACGCTTACCTCTAGTTGATAGTTAAGAGGCTTCATAGGTTCTTTCTTTTGTTGTTGTGTGAAGTGTGTATGACTAGAAAAAAGGATTTTGAAAAACCAAAACCCCCACCGAAAATTACCAAAACCCAAGGTTCGGTGATCCCTGGAAGAAGCACTTTCATAGACGAAATCATCAAAAAGGGTGAATCTCAAGCTTCGGTTGGACCTAGGAAAGGACCCACCCGAATCCCTCAGGCAATAGTTTCACCAAATACAACCCACGCTGAGATTCATAGAAAAACTGAAGGGACGGAGCAGAGCTTTTAGAATACAGATCTCCCACTGCTCAACCCCTTAAAAGAGGGAAGCTCTAATAATCTGGAGGAGGGAATAGGAGAAACTAGCGGGGTTGAAAAGGCATACCCACCACCACCACCACCTAATCCTGAGTCTCCTGTGAAAGAATAAGGAATATCTAAAATCCCAGATAAAGGGAGTGTAGTCAAATTCCTTAGAAGACCAAATAATCAACAATTTCAAATAGAATACCCAGATCAAGAACCTCCTGAAAAATTTTGGCACATTTTCGATCAAATGGCACAACCAAATCAACAACAACCCCAAACCTCCACACTAGAGTATCTAATAGTTGATCCAATTTCCAATGCCCCCATGAAAGCAATCCCCTTACAAAACCTGCCAACCTTCCATGGATTGATTTCAGAAGACTCAGATCCATTCCTATTTGAATTTGATGTCCTATGTAGAGGGTATGATTACACCTCTGAACCCCCAAAATTAAAAATATTCCCCTCTATCTTGAACGGACCAGCCCTACGTTGGTTCATGGGATTGGGAGGTGGAACCATCAATTCATGGGACCAGATGAAACAAACCTTCTTGTTAAAATATTGGGATTATTGCAGAACCAGAGACCTAAAAGATGAAATCTTTCAAATGACTGTGAAAGAAAATAAATCATTAGAAGAATATGTCAAAAGATTTCATTATAATTTGCAAAGATCACCCTATGGTACATTACCAGTTGAAGTACTCAAAGCAACTCTGATCAAAGGTATGAGAGATGAATGGGTAGAAACATTGAAATTAATGGGGAATGGTCACATTTATCAGGAAACTTATGAAGATATTGTTCTATTGTGTATCAAGTGCTCATGAGGAAGTACACAAATTAGGTCAGGAATGCAGACATCCCTCACAAGAAACAACAATATATCTAGCAAGGGTATTACGTGAGATGAAGTCGGTAATCTCCTAGAAAACTTAAAAACAAACATTTTGAGAACTCTAAATACACAATTGGACGTATTGCAGGCCAAACAAAAAAATGTAGAGGCAGAGCAGACCTTGGCTATATTTTGCCATAGTTGTAGAAAGAAACATGGTCCAAGGGAATTCCCCTTGGATATAGTTTGGGTTTGCGCTAATTGCGCCAAGGTTCACGACATAGAGGAATGCCCATCACTCCCTGGATTGAAAGCTGTATTCAAAGAAGCAGAAGAGGAAACATAACCATTATATCTGATGTCTCAACACCATCAGTGGCAGTCCAAGCCTCAAAATACATTTTAGGACCCTTCCTATTTCTTTCTTGGACATTACAATCAACAACAGAATCCTGGGCAGTATAATCAATAGCAGAATTTTGGCAGCACATGGTAGGGTCAACCATTTACTAATCAAAATTGGTAGCCCCAACAGTACCCACCTGCAATTCCTACCTGGCCAAACTAGCCTGCCACAAACCCAAACTAGCAAAATCAACCAACTACAAGTTCCAATTGGCCAAATTCACAATACCCCACCTCATCCTGGCAAAATTCAAATAATACCTACCCTCCACAATGGCCTAACTCAACTGCCCAAAACCCAAATTGGAACCAGAACTGGCAGTACTCCATGGGGATGAATAACCAACCTATGGGGCTGACCTATCAAACCCAAACTATGTTACAAACTCCACTCCCATTGCCCCAATCACAATTGCGCCCTCAATTACCTACCCAACACCACCCAAATCCCAATAACAAACCAACTCAACTCGTCCAGATTATGGAAAGTGGAGAAGGGGAAATCAATCCAGTAGGGTGAAATGAAATTCGGTTAAGATCGGGGCACATCATCTCCCCCGAACAAAGTGACATTCCCCAAGAATAGGGGAATGAAAAATAACCAACAGTAACACCTCTGACTATGGTAATAATAGAAGAAATCAGGCAAGGGAGGAACATAGTCGAATCAAAAGACTCTGATAAGGATGCAATTCCCTCCCCTCCATTCCCCGAAAGACTGATGATAGCAAAACCTATCGTATATCATGATTTCGACATTGTAGGGAAACTCAGAAATTTATAGATCAAAATTCCACTCCTGCAAGCCCTGCAAGACATACCAATCTATGCAAAGACAATCAAGGAGCTATGTGGGAGGAGGCTCGTCAGAAAATAAAAAATTCATCATCAACAGTTCATGTAGTTGGAGCTTTATCTGATCTAATTTTGGGTAGAGAAACACCAGTTAAATATGCAGACCTAGGGAACCCCATAGTAACAGTTTAGATTCAGGTTTGTTCCTTTCCAAATACCCTAGTTGATTTGGGGGCGGCCATCAATATTCTAACTATGGAAACCTACAATGCCCTGGGTCTTCACTCTTTCGATCCAACCCTGATTATGTTGCAATTGGCTGATCGATTAGTGGTCAAACCACTCGGCACATTACATGATATAACCATTTCAGTTGATTCTTGGGAATATCCTGCAGATTTTCTCATCATCAACCCAAAAAGTGGACTTGAAGGGTATCCATTGATATTGGGAAGACCATGGCTCACGACAGTTGATGCGTACATAGGATGTCGATTGGGTACAATGAAAATTTCTAGAGGAGGGGTTACAATGAATCTCATCTTATATCCTCTAGCCAAACCTAGTCCAATGATCGTACACCCACAATTTCCACCACCACGATATCCCAAGAAGGATCTGCGTGCCCCACTCACTATGGAAGAAGCCCTCAAGCACAAGAACCAGCTAGAGGATGATGTAATCAGTGGGTTTATTAACAACCAAACCACTGTAAGTAACCCAACATGCCAAATACTCCAACTTGTTCTAGACTATGAAGCCCAGGGAGACCCGTTGGAAGATTTAATGGAACAACAAATTCCAACTACCGTTGTTCACAACAACAAATCTGTTGAGATCACACCAAGGAAGTATTTGAACATTAATTCCAACCTAGAAGAGAAACAACAACAAAAGCTAATCCGAACTCTCTATAAATACCAGCAAGCTTTTGCCTGGGAGTACTTTGATATGAAAGGTATTGATCAACAACTTTTCACACACCACATTTATATTGAGAAAGACTTCTGACCTATCCGACAACCGTAAAGAAGACTGAATCCCCACCTCAGAGATATTGTTAAAGAAGAGATACAAAAGATATTGGACACAGATTTTATATACCATATCTCAGATAGTCGATGGGTTTCCCCATTAGTCATCGTCCCAAAGAAAAACAGGAAGTGGAAAATTTGTGTTGATTATAGGGAAATAAACAAAGATACTCAAAAAGATCATTTTCCATTACCTTTCATCGATCAGGTCCTAGATACCTTGGCAGGGAAGAAATTATTCTCTTTCCTAGACAGTTTTAGCGGCTACAATCAGATCCATATTACCCCAGAAGATTAGGATAAAATGACATTCACATGTCCCTAGGGTACCTTTGCCTACAAAGTATTTCCCTTCAGACTTTGTAATGCTCTAGCTACATTCCAAAAGGCCATTCTGATCATATTTAGTGATCTAATTAGTGAAGGGCTTGAAGTCTACATGGATGATTTCACCCCATACAACGACAACTTCGATCAAGCCTTGAATAATCTGGAGAAGGTATTGGAATGGTGCATCACTACTAGGTTATGTTTAAGCCACGAAAAATGTCACATGATGATGACAAAAGGTGTGGTATTAGGGCATTACATTTCTACAGATGGAATTAGAGTAGACCCAACAAAAATTGAGGTAATTCTTAATCTACCTACTCCACACACATAAACTGAGGTACGTAGTTTCCTTGGTGCTTCAGGATACTATCGCAGATTTATGCCAAATATTTCAAAAACTGTTGCACCTTTACATGCTTTGACAGGTAATGTAGAATTTCAATGGCCTGACAAATGCGATGTGGCTTTTGCAAGACTAAAGAAACTGATCTCAACAGGGCCAATGTTGAGGGGACCTAATTGGAAAATACCATTTCAAATTTCCATCGATGCCTCAGAGATTTCCATAGGCGTTGTTCTGGGATAGGAAAAAGAAAAGAAACCCTACGCCATTTATTTCATTAGCAAGAATCTAACTCCAACTGAACTTAATTATACAGTGATAGAGAAAGAGTTCTTAGTTGTTATACATGCCATCAATAAATTTCATCATTATATAATAGGCTATCCAGTTATCCTATATACTGATCATTATGCCATTAGATATCTAGCTAATAAACCAATCACTAATGGACAGGTCACTTGATGGTTATTATTATTGCAGGAATTTGTTATCACCATCAAAGATCGACCTGGAAGAGAAAATATTGTCGTAGACTTCTTGTCCCGCATCCCAAAAATAGATGACTCATTAACAATTGAGGATCAATTCCCAGATGAGCATCTGTTTGATTTCGACACAAAACCACCTTGGTACGCTGATGTAGCAAAATATCTAGTAGCATGAAGATTACTGACACATTTATCATCAAAGGAAATATGACTAATCTTCTAGCGTAGCACACAATTCACTTGGATCAGTGGATATCTTTTCCATAATGGAGTTGATCTCCAGATCCGGCGATACATATGAGAGGACGAAATATATGACATACTGAAATCAGGACATGACAAGCCCTGTGGGGGGCATTTTGCAGACAACATGACTGGACACAAAATATTACAGATGGGATATTATTGGCCCTCAATATTCAGAGATGCCAATAAATATGTCCAGACATGCAACAACTGTTAGCGGATGGGGAAACCATGTCAGGCTGATGAAATTCCCTTGAAAACACAACTAGTCATAGAACCATTTGAAATATGGATGCTGAACTTCGTCAACCCCTTTAATCCAAAGTCAAATCAAAAGGCCTATATTCTCATTGCAATGAAATACATGACCAAATGGGTAGAGGTGGAAGCTTTACCAAATGCAACAGAAGAAGTAGTCATCAAATTCCTTTTCAAATTGTTTGTATGGTATGGACTACCCAGAGAAATAATTACTGATGGAGGGTCACAAATTACAGGCCATAGAATCATTGCCACCCTGGACAACTATCAAATTAAGCATAGAGTTACTTCTCCATACCACCCACAGGCAAACAAGCAAGTAGAAAGCACCAATAAGGTCCTAGAGGCAATTCTGACGAAAACTGCCTCAACAAACCGATAGAATTGAGCTACTGAGCTCCCAAATGCCTTATGGGATTATCGTACAACCTGGCATAACACCACTGGATACTCTCCTTACCATCTAGTCTATGGTAAAGAACCCATCTTCCCAATAGAATTAGAGATCAAGACCCTAAGAATGGCCCAGGAAATTGGACTAAATCTTACAGAAGCACATAAATGATGCCTTCAACAACTCAACGAATTGGAAGAAGCACGCTTGTCTATTTTGGAGGGCACAAATGTTATCCAAGGACGGAGAGAAACCTAGCACGACAAGCATATCAAGAAGAAATCATTCAAGAAAGGCCACTGGGCGCTCCTTTATGATTCCATATTTCAGGACTTTCCTAGGAATTTACAGACACGATGGCTAGGGCCATATGAAATTAATGAATTCCATGATAATGGCACATTTAATTTGAGCACCATCGATGGGTCTAGATCACCCTTTCTAGTCAATGGACATCGGTTGCGACTTTACCACCAGCCACCTTCAAAAGATTCTTTCTGTCAAGAAGTAAGTAAAGACCCTATGGTGCAGATTTTGGCTAGCTGGGAAGGTAACCCAGCCACCCCAACTCCATAAATGATGTATTCTGTTTATATTGTACATATTGTACATAGTTTTCCAACTGAGTGGTTAGCTTTTTCTTTGTTTTATAAAAATTCATCTAGGAAACAAGAATCAAGACATATAACTACAATCAACACCTTCTTCTATTCCATACTCCCATTTTGTTCTATCATACAGACTCTGTCTTTTACATGTTCATGATGATGTTGTTCCTTTCTTGCACGCCCACTGTTCCTTTTTGGAATGGAACAACTATTGTTCCTTTCTCGCACATCTGTTGTTCCTTTTTGGAATAGAACAACTGTTGTTCCTTTCTCGTGTGCCTACTGTTCCTTTTTGGAACAGAACAACTGTTGTTCCTCTCTCACGTGCCTGTTATTTCCTTTTGAATGAAACAACTGTTATTCCTTTTCATGCACCTATTATTCCTTTTTGGAATGGAACAACTGTTGTTCCTTTCTCGAGCACATGTTGTTTCCTTTTGAACGGAACAACTGTTGTTCCTTTTCGCGCAACTGTTATTCCTTTCTCGCGAGCCTGCTGTTCCTTTTTGGAATGTGTTAAGGTCCTAACCTACAGATAGGTAGATCAATGTATTCGGATGTAATAAAGGTCAATATTAATAAGACCTTTCAATAAAATATAATAAAGCGGATCTAAGAAGACCTAATAGAAGCTTCCACTTCTAGAAGGATCTTCCTCTAGATGCTTCTCTTAATAGACATATTTAGTATAAATAAGGGGCAAGGGTATGTGAACCCTAGCTTGGAGATTATTGTAACAGAGCACTGCTCAACTGGAGGTTGCCCCCTCGAAGAGGCCTATGAACATTGCTATCTGAATCAAAGTGTTGTTTATGTTGCTATTTCGTATATCATTTCTGTGTATTGTGAAGATTATGATGGATATTTTACTGTTATTCTATCATTTCTAGCATTTCATTTATGTTCTACATATTTTATATATCTGGTATCTTGCAAGTGGTATCAGAGCACTTTCCTTGGCAGAAATTGTGGGTATTTTTTTTTTCAGGGTAGAGACGTATTTCGGCATCTTTAAGCCACAGAGATCTGTCGTTACATGCATAAACCCGCGGTTGAGGGATTCATAAATGCAGGAAATACAAGTGGTTCTTAAGCGCACATATGTTGGCCACCCTTGTAACCCCTGTTGGTACCCTTTCGAGTGGTAGTGCATCAGACAACACCTGTGTATGGATCGACCTAGATTTCCTGAAGCCCTCTTAGATAAACCTATCGGCCGTCAGACTGCTATAGTGTCACCGAGAACAGCACTCGGGAAGATACTCTCTAGTACCTGGGTAGTTGGGTAGTATGTCTAAGGGTATAGTCTATCCTCCTTAGTTAGTTCCCTAAGATATTGGGTCGAGTACTACTGTTGGACCCTGCACGTATATCAGAGAGCTATAGCATAGGGCAAACCCTTGTCTGTAGAACCCTTGAATACCTAACCCTTGGGGAACATAAACAACAACATAAACAAATTAAACTAGTGAGATCTATTGACGTGCATCTGTGTTGGCGTTGCTAAGTAAATACTCTCTGGTTCAGAATTTGGGGATTTCAACACTGCAGCATTCTTCAGACCAAAGTATAGCCCCGTAGCTGTAAAA
>ML781829.1:244747-291957 GCA_009831015.1 Picea engelmannii
GTGGATCTATAATAATGAGATGGTTATCTTATCTTCAAGGCTCTCATGTATAAAAGAGAGTGCTCTCTCTTCATGAGAATTCAATGAGGATGTAATTAGAATTAGAGTAGTCATTAGGATTCAAAAGAGAAAAGGATTCTTAGATTTGATTCATATTCTTTCATTTTTATGCTTTCATGATTGTCATTTGATTATTGTTATGTAATTCAATATAGCTTTATTGTGTGAGCTCACATATGTTATTTTTCGTTAACTCTTCACATGTTGTATTGCTTTTCCTTTATGCAATTTCCTACTTTCCTAGATTAGTGTTTTCTGCTTTCCTAGATTAGTTTCATTTCAACAATTTAGATTAGATTACTTGTACTTTAGTCCTGTATATATAGTGTGTGTGCTTCGTAAGACTACGAACCTCGGATTGACAAATTAAATGGTTGGGAAAATACTACAATGGAATTAAACAACAATATTTCCGCCTAACACATACCATACTACATGAAGTTGCCTTATGAACACAAAAGTCCAAGGATCATGTTACTATCATTAACCACCACAGATTAGTAAAACTAATAGTGGATAAAGCATTGAGTCAAACTTAGTTAACTTGGGAGAATTTGATTGGGGCTAATAGACCTCCACAACTAAAGCAGGCGACCACCAACCAAAGAGAAATTCCACCGCCTCAAACCGAAGTTGAAGTAGAACCTGCTCAAATTACTTAGGCCCAAACCTCACAGACACAAGAATTAACAAAAAGAAAGAAGAGAACAATGGTTTCTCTTAGATCCCCCCCTAGGACAAGAAGGAAAAGCAAACAAACTCAGGAAACAACTAAAGCAGTTCAGGACACAATAGAGCACCCTGAAGAACTTCAGAATTTCATAGAACAACCTTCATGGGAAAATGTTCAAGTAATTAAGCAAGAAGAGCATACAACACAAAAGGATAATCAGGGAGACACCCAACCTACAACAGAGCACCTGAAAAGACACTTTTTGAAGAGCTATGAGATAGAAATAGATTAAGTTTTGGGGAATTTAGTAACCTTAACTAATAGAGATGAACATAATCTGGAAAAAGAACCAAAACCAGCCTCCTCTTCAAAACCAACTGAAGACTTTCCTGACATTGAAATGTCTTTTCCAAATGGCATAGCACAGGAAGAATTTCTTTTTGAAACATGAGACCCTCTTGGAAAACCAGAGCACTTGGATGAAATAGAGGGACAACCATTTGCTGGACGAAACAAAGAAGACCTCGAGATCCCTCATAAACAGAAATCAACCAAAAGACAGAAACAAATTAGGAAATTAAAGAAAGAAAACAAATTGTTGAAGAAGAAGGCTAAGAGGGCTATGGTATTAAAGCAGAAGGTGGGAAAACTCAAGGAGATTATCAAGGACTTGAGGAAACAATTAGAACTAGCAGACAAGATCCACAGAAGAAAGAAAGAAAAAAAAAGGCAGAATGCAAGGAACAAACCCTCTTCCTAAGAAAGTAGCTAGTACAACTTCTGTAGGAATATAGATAGATCCTGAGGAATTAATGGTAGAAGAAGCAGTAGTTTAGGATGAAGATATAATTCCTGTAGAAACACAAGATATGGTTGATACTGAGATACAGATAGACACTCTGATTTTAGAGGAAACAACTCAACTTTTTGAGAAAAATGCTACTATTAGGAGACTGGAGGAAGAACTACTGTAGTCTCAGCAAACCCTAACTTAAACATATGCGAATTACTGACAATAATAGAGCAGTCTCAGGAAAAAAGTACTATCATGAATAGAATGGAAGCAGAGCTTGCACATACCCATCAAGCATTAATTCGCTCCAGTGAAGAAATGAATGAATATAAAGAATCCTAATCTCAGACAAAGGGTGCCATCATTCATAAGCTAAAAGAAGAATTGGGACAAGCCCAACAAGCATTGATTCAATCCAAGGAAGAGATGAGTGCTATGTAAGAATATCAAGCATCTCTATCTCAAGCATAGAGTGTCATCATCGATAGAATAAAAGAAAAACTTACACAAGAACATCAAGCATTGGTCCAACACCAACATGAAATCGTAACTAGGATTGAATATCAAAGGGTTTTTAAAGAATTGAAGGACATGAAAGCAACGGAGGGTGAGACTTATGCTGTGCTTACCAAAGCCTAAGAGAAGATAGAAAAGGTGCAAACCCAATTGGAAAAATCTTTGGAGAAAATCAAACACATCTGTGATGTTTACTCTGATGCCATCAATTGCAGAGCCCCTGCCACTAATTATGTTTTATTCTTGTTGGAATGGTATCTATTGTTGAGAGTGAAGGCCATCAGTGCAGGTAAGCCCATTTCATTTGCCATTGTTTCAAAATTTATTTCATGTTTCAGAGATTAGGAAGAGAAGGTACAATACCTTCTATGTGAATTATATTTCCATAATCTCATTTTTGAACAAGTTAAAGGAGACAACCCTGGCCTCTTCATAAGGGACATACAATTCTAGGCATTCCTGTCCTTTACTAGGAACCAGGTCAGATGGGGAAAGGCTCACAAAATGTTAATAAATAGGGAAACTGGTTTAGATCTTTTGATTAGAGGAGAGCCTCCAAAATCCTTCCCGGCCATCATGCGACACAAGACCTTCATGAAAAGGGAAGGGGTTGTGGACTCATTGGCTCCTACCCATTTACATGTCATCCACTCAGGTATCGCATATTTTGGATAATTCAAGGAAGAATCTCTTGTTGCTTCCAAGCTAAGATGGGATGTATCCTCCGATGAGGTTAAAAGTAGAGAACCCTTTGGATTTAGGAATTTCTTTGCAACAACCTTTAGAGTAGAAAAATATGCTAGATTACTCTAGGAGGAAGGACCTTCTTGGATGGGATGCAGGTATAACCCCCCTCTCCTCTAGTTTCCTCTAGAAGTTTACCAGAAGGATTATCAAATTAATAAAAAGAGACATGACACCGCTTTTGATGAAATCAAAAGAAACCATGGTTTCAGGAGACCTGGTGAACCAAATTTTCCTCCCTACAGTATAATTGGTTGACATGAAAGACTCTAGATTTCATGAGGACATGCAAGAAGGTAAGCTGGGGGGTATGTTGGGTTACGAAAAAGGTATAAATATCTTCCATTTTTCCCACAGTTCATGATATGATTTTGACTGATTCTTTAGATAGTTAGGGATAGATAGGAAAGAATATGATTAATATGTCTCTTAAGGTTGTTATTAAAGTTTTATTAAAGAGATTCTAATTTACGATTGGAATGGTTTGATTTTTTTGCAGAATTGGATAAATAACTGTCAAACATAACCAAAGAGATTTTAGCTATGTGCAAGCTATTGGAGGTTGAAGACTTTTTAGGCGCAAAGCAGTTTTGAAAATAATTCATTTTCTATATTGTAACTTTATAATAGTAAAGCAATCCTGAGGATCTTTTGATCCTCAGGATAGCTATATTTACCCAAACTATTGTAATATATAAGAGGGTAATAGATCCAGAAAAAAAGAGGAAAAAACGCATTCAGGTATTTAAACTCAGAATTGCTCTGCGCAGGCAGTTTTTGTAAATGTTTTACCAACCATGGAATCAATGAATGTTTTGAGTGTTTTTATCATTTTTGTGCTCTGAGTTTCTCGTAGCAGTACTTCTGAAGACCGAGGACCCAGTCTGAAGGAGCTACTGTCTCGTTTTGTAATTGTATCTGTTTGAAGTTTGATTTCCATTTTGTGATTCAAATCTCTTTTACAATAGCCAAGGATAAATGCATAAGTGTGTTAATGATTTTATGATTGTTTGTGTATAGAAGACAAACATTTCCATTAGTTATTAATGATTGTCATTATGATTTCCATTTCTAAAGTTATTGCTTGACAGTTCCTCACATTTTCATCCACGATGTTCCTTTTCCTTAAATTTACGATTGTTGTTCCTTTCGGTTAAAGTTACAATAGTTGTTCCTTTTGGAAAAAGTTACATTAGTTGTCCCTTCTGATTAGATTATAATTGTTTTTTCTTTCCATATATAGAGTAATTCATTATTTCCTTTCCAGTAATCATAATTCATAATTGATAGTTGATTATGCAAGTCCTTACTTAGATTCAATTACTACTTTCTAGTTAAGTGAATTCAATAGATTAATTAGTTCCTTTCCATTTTACAACATCTTAGTAATCAGATTTCAATTCCATTTAGTTCATAGAATCTTTGGTGAATGGTTGAGGAACTTGATTGTTGATGAACTCAAATTTGGTTTAGCTACATGATTTTAGGCTACCTTCATAGACTTTGTTGGTATTCTTGAGATAAAAGACAAATCTCCGAGTTGATAAATTAATGTTAAACTAAAGTTTTTTTAGGACATCTTTAGACACCAACAGTACCTAGAATCGACGTTGGCCAAACTCACTTGGGATCCTTGGAGGGTATACCCATGATTATGTGTGGGATATTGCACCAAGGTGTAAGCCCATTAAGTAGGTTCTCAATGTAACTTTTCCACCCGCTTGATCCCAACCCCTTTTTGTCTGAATTTCATGACATTGGATTTCATCACCAACTAGTGACTTTGAAATAAGAAGGTTTGTTTGCTTGGTTTTATTTCTAGATTTTATTAGTGAGTGTTGTTTGTTTCTCTAGTTGTCCATAGATTTATTCTGTTCATTATTTGGTGCAACCAACATTGGCCTTCGTCATTCACAAAGGATGTAAGGGATACCATCAGAAGATCTAGAAGATTACGTCCCTTTTCTTCCTATTTCACCAGAGGGCTCTCCTTAGGGAGTAGTCAATAATGAAGTATCCTCTGAAAATGGGAGTACAAATTATTTAGAGGGATTTAGAATTCGTAATTTTTTGGAAGCATTCAAACTTCCCAAAAACCTATTATTGAGTGTGGTACAATGTCCATAGTTTCTCTGAATTAATCCATAGGGAGACATTGTTGCAGAAGAATATACTGAATTACATACTAGACCTAACGCATATTCTAGTGTAGATGATGCACTTTTTCAAAGTGAGTCATTTATAACTCCGATTCATACTGCTGGAATTTTTAATCCTATCTATGTCCCTCTCCATTCTTTAGGACACGATATTTTTGACACACTAGGAACAAGTTCTAATAAACCTATGGTGTCACAAATGTCTGTGATGTCTACTACTTATACAATACCTTTAGATCATTTTACTAGCACAACCAGTAATGTCGTCATAGTTTCAAACCAATTGTTGGTTGGTTCTCACTCAATCCTTCCTCTACAGTTTGACGGCTCTACCATGGTCTCAGAAGCTACACCTTTTTCTTCTAGAAATACATTGATATCCCAATCTCTTATTGGAACATTGCTTCCACCTAGATCAAATCCTTCACTTCCACCTGGGTATAATGCTTTGAATACTTCCATTGCTAATCTTGCCCAAAATCCGACCGGAGGGTCAAATATTTTTGTTCCACCTGGGTACAATGCTGTTGTTGGTTTTGTTCCTACACCTACCCAGGTTCTCTCTGGAGGGCCGTACATTCCTCCTCCACCTTCACCTGGAGGAGCTAATCATCCTATCCCTAGTAGCTCTAATCTAGTTGGAGGTACCAGTCATTTTGTCACTTCTGGTTTTCAGATTCCTGTTGGAGGTCAATCGCAAATTGGAGGTCAAACTCAACTTGGGGGGCAACCTTAAGTTTGAGGTAAAAATCAACTTGGGTGGAAATATCAAGTTGGGGGAAACTTCAGGTTGGGGGGAAATCTCAAGTTGGAGGCCATAACCCAATTTATGGCCAAAATATACCTGTGTTACAATCTCAACCTTGGAATATCCCTTTCCATGGAAATCAACAACCGTATGGGGGGAAACATCCTCAAGCTAATGATTTTGTACCCTCTAATCTTGGACAACCGTATCCAGGTTCTATGAATCCTACTTGGGGTCCAAATTTGCAGTTTAATGCTCTTTCCCAAGGAAGCTTCCTTAATAAACCAACTTCTCTTGGCTATGTGGCTCCAAACCCTCCACAACCGAATCTGCCAATACTATCTAATTATTTTTAGATTTCTTATGGTCCTACTGGTATACCTACAAGATTACATCCTCAAAAATACTAGTTTCCTCAAGTGAATAGACAGTTGCTTTTTTTTTCTACTTTGTATTTACCAGATTTATCTAGGATTTTGAATGATCATGTTTTGCATTCTCCTTACTGGCCCATCATCCCGACCAAATTACCATTGGAAATTCCTAAGTTTGATGGTTGACCTAGAGAAGACCCGAATAATCATGTCATGACTTTCCATCTTTGGTGTTCATCTAACTCATTGATGGATGACTCTATAAGATTACATATTTTCCAATGAACTCTTATGGGTTCGTCATCTAAATGGTACATCAAGTTACCACGAGGTTTATTTAATGACTTCAATAATCTAGCCATGGCCTTATTAACGCATTACCAATTGCCAATACGTTACGATACAGGAACTAAAATTTTGAGTTCTTTCAAACAATCCTCTTCCACTCACATTTTTTATCATATTCATGAATGGGGTAGAAGATGCTTAATCAAAGTTACCCTTCCTGACCAGTTGTTGGCTGAGTGGTTTACTAAATCACTTATTGGTCCTATAGCCTTTGATGTCGCCATGGGTGGTGTTGTCACTGAAGAGAAGGAAATTAGTCATGCTTAGTATTTAGATCTCGTTTGGTCACAAATGGGTACTCTATATGAATTAATCCCTGATGCTCCTCATCCTTCTACAAATCCTACCCCGACACCTCCAGTAGCTTCCCATGCTTCTGATGGCATTATTGACAATTGTCATGCTGAGACTCAGTCTAAAAAATCCAGTCACACCAATCCCAAATATACTACTCCTACTTTACATAATATTCCTAATCTGACTCCATCCCCCGATAAAACCTTTGATGTCAATTCAATTCAATCTACACCTACCGGTAAAAATCAAAACAAAAAGAAAGGGAAGGGTAGGAATAAGGAAGATAAAAATAGTAATCCACAATGTGAAAAAACCAAATCCCAACCTGCTGATGATAAATACAAATTAAAGCCTCATTATCCTTGCCTTATCTATGGTGACAATCGCTACACTAAAGAATGTCTGTGACGTGTCGAAGTTACTAAGTTCCTGCAAGGAACCGATACATCTTCTATCGCCGCCATCTTGTCACAACCTTTCCCTTCTTAGCAGCAGGCCCAATTGGTCATTCATGACCAACCCTATCCCTCTAGCACATCTTATGTGCTTATGTGTACTAGTGACTCCAAAAAGAACAATGTTGCAATCGAAAATCGATCCAAAGATTATTCTTTTTCGAAAGAAAAAGTGGATGATGAACCACCTCCATTGGTTCAACCTCCTCCACCAACTTCACCTCCAAATGGTCCTCTTCATCTTGAATGAATGGGCCTAGATATAGTCTGTTTTCCTCCTCCCAAGGGCATTGTTCAAAATTTGTCCTTTAATCCTCATGCACGTACTACCCAAAACTACAGTATTGTAGAAGACCTTGTGAAAGTACCTTTTGCGATGTCGTCTCTCGAAGTCCTTCAAAGTTGTCCTACTCAATGGAAGTCGTTGTTGAAGGATATTGGTGGAATTGATCCTCCTGATACTAATTTGATAATATTTGAATTGGAAGATCATATTCCAAGGCTTCCTCCTCAGTTAGCGTTTCAGATCCAAGTTGTTGTGGAAAACAAGAATATTTGTCGAACCATTATTGATGAAGGAGCCTTGAATTGTGTTATGTTCGTTACTTGTTGGAAAGACATTGGCTCTCCTACCCTGACCAAATCACATAATACTCTTAAAGACTTTAAAGGTACAAGATTCAAACCTTATGGTGTTCTTCCTTCGTTGTCTATTACGTTAGAAGGTAAAGCGATTAATGTTGAGGTTGAGGTCTTTGATGCACCTCTTGATTACGACCTTCTACTTCGTCATAGCTGGATTGATTCGATGCACATAGTTGTTTTCTACCCTTTTATGTGTGTTACGTTCCTCGCACCAAGGAAGGGTCATTATTGTCGACCAACAGGCCTTCTTTAATGCCGATTCACGTACTAGAAATGTCCCTTTTATCTCGAAAACACCTCCTAGTTATGAGAATGTTGGTGTGGGTCTTCTTAAAGATTCAACGTTAATGGGTACTTTCCCCATTCCTCCACCCAATATTCCTCCTCCTTTTTCCGCCTCAATCAATATGATATCGAATTATGTTAGTGAAACCCCTGAGTCTTATGACCCTTGGATAGTACCTAACCCTAGTGATTGCCTTCGTTATGACGACAACATTCCTTTAAGTCCAGTGGAATTGGCTTATCAAGCCATTCAATCAACTACCTTTTATCCTCCTTCTCTCTGTGACGTCTCCCGATCCATTTCATGTGATATTTCCTACTAATGAGATGATCATGATGACCATGTCTATGGAAGAGAATCCATAGGATGATGGGAATCATCATTCTATTCTCTTCTTGGAAACCAAGACCATAGAGAGCTATCAACGGATTTTGACACCGTCTACCGTTGTTTTTATTTCCTCTGTTCCTGAACCTACACGTGATGTTTTGTGTGAAGGGAACTTGATTAATATCTCCCCTAACATCCCTCTTGACATTTTGATCAAGCCCAAGGTCATGGAAAATGTTCATATCGGTGCTTCATGTTCCGCTGATGAAGTTCATATTTATAAAGCCCTTTTCCAAGAAGTTTGTGATGTTTTCGCCCGGAGTTATGAAGAAATGCCTGGTATTGATCTCGATATTGTTTTTCATGAGATTAATATGTATCCAGATGCTAAACCCATTCAACAACAACTTCTCCTAGTGCACCCACACAAAGCTGTTTCATTTATTCTTGAAGTTGGAAAACTTCTTAAAGATGGTTTCATCTATCATGTGGCTTTAACGGATTGGGTGTCCAATATTGTTCCCATTATGAAGAAACAAGGCATGATCCGTGTTTGTGTTGATTATAGGGATATAAACAAAGCATGTCCTAAAGACAATGATCCTACCCCTTTTGTTGACCAAATTGTTGATGACTGTGCCGGGAGTGAAATATTTTCTTTGATGGATGGTTTCTCCGGCTATAATCAAATCATTATTTTACCCATGGATCAACACAAGACTGCTTTTATTTTCCCTTGGGGAACCTCTACTTATCAAAAACTACCTTTTGGTATGAAAAATGATGGAGTGAATTTTTAGCACGCTATGTCTTACGCTTTTCATGATATTAAGCACATTGTACAACCCTATTTAGATGATCTATCGCCGCATTCTATGTGTCTCCAAGATCACCTGACACATCTATGGGCCATTTTCCTACACTGTCATTATTATCACATATGTTTGAATCCTCACAAACGAGTTTTTTGTGTGGAATCCGGATGACTTCTTGGTTTTATTGTGTCGATACATGGGATTAAGGTAGACCCCTTGAAGGTTGAGGCCATTCTTAATCTACTTCCTCCTTCCACATTGCACCAACTCCAAAGTTTGCAAGGGAAGGTAAACTTTTCACGTCGATTCATTACAAATTACGCTAAATTAACAAAAGGATTTACTCGACTTCTGAAGAAAGGTTACAATTTTGTGTGGGAAGACACTGCAAACAAAGCTTTTGAATCTTTGAAACTCATCTTAACCTGTACACCCCTGTTGTTTCCTTTGGATTATAGTCGAGATTATTTCCTGTACTTAGCTGTTGCGAAATCTACCATTGCTATGGTTTTAGTCCAAGAGGATGATTCACACGATGAACATGTTGTATACTATTTGAGTCAGAGTCTCATGACCACTGAGACCAAATATCTACATGTGGAGAAACTGGCCTTGGCATCTCTTCAAGTTGTTCAACCTTTTCGTCACTATATCTTATTACGCAGAACCACTGTTATTTCCGATTGAAACCCCATGCAACACATCCTTACACGAAAATTTCTAGGGATAAAATACTATAAATGTATAGTTATTCTCCAAGCGTTTGACTTGGAGTTTGAGTGTGCCAAGTCAAAGAAATCATTGGTATTTTCTGATTTGATTTGTGACCTTCCCTCTACTGAGACAAAACTGTGGCAGAGGATTCCTTACCTCATGAATCCCTCTTTATGATAAGTTCTGATGACGTATGGTATGGAGATGTCATCATCTATCTCCAGACCCAAAATTTCCAACCCTATCTTTCTAGTGCAGATCATCGTCGTATCCGGTATCAAGCCTGTCGATACATTATCCTCAGGGATACCCTTTACCGTCGTGGTATTGTTTCCATATTTTGACGATGTCTCACTTACAATGAAGATGAGAAAGATTTGAATGACTATCACTCTGGAGCATGTGGAGGTCATATGTCTTGGTATGCCACTACCAAAAATATCTTACGAGCTGGTTATTTATGGCCTTTGTTGTTTAAGGATTGCATTACTGCTATCCAGAAATGCCACACGTGTTAAACCTACAACAACAAGATTCAATCTCACCTTGCTCCTCTTCACCTTGTAGTTTCCATTGGTCCATTCACCAAATGGGGCATTGAATTCATGACATGTAACCCTCACTCAGTCAGGGGGAGTGGATACATTATTGTAGCAGTCAATTATTTCACTAAATGGGCCGAGGTGATGCCTACATTTGATAACACCAGGAAAAATGTAATGTTATTCATATTCAATCATATCATTACTTAGTTTGGTGTCCCTCAAGCCATCATCACTAATCATGGTAGTAATTTTCATAATTTCATGATGTCTGAACTTACTAAAAAGTTGGGTCTTCACCATGAAAACACAACACCTTACTATCCACAGGCCAATGGCCAGGTTCAAGCAATCAACAAAGTTCTCACTACTATTCTTCGACGGATGGTAGGAATTCATAAATCAAATTGGCACACGATATTTTTCTCAACATTGTGGGCATATCGAACATATGTTAAGTTTTCAACATGGTTCACACCTTTCTAGTTAGTGTATGGTATCGAAGCAATTTTTCCAATTGAATGTGAAATTCCATCTTTGAAGCTTGCTGTCGAATTTCTCCCTAACACCTCGATTGAGGAGGAATATCTTTTGTATTTGATGCAATTAGACAAAACCATTTGTGATGTAGCCTTAGTTATTAAAACTCAGAAAAAGTGTGTCAAAGCACAATATGAAAAACATGTCAAACCACGTGTTTTTTCTGAAGGTGATCTAGTTCTTCTTTATGAGAAAGATCGTGATTTTCTAGGGGTCGATAAATTCGAGCCCATGTGGAAGGGTCCTTACATTGTGAAATGAGTGGTGGAGAAAGGGGCTTATGAACTAGTGGATTATGATAGAATTCCTTTGAGTGAACCCATAAATGGGCTTTACTTGAAGAAGTACTATACTTAAATCATTTTTTCATGAGTGTTGTGTATTTTTATGTATTATATTCTTGTGTGCTTTTTCATTTTTGGTTTCCAGCTTTTGGAAGCTTACCTTGCATTGTGCTTGGTTTCCAGATGTTGGTGTCTTCACTACCCTACATTGGCTTCACTGATGGCACTAGTCGCAGTACTCAAAACTTAACATCCACTGCTTAGGCAATCTATGCACCTACAGATGAATTAATCAGCCTACATGGTTTTTTGCTTGGTCGTGCAACTAACAATAGCATGTAATACAATGCAGTTATTGAATTGTTAACTAATGTTGTCTCACTCAGAATATGTCATATTATTGTACGACTTGATTCATAGTTAGTATTACTACAGTTGATTAACGTTTATTCTATCTGAAGTCCTACTTTGTTAGGGGTATATTTAGGAATCCGCCTCTTTGAACACCATTTTGATTACATTGAATATCAACAAATTCCTAGATGTCTATTAGAAAAATAGGATCGTGGAGCAACAAAATAAAACAAATGCGGAAATAAAAAACAGAAGATACACAATACAATAGAGAAATAGATATACATGGTTCACCCAGTGTGGGCTACGTCTACCAAAGAAATTACCAGGTCCTTACTTTATTATTATCCAACAAATGAAGGGATACAACCTATAACAAACCCACTGTAAATTCCTCTTCTTTCTCTCATAGTCTCCTATCTCAGAATACAATATTCGACATAATTCATAGCCGCAATACATTTCCCTCATAATATAGGGTTTCCTTCTAGGTAAAAAACCCCTAACACAATTTCTACCGTTAGATCTGCGACCTTATAATGAACGGTCCAGATTTACAATGAAATCACAATATACATTTACAAGGCAATTTTTCCTGCAGAGGCTTTGCCTCCAAACCTCTGTCAGGGGGTCGCTTTCCCCCAGACCCCGTAGAGGGGGTAACCCCCCTATGCACTCCCCCACGTGGAAGAGTGTACATACTTCTGGGGTGTAAATACTTCATGGGGTATAAACATGGTTGAAAACAAAAGACCTCTGAATTAGGAAGATAATCAGGCTCCACAACCAGCAATCTCCCACTTGGAGACTGATCTCAACAACTCCATCGTTGTTGTATATACTAGAATTTGAACCTTCTTGGACCTGGAAAATTTCTCATCTTCATCTTCGTTCTTGAAGACCAAATGAAACTAAGAAGGAACTTAGTTTCTCCCTGGTTACTCCCTTTGTTAACATGTCTGCAGGATTCTAGATAGTGTGTATATTTTCCAACTTCAAATGTCCATCTTCCAAGGCGGATCATATGAAGTGGTACTTCAATTGTATATGCCTAGTATTCAAATGGAAGGTTGAGTTCTTTGCAAGATGAATGACACTCTCACTATCACAATACAACCTGCTATTCTCCTGCTTCTTTCCTAATTCCTCCATAAACATCTGTAACCAAATCATATATTTACTAGCCTATGTAGTAGCAACATACTCTGCCTCTGTTGTTGAAAGTGCAACAACCTTTTGCAGTTTCAAAATCCAACTTACTACTATTCCACCTATAGTAAAAACATACTCTATGGTGCTCCTCCTTCTATATTTATCCCCTTTCATATGTGAATCAACATATCCTTGTAGAAAAGTGTCTGAACCTCCAAAACATAATGCATGAGTAGAAGAACCTATGAAATACCTAAGAATCCACTTTACTTCCTCCCAATGTTATTTACCTGGATTGTTCATATACCTGCTCACAACTCCCACTGCATGTGAAATATCTAGTCTTGTGCAAACCATTGCATACATCAAGCTGCCAACTACTAATGAATAAGGAACCCTGGACATGTATTCTATCTCCTCCTGTGTCTTGGGACACATTTCCTTAGTTAATTTGAAATGGTTGGCTAAAGGTGTACTAACTAGTTTTTCATTCTGCATTCTAAACCTCTCCAACACCTTCTCTATGTACTCACCCTGAGATAATGTCAATTTGCGATTTTCCCTATCTCTTGTTATTCTCATACCAAGGATTTGTAGAACCCAAATCCATCATCACAAATGAAATATATAATTTCTTCTTGAGCACATTTATGTCCTGCATATTAGACCCTGCAACAAGCATGTCATCTACATACAATAGCAAGATAATATAGCTTCCATTTTCTATCTTTTTGAAATAAACACACTGATCGGAATGACATCTACTATAACCCTGTTCTGTCATAAACCTGTCAAACTTCAAATACCACTTCCTTGGAGCTTTCTTTAGGCCATACACGCTCTTCTTCAAGATTCATACCAAATTATCCTTCCCTTTGACCTCATACCCCTGTGGCTGTTGCATATAAATCTCTTCCCCCAAATCCCCATGGAGAAAAGTTGTTTTAACATCTAATTGTTCAATATGCAAATATTGTACTTCCACAAGACTTAAAATAGTCCTAATTGAAGTCATTTTAACAACAAGAGAAAATATTTCATCAAAATATATACCTTTCTTTTGTGCAAACCCCTTTACAACAAGTCTAGCCTTGTACCGCTTTATTCCTCCATCTTCTTCCTTCAACTTGTAAACCCATTTATTATGCAATGCTCTTTTTTTTGTAGGAAAGTAAACCAGGTCCCAAGTATGGTTATTTACCAAGGAATCCATTTCCTCTTTCATGCCTTGCTCCCACTTCTTTTTGGTGTCTACCTGCATTACCTCTTCATAACATTCTGGTTCACCAGAATCAATCAACAATAAATAATACAATGAAGGAGAGTATCGTTCATGGGGTATACTTAACCTGGTACATTTTCTAACAACACTTGCAGGTGTTTGAGGTACCTGTTGCTCCTGTTGTTGTACATTTTGATTTTCTTGTTCCTTTGGAATTTCTTTTTCAATGATCTCATCAAACATTGTGTATTCTTATTTTTCTTTTTCCTGTTTCTTTCCTTGCAACTGATCTTTATACATGACCTTCTCATTGAATATGAAATCTATACTCCTAATGATTTTGTTATTTTCATAATCCCATAAGTGATAACCAAAATCATTAACACCGTATCCAATATAGGTACACTTCTTGGATTTTGCCTCAAGATTTGTTCTATTTTCTTTATCAATATGGATAAATGCTTCACAACCGAATGTTTTCAAAAAAGAATAGTTTACCTTTTTTCCTGTCCATTCCTCCTCTGGAATTCTACCATCCAAAGAGCTTGAAGGTCCTCTGTTTATTAAGTAAACATCAATATCTACAACATCTTTCCAAAACTGTAAGGGCAAACCAACATGCAATATCATACTCCTTGCACGCTCCATGATTGTCTTATTCATCCTTTCTGACACACCATTTTCTTGTGGTGTTCTTGGAAATGTATTCTCTCTACGAATCCCATGGTATGAATAGTAATCATCAAACTCCTTGCTGCAATATTCACCTCCATTATTTGATCTGAGACACTTAAAAAACTTTCCTGTCTCATTCTCAACCAAAGCTTTCCATTTCTTAAAAGTATAAAAAACATCAGATTTTTGTCGAATGAAATAAACCCAAGTTTTTCTAGTTGCATCATCAATAAAAGTAACATAATAACAAGAGCCACCAAGAGATGATACCTAATATGGTCCCCATACATATGTATGCACAATATCTAACCTTTCATTCTTCTTTTCTTTTTTGACTCTGAGAAATCTGACTCTCTTCTATTTCCCATAAACACAATGCTCATAGAAGTCCAAATCAATTTTTTTAAGATCTGGCAACAAATTTCTTTTGTGAAGTATCAACATTCCCTTCTCACTCATGTTTCCCAGCCTACGATGCCACAGTGTTGTATCCACTCCTATATAATCTAAAGAGATAGAAGATTCAGTATTACCAGTACATAAATACAATGTACCTACCTTCTCTCCTTTTGCTATCACCAATGATCCTTTGACGACCTTCCATGTCTTATTTGTATATATGGATATACAACCTTCACTTGCCAATTGCCCTATTGAAATCACAATTTTCCTTAAGTCTGGAACATGTCTTACCTCTTTCATCAACCATTGGTTTTCATTGTGTTGCTTTATTTTTACCTTTCCCATTCTAAACTTTTTTCATGGTGCATCATCACCCAAATGAACCTATCCAAAATCACCTTGAACATAATCTAGAAAATGTTTCCTATGAGGTGTGGCATGAAATGAAGCCCCTGAATCTACTACCCAAGAATTAGAAATATTATCTACATAAATAATCAAAGCATCTTGTAACACATCACCTATTGTATTTTCTTCCTGATTTCTCTCCTGCTGTCCATCTCTTTGTTTCTTTGGAGCTCTGCAGTGTTTCTTAAGATGTCCATTATTCCAACAATTACAACACTCTATCTTTCCAAGTCTGGATTTGGATCTTCCCTTCCTATAATTCCCACAGTTCCTTGGGCCCTTTCCTCTATCCTTTTGTCTTCCCCTGTTCTCTATGTTCAACACATTACCTGATGTCTCACTTGTGCTTTTCCATCACATTTCCTCACTAAGGATAAAACCAACAACATCATCAAAATTTAAAGTATTTGAACCACAGACAGAGTTACTGATAGCTATGACCAAGCCATTCCATCTTTCTAGCAATGAGAACAAGGTTAGAAGAGCCCTGACCTCATCATCAAAGTCCATTTTTACAAAACTTAGTTGATTAGTAACCGTATTTAAATCATTTAAATGACTTGCAACAGACCCACCTTCTGACATCTTCATATTAAATAATCTCTTCATTAGAAATACCTTATTTGACACCGAGGGTTTTTCATACAATTTATCCAATGCATCCATGAAAGCCTTTGTTCTATTTTCTTTTGAAATGTTGAAAGCCACCGACACTGCTAGGATCAATCGTATCATTCCTAGAGCCATTCTATCAAGAATCTCTCATTCTTCATCCTTCATGGTCGTCAGATTCTTTGCTACTTCGCCCAATGGCAGGAATAGATCCTGAAAGATCAGATCCTATCATTGAGAGGGGGGCGTGGTGAATGAGTGACACAACAATTATATCAATTTTTCATTTATTAATGAAAACAGAATTTTAACACAGTATTTTATCGTGGAACCCAAATGGGAAAACCACAAACTCTTTTATATTAACTGCAAAATTTGTTTTACATGTTACATAAAAGGAAGATGTACTTCCTTTTTTATCAACACCAACTGATCAGGATGCACCCACACCCTGGTTTACCAGCACCAACTAGTAGGAGGCTACAACCCCCTGTTTAGTTAGCTACAACTAACAAGGAAGCACCAAATCCCTCTGCAGGCACCAACCTGCCCTTGGACCACCCAACCACCCTTAATACCTAGGTATTAGTTTTTCTTCTTGGAATCTACTTTAGCTTTAGATCTTCTGTTCTGGACTACATAGACACTTTCTTCTCCTTCTCTTTCATGTTTATATATTCTACAAAACAACGTGAGTGTGAAACATTATATCATTTGTTTGGATCATCAAACCTCTTTAACTAACTTAACCATAATCTCTATTATTATTTTCACTGTGATGGATTTTCGTAAATTGATCACTTATGAATCAATTTCATCCATTAAATTTGATCCTAAATATCTGTTTATTTATACAGAGACAAAATTCTGTGGAGGTGCTTCCTTCAAACCATCACTTATGACTGTGTGTTACAGAACCACAGGCTTGCCAACTATAGCGACATATTATAATTTCCTTTTAAAAATCTCATAGCATATGACCATCAATGGTGACCTCATGTTTAGGCGAAACGAGCACTTGATCTTTTTATCATTTCAATGGTCACGATTCGATCTTCTGATGAGATGGACGACTGACATAATTCCGACACTTTTCCCTTTAGGTCTTCGTGACATCCAATATTTCAAAACTCTAAAAAATGATATCATCGATCACATTAGATAGTTTTCATTATTTCATGGAGTCAAATCAATGGTCAGTTTAAATATTACACTCATCCTTTCACTGCTGAATCCGACGACTATGAATTAATCATGTGTTGAGATGGATGGCCACCATTTACTCTGGTTCTTCGGATTATTATTCTTACACTATCCTTCCACTATATTTTGATCAATGGTTGATTGAAGGTCAAAATCTCCTTTGGGTCACCAAACTTCATATATTTCAAATCTCAACCTTCACACTCTCCCAAAACGCTTTTAGCCAGAGTCCACAGATTCCTTCCATGTGTCCTCCTCGAATCAATGGTCCTTGTTCACTTCAGGACTTCAAACTTTGGGAGTTCGGGACTTTGTCCTTCGCGACTTCATCCCTTCGACCCTTCAACACTTTTTGAATTTGGCCCTTCGACATTTCGACGCTTCACAACTTCGGCTTTCGAGACTTCATAACTCTTGTCATTTTTTTGGTGGTGAAACTCCCAAAGTAAAACTGTGGAGTGACATAACTGCTTACATCACTTGATGATGTGTCACTAGTTGAGTATCTCCCACTTGTCACTTTGATTCATGATTTTCATGTACCTAATATGTCGATTTATCTTGACACTTGTCGTTCTCTGACTGTGCCATGTGTTCTTGCTGATGTAGACTACGGATGTGGTATGTCACAGTTTGTTGTTGATGTCAACATATGTCTCCCGATGTGACACATGTTCATATCCTTGATATAATAGTCAAGATAGTATCTAAAGGGTATCTCAGATCGACATTCTGAGATCTGTCTGTGATTCAATGGTCCAAATTTCATCGGGACTTCGAGTTTCACGATTTTGTATATCAGGACTTTGCATGTGAGTCTCCCTGATTCTCCTGACCTCCAAAATCCCGACAGGGGCCTAGCACTTGCTAGATCCATTCCTTACCTTCCATCAATATGAAATCCAACCAAACCCTAGGGTTTACCTCCTAGTGCGTCGGTATTTCACGTATCAGGAACTCCCAATTTCAACTATCGCAGATCAACAGTCCTGATTTGCCTGCGATCCGACAGCCCAGATCAAATCGTGAATTTTCATTTCTCAACTTTGTATTTTATTATCCTATCCTTCCAATTGAAAATGATATGACGGCTTGAAAATAACTCTGGATTGATCCGATGACTGACATGTATTCTCGAAATAGATCAAGGATCGATGATGATTGCGGAACTGTAACTTGCGAGTGATTTAATTTTCCTTTCAATCTTCGCAATCTATCTCTGTCGTAGATTTGACGTTTGTGCATCAGACACTCACAATTTAATATGACTTAAATTGTTCATTATTTGGATCAACCACAGTCGTAGATCATTGAAATTGTGTGATCTGATGATCTATATGGATTGCAGGAATGTAACTAGCAAGTGATTTAATTATGGTTTTGCTCCCTACAATTCATTCTTGTCGTTGATGGCTTGCAGATCCGACAGTCATGATATTTCAATGGTCCTCAAGCCCATGGTCACTGATATGACTGATTCATGTTATATTATATGATCAACACGGTCAACCTCTTGATCAGACTACTGTTGAGGCTTCTAAGTCCGATCGGACAATTGCTAAGATTACACTTTTCCTTCTGAATTTTGGTCTTTCAATCATACTATTGACATCAATGACAACACATGAATGAAATTTTTTCCAAAAATATCCCCCTTTGTCATTGAGGGCAACACACCAACTTCATACACAATCTCCACCTGTGGTGATGATTCAGTCCTCTGAAGTTCTCTCCCCCTTTGGCATTAATGATAAAGGGGTTTTTCTCCTATGATCTGTTTGTATAAATACTTCTTTTACCACTGGTAACTCCTCCTACAATCAACCTTTTTTTTTTGTCATAACTAAATGACTCCTTCTGATGTTTATTTCTATCTCCCCCTAAATAGTTTCCAACTGATGTGTTATTTTCTTGAGAGATTTAGGTAGTAAGAAGGATTACTCCCAATTTTTTCCTGAGATATTCAAATGTATCTTTGTTTAAGGGTTTTGTAAAAATATCTGCCACATGTTCTTGTGTTGGAACATATTCCAATTTAATGTTCTTGTTTTGAGATTGATCTCTTAGATAGTGGTACTTTATGGGAATGTGTTTCGATTTTGAGTGATGGAAAGGGTTCTTAGAGAGACTTATCGTGCTTGTATTATCACAATGGATAGTTGTAGGTTCTTCAAATACTATTTTGATGTATTGTAGAGTTTGTTTCATCCATTCCATTTGTGTGCAACATTCTATTGTTGCAATATACTCAACTTCAGTGATAGACAGAGAAATTGAGGACTGTTTCTTTCTTATCCAAGCAAACAATGATTCTCCCAAAAATAATTCTCCTCCACTCGTACTTTTTTTGTCATATACACTTCCTTCCCAATCAACATTTGAATAGGATTTTAATGTGAATGAGCCCTTGCTAGGGTACCACAAACCAAGGTCTATGGTTCCTTTCAAATATCTAAAGATTATTTTTAAATCTTGAACATGGCTCTCCTTTGGTTCTGCTTGGAATCTAGCCACCATCCCAACGACTTGCTTGATATCAGGTCTAGAAGCTGTTACATAGAGCAAACTGCCAATCATTGATTTGTAGTGTTTTGGATATATAGATTTGGACTCATCATCCTTTCTTAGTTTGCATCCAATTATCATAGGTTTACTAACAAGTTTTCAATCCTCTAACTGGAATCTCTTAAGCATATCCTTAACATATTTAGACTGATGGATAAAGACTCCCTTTTTGGACTGTATTATTTCTAATCCAAGGAAGAAATTTAGTTCGCCAAGAAAAGACATTTCAAATTCTTTTTGCATCATCTTAGCAAAGTCCTTACTCATTTTTTCATTATCACTACCAAATATAATATCATCAACATACACTTCCACAATGATCAAGTTATTACCATCAATTTTTCAATAAAATATTTTGTCTGTTGATCCCCTTTTTATGCCTTGTTTTTGTAAATAAGAGTCTAGCCTTGCATACCATGCTCTGGGTTCTTGTTTTAGTTCATAGAGTGCTTTATTTAATTTACAAACATAGTATCCTTTATTGGTTAATTGGAACCCTTCTGGTTTCTCAATATAGACTTCCTCTTCTAAATTTCCATTGAGAAATGTTGATTTGACATCCATTTGGCACACTTTAAATTTTCTATAGCTGGAGAAAGCTAAGAACATCCTAATTGCCTCTAATCTGGCCACAGGTGAAAATGTTTCTTCATAGTCTACTCCTTCAATGTAAGCATACCCTTTTCATACTAATCTGGCTTTGTTCTTGATTACTTTCCCATCTTCATTCATTTTATTTTTATATACCCATTTAGTTCCAATGACATTTTTATTTTTTGGTCTAGGAACTAGTTCCCAAGTTTGATTTTTTTCGATTTGGTCCAATTATTCATTCATATCATTGATCCAATTCACATCTTTACATGCCTCTTTGATTGAGCTAGGCTCAACATGTGACAACAATGCTATTTCTGTTTGATACAGTAGTTATCTTATTGTGTGCACTCCATCATTCATATCTCCAATAATCAGTTCTCCAGGATGATTCTTTTGAATAATTATTGAGGGTGTCTTTGTATATCTTCTTGGGAATTATTCTCTTATCTCTCCATATTTACTATCTTCTTCGATTTCACTCATATCCATATCACCTTCTTCCCTTTATTTTTCATTCTCTTCTACTTCTTCTAGTTGTGTGTCGAATATCTCATCATCGTCTTCATCTTCATTTTTAGATATGGTCTCTTGGTTTTTTATCCTTATCATTTTTAGGTCATCCACCTTGACATATGCACTCTCAACAATCTTATGTGATCTAATATTGTAGCATCTATATGCCTTATTGTTTGAAGCATATCCAAGAAAAATACCTTCATCAGATCTGGAATCAAATTTTCTAAGACTCTCATCTAGTCTTTTTATGTAGCATTTACTTCCAAAGACCTTGAAGTATTTTACAGATGGAGTTCTTCCAAAACATAGTTCATAAGGGGTATTATCACTATTAACCCTGAGCTGAGCTCTGTTCAATATGTATACTGTTGTTCTTACAACTTCCCTCCAATATCCATATGACAATTTTGCTTCATTGAGCATAGTCCTTGCAGCCTCCTGAACTGTTCTATTCTTTCTCTCAACAATCTCGTTTTCATGAGGTGTTCTGGCAGCATAGAATTGTCTTTTTATTTCGTGGGTTTCACAGAAGAGATCAAAATATTTTAAGGTGAATTCACCACCATTGTCTGATCTAAGGCATTTGATTTTTGTCCCTTTTTCATTTTCAACAAGAGTTTTAAAGGCTTTGAATTTGTTGAGTGCTTCTGATTTTTTTTTTGAGAAAACATATCCAACCCATTCTAGTAAAATCATTAATGAGAAACATAAAGAAAGACTCTCCTTGCAAAATCTTGGTTCTCCTAGGTCCACATAGGTCAGTGTGAGCAAGATCTAAAGGTTTAGAGGTTGTGTATTCTTTTGCCTTGAACTTTATTCTAGTTTGCTTCCCTAGTTGACAGTGTCTACACATAACATTTGAGGGTTTTATGATCTTTGGAAAGTTTCTTACTGCACCAAGGTTGTTGAATTTCACAATATTGTCAAAGTCAATATGCCCCAACCTTCTATGCCATAGCCAAATTTCATCTACTAAATTTATATGACACTCCTCATTCAATTTTGCATCTAGTATATATACATTTTCAGGAGTTCTAGGAGCAGTACCAACTAATTTTCTTATGTCTTCTCTCCTAATCTCACATTTTTGAGAAACAAAGATGTAGAAGTTCCCTTGATCACAGGTTTGATTGACACTTCATGAACTAGGCTTCAGTTTATCGACAAGTAGTACATTTCTGGCTTTGTCTTTTCAAAATCTCACAATGCCTTTCCCAAGTATGTTACTTGAAGCATTATCACCAAATGTAACTTTACCTTTTTGTTTATTTAAGTCTAAAAAATTGTCCTTGTTACCTATCATATGTTTTAAGCACCCACTGTCAACATACCAGAGATCATTTTTATCTTGAGATTTTAGGGCAATAAGACATTTCTTTTTTGACGTTTTTACTCTCCAAAGTTTCTTTTTCTCTCTAACGAACTTGGGTTGTTCCGAGAATTCCATTAATATGAAATTAATGGACTTATGTCCATGGTTATGACATCTGAATCATTATAAGTCCCCTTCTTGTAGAGGTTCAAAGGAGTTATAATTTCTTCTTTTAACTCGATTTGCAACTTGTTTATCCTTAAGGATATAGTTCTTAACCTTCAGATTTTTGTTTCTATATTCTCTACAATTTATAGCTTTGTGTCAAAAATTAGAGAATGCAAAGAAATAACCAAGGAAAATGTGAGTATACATGTATTGATAAAACTTCTTTGGTATTGTATTGTCTTCCTTCCTGATGGGTGGAAGTAATCTTCTGGATTTCTGATCATTACTTAACTTCTCTTCATTTTTCTTCTTGAATGTATCGAGGAGAGCAAATGCATTAAATTTTGAGTTAACATGACTTTCCTTTTGAGAATATTCTATTCCATTTTTATTACCTAAATCCCTTTCCATGGAAATAATATTATCTAATATTTTAGAGCTATTTTCAGATTTTGTTTGAATGATTTTTTCATCTAGTTCCTTTTTTAGATGAACTATTTCTACCTCCATTTTTTCACAAGTTATTTATTTTTCCTTAAGAGACTTTTCTAGACTTTCTTCGATCTTATTTTCTTCTAAGATTTGTTTTTTCAAGTTCCTCATGATTTTTCCCATCTACTTTTCTTCTTGTTCATGTTTTTCCTAATGTTCAACTACAAAACTTTTCAGTTGTCTATATCTGGTTTTGTACTTTCTTAATTCATCCAGGGCACTGAGAAGTTCTTCCTCCATATTAGCTTCTACTTCATCTTATAACTCTTTCTCATGTTTAATTTTTCCTATCTTATTAGATTCTTCAATACCTAAGAAAAAGAGTTCATCATCATCAGATTCATTTTTGTCACTAGACTCTGACGAACTGTTGTTTTATTCTTTTGAATAATAATTCCTTTTCCCTTTGTAAAACTTTTTCTTCTAGTTGGGTTTTTCCTTCTTCTTGTATTCATTATTTTTATTTTCTTCATATTTAGGGTCCTCCTTGGGATAGAGACACTTGGATGCAAAATGACCAACTTTTCCATAGTTAAAACATTTGAAATAAAGCTTGTCATTGTACTTCCCTGATCCTTTCTGAAGTTTTCTAATGAAATTGGCTTCTTCCACATTAGATTATTCATGATGGATGGATTGAGGTTTTTTCTTCTGATTTATCTTTGTCTTGGATGCTTTGAAAGTTGTTTCATCTTTTGTTGATTTATCATGCCCTATTCTCATTTTATATGTTATAAAGATTCCATGGAGATGATCAATTGTGAGTGTGTTTAGATCGGATCTATCTTCAATTGAAGAAATATTTGCATCATATCTCATAGGTAATGACCTTAATATTTTTTGCACAATGGGTTTATCTGTAATTTCTTCTCCTGTCGCTCTAATTGAGTTAACCACTTCATTTACCCTATGAAAGTACTTGGCAATATTTTCTTCTTATTTCATTTTTAGATTTTCAAACTAAGTTCTATAGGTATACAGTTTGGCTTCCCTAACTTTGTCATCTCCTTCATATACAACTTCCAATTTGTCCCAGATTTCTTTGGCTGATTTGCAATGCATAATTTTCACACATATAGAATTAGTCAACCCTGCTAAAATTCCATTAACTTCTCTTGAATTGTCATTACATATTTTCTTTCCTGCAACGTCTTTGGATGGATTAGTTGGTGCGGTGTAACCATCTACAAAATATTTCAAGATATCAAAACCAATATCCAACAATAAGTTTTTATTTCCACAGAGCCTAGCCTCCTTCATTGAACAATGGTGCTTTGTTGTTAGACATTCCCTCTTGTTGATCCATATTCAGGATCTACCTTCAAGTTTGTTAGGTTAGGCTGTGCTAAAGGAACCCTCTCTTATACCAATTGAAGGATCATATCTTGTCACTGAGAGGGGGAGGGGGGGAGGGGTGAATTAGTGACACAAAAATTATATCAATTTTTGATTTATTAATGAAAACAAAATTTTAACACAGTATTTTATCATGGAACCCAAATGGGAAAACCAAAAACTCTTTTCTATTAACTACAAAATTTGTTTTAAATGTTACATAGAAGGAAGATGTACTTCCTTTTTTATTAGCACCAACTGATCAAGATGCACCCACACCCTAGTTTACCAGCACCAACTAGTAGGAGGCTACAACCCCCTGTTTAGTCAACTACAATTGATAAGGATGCACCAACTCCCTCTATAGGCACCAACCTACCCTTGCACCACCCAACCACCCTTAATACACAGGAATTAGTTATTCTTCTTGGAATCTACTTCAGCTTTAGGTCTTCTATTTTGGACTGCAGAGACACTTTCTTTTCCTGCTCGTTCATGTTTATATATTCTACAAAACAACATGAGTGTAAAACATTATGTCCATGTTTATGGACCATCACACCTCTTTAATTAACTTAACCATAATCTCTATTATTATTTTAACTATGATGTATTTTCGTAAATTGATCACTTATGGATCAATTTCATCCATTAAATTCGATCCTAAATCTCAGTTTATTTATACACAGACCAAATTCCATGGAAGTGCTTCCCTCGAACCATCACTTATGACCGTACGTTATAGAACCACATGCTTGCCAACTATAGCGACATATTATAATTTTCTTTTGAAACTCTTATAGCATATGACCATTGGGGGTGACCTCACATTTAGGTGAGACAGACGCTTGAACATTTTATCATTTCAATGGTTATGATTTGATCTTCTGATGAGATGGATGACTAACGTAATTTCGACAGTTTTACCTGTGGGTCTTCATGACATCCAATCTTTCAAAACTCTCGAGAATGATATCACCGAACAAATCAGACAGTTCTCATTATTTTATAGAGTCAGATCAACGGTCAGTTACACTCATCCTTTCACTGCTAAATCTGACATCTATGACTTAATCATGCATTGATATGGATGGCCACCATTTACTCTGGTTCTTTGGATTATTATGCTTATGCTATCCTTCCATTGTACTTTGATCAACGGTTGATAATTCACCCAACATTAGATTAACGTTTGAAATCTCCTTCGGGTTTTCGGACTTCGAAGATTTCAAATCTCAACCTTCATGCCCTCCCAGAATTCTATTAGACAGAGTCCAAAAATTTCTTCCATGTGTCCTCCTCGAATTAATGGTCCTCGTTCACTTCGAGACTTCGACCTTCAAGAGTTCAGGATTCTGTCCTTCATGAATTTGACCCTTCAGCACTTTGTGACTTCAGCCCTATGGCCCTCTGACATTTTGACTGTTCGTAACTTCCGCTTTCGGGACTTCAGTACTCTTGTCATTTGTTTGGTGGTGAAACTCCTGAAGTAAAACTATGGATTGACGTAACTTCTTATGTCACTTGATGACGTGTCACTGGTCGAGTAACTACCACATGTCACTTTGATTCATGATTTTCATGTACCTGATATGTCAAATCATCTTGACACTTGTCATTCTCTGACTGTGCCACATGTTCTTGTTGACATAGACTATTGACGTGGTTTTTCACAGTTTCTTGCTGACGTCAACGTAGGTATCCCGATGTGACACATGTTCATCTCCTTGATCTAACGGTCAAGATAGTATCTGAAGGGTATCTCAGATCAAAAATCTGAGATCTATCTATGATTCAACGGTCCATATTTCATTGGGACTTCGAGTTTCGTGATTTCACGTATCGATACTTTGCGTGTGAGTCTCCCCGATTCTCTCGACCTCTAAAATCTTGACAGGGGCCTAGCACTTGCTAGATCCATTCCTTAAATTTCATCGATATGACCTCCAACCAAACCCTGGGGTTTACCTCTGAGAACGTCAGTATTTTGTGTATCAGGAACTTCTGATTTCAACTATCTCAGATCAATGGTCCTGATTTCCTTGCGATTTGATGACCCAGATTAAATCACGAATTTTCATTTCGCGAATTCATCTTTGTTTATCCTATCCTTCCACTTGAAAATGATTTGACGGATTGAAAAGAAATTTGGATTGATCCGAAGACTGACGGGTATTCTCAAAGCAGATCAATGGTCGACGATGATTGCAAAAGTGTAACTTGCGAGTGATTTAATTTTCCTTTCAATATCCACAATATATCCCTGTCGTAGATTTGGCCTTGCACATCCGACGGTCATGATTTAATCTAAATTAAACTGGTCATTAGTTGGATCAACTGCAGTCATAGATAATTGACATTGTGTGATCTGACGATCTAGATGGATTGCAGGAATGTAACTAGCAAGTGATTTAATTCTAGTTTTGCTCCTCGCAATTCAATCCTGTCGTTGATGGCTTTCAGATCTGATGGTCATGATATTTCAATGTTCCTCAAGCCCACAGTCACTCATATGACTGATACACATTACATTAGATGATCAACGCAGTCAATCTCTTGATCGGACGACTGCTGAGGCTTCTAACTCTGATCGGATGGTTTCTGAGCTTACATTTTTCCTTCTAATTTTTTCTCTTTCGATCATATTGTTTGACATCTTCTGCTGACTGATATACTGTTGACATAAATGACAACACATGAATGACAATTTGTCCAACATATCCTTCTGATATTAATAATCTTTCATCTACATCCTCCATAACTGATAGTTTTGGCCATTAAATTTCTCGACCCTCAACTTTCCATCTTCCTCCATTGCTCCCACTCGAACCAGGAACCCTCCTTTCTCGCGAGTTACCTTTCTCTCTGATACCAGTTTTTAGAAAAATAGGATCACAGAGAAATAAAATAAAACAAATGGGGAAATAAAACACAGAAGATACACAATACAATAGAGACACATATATATGTGGTTCACCCAGTGTGGGCTACGTCCACCAGAGATGATTTCCAGGTCCTTCCTTTATTATTATCTAGCAAATGAAGGGATACAACCTAACACAAACCCACTGTAACTTCCTCTTCTTTATCTCATAGTCTCCTATCTCAGAATACAATATTCGCTATAATTCATAGCCGCAATACATTTCCCTCATAAAAGAGGATTTCCTTCTAGGGAAAAAAACCCTAACATACTTTCTACCATTAGATCTGTGACCTTATAATGAATGGTCTAGATTTACAATGAAATCACAATATATATTTACAAGGCAATTTTTCCTTTGGGGGCTTCACCCCTAAACCCTCATCGAGTCCCACTTTCCCTTGGACCCCCCAGCCTGGGGGATAGCCCCCACAGACCCCACAGAGGGGGTAACCCCCCTCTGCATTCCCTCGTGTGGAAGAGTGTACATACTTTTGGGGTGTAAATACTTCATGGGGTATAAACACGGCTGAAAACAAAAGACCTCTGAATCAGGAATATAATCAGGCTCCACAACCAACAATGTCTAAATAAATTAACAAATGCACTGGCTAATTATGTGTTAGATAGACATTTGACACATTTATAAAATCCAATCACACTTTGTACATAAAACAAGTAAGCCGATAGAAGCCTTATATTAATAACGATAAAATTTTATAAAAAGTTTTTTTGTTCGAAGACCAAAATGTCAAAAATGTGAAGCACATGGCTTCATATACAAAAAGCATCACAGATGTTGTTCACTATAACACATGAATTCCCGTGCCACTCTATGTAGCAATCGACTAATGGATGTAGACACACCCACTGTGTGGCATTGGTAATGCCTAGGAATATCATATATAGTGGCATCAAGGACGTTAATAGTGAGTCCCTCTAGGTTTTGTTTTATGGCCTTGAGATCGACAACAACTGCTCCTTCTATGACACTTATCTCCCCTCGTCTTTTGATAGGGGATGATCCTAGCAGATGATAAGGTCCCACTTCTAAATTATTGGAGAGATTTTGATTAGTATTTAGACTTATAAAACATAAAAAACATTTATATCATTAAAAAAAAAAACATTATATAAATGAAATTTCCTTCTTACCTATGTCCCCCCACTGGGAACCTTCAGGAAGAGCTAGGTCGGGATCTCCAAGGAAATCTAACTCGGCGTGTGCATTGTTGGAGCCGCCCTTGTTTTTCACCCTACGCAATTTTCAATTTTGATATCTGAGATCTAAAGTTGCTTTTCTTCTCCTTCTGGAATTTTAAAACTTTGTAAATCTTGTCGCCTATGCAGAAATGCTTTTCCCGCTTTTAAAACAGAACCATTCACAAGAACATTTGCTCTTTTTTTTTTATTTCAGGGTCTCGCCAGTCGATCACTTTATTTCTTGATTTCCCAAGTCCCGAGTCGCGAAAATGCGAACTCGGTTTTAAATTTCACCCAAGGCATTAACTAGGATAAAACCTTTAACCCTTGATTATACATCATCAGGTTTTCGCGCCTCGACATTCCTCGACTCTAAATTTTTGTTTTTACAACCCCGAGGGGCGAGAACGCGATAACTTTTTGATAACCTTAGTCAAGCACAAGGGTAAAAAATTGTCCATGGTTAAACTTGATTCTCGGCACACCGCCGCTCGACATTTTCTTTCGTAAGTTAAGAGGTCCAAAACTCCGATTCGCGAAGTTGCTACATAATTATAGCGAGATTAATTAATCGCCTAATCTAAGATTTCCTTCTCTTAATTCGACCCTTAATTATCGCCGCATCGCGATATTGCAACTCGACATATCATTCTCCTGAAAGTTTGTCTTCCAATTCCCAAATCATGATATCGCGATAAAGTTAATCATGTCATTAAAGATCCGCCACATCGCGATTATTGTTAATTAACGCTAAAATCGGAACTCGCAATCTCACGAGTTGTAAATTCAAAACGTCAAAGGGAAATTTGCGAGGTGGCGAAAAGTGAGGAAATCTTCAAGTCGTTAAGATTTGAAATTTTAGAAAAATAAAATTAAGTGAGGTACGCCCCGCGCATCGAGGGTGGCACACTTCACGAGGGATTTACTTGCTCTCCATGACCCGATTTCCTATCAAAGCTGCCAAACATTGATGGCATTAATATAAGATTGAGGGTAGATCCACGAACAAATAAGATCAGATTCATACAATAAATTTGGCTTTATTTTGCGATTTGATAGACTTGTTCAAAATCTACAAGGTTTTTAAATATATACGAAATGTTTCATTATGTTTTGGATATTTTTCATATGCGTACATAGCTCACCTTTCTTCGAGGGAACTCATTTCCGCATGTATACGTAGGTCTACTGCAGAAGAGAAAAAAAGAAAACTTCAGCTATGGCACCAAGAAGAGAAGTGAAAGCGGGTGTCGAGGTTGCAGCACAAGGTTCAGACAACGTATCGGATACTTCTCCTCGGACTGGCGGCTCAGTAGACACCTGGTCGACTATCTTAGATATTCTGAAATCTGGGCTGATAAGCTGCCCCAACTCAGATGACGATGACATTGATATTGTAAGGGACGACCTGAACACTAAGTACAAGACAGTTGTTCAGTTGGGAATGCACCTGGTTGCAACCAGACCTCGGTTGCTCCCATACTACGACATGATCTGATGGGCATTGGATCATGTCAACTTACCCACCATAACCATCATAAATGACCGACGAAACACGGTCGGGACTTTCAGACCAGAGCATATCCAGTTTATGTATAGGCTGCCAATGACTTCTGAATATATATATGGCAGTGAATTCCTGCAGGAATTCAAAAAGAAGGAGTGCGAATAATATGATAAAACCATGGGTGGATTGATAAAAGACTGGGTTTCACGCTCTGCAACATTTCGATTAAATGATAAGGGCGTGTATTCAATTTCTTCGCTGGAACCACCATTCATATATGTGGCAATGATGGCGTGCCGGATTTTCGACAGTGAGGATACCGCACAATTTACATCCGGTGGGTACCCCTCATCTTTCGGGTAGCAGAAGGTAGCTCATTCAATTGGTCGAAGATGCTCTCCGATATTTTGTTCGACAGGGTCACAGAGTACCGGGAGGGCATCCAGATTCTTCATGTCTGCGTATATCATGGACGCAATTTGCTCCATGACGCCTTTCCCTTTAATGAATTGGGCTTGAAGTCCAACCGAGGAAAAAACTGTACATGAGTACCATGATAAGTTGTGGGAAAATAACGCAAATAAGTTTATTTATGAGATTTTCAATTGGGTGATGGTGCCCCTGCACGTCGCCATTTTTGGTCTTACACCACCCCGCATCTCTGATAACATTGTTGCGAATTTGAGCCGTATCTCAGACTGGTACGTAGAGGAAGAATTCTCCTATTTGAGAGTTTTCGGAGTCGTTGTTCCTCCTCTAGCGCTCCCTCAATTCAACCCTGACAAGCTAGCCTGTCACGAGATTGCTCGGCAAACAGTAATCGACGGAGTAAGCAAAGAGCTCAAAGCATCGGCCAAGAAGGTATGGCCATCTTTCCCTATTCGGCTGAATTCATATTCATTATTATATTTTGGACATGCTAAAGCTGAGGCTGAAGCCATTGAAGACTTGAGCCTAGTCTCTATCGAGTACAAGAAGCATGATCCTCAGGGGATTGTAAGCACTCATTTGGGAAATTGCGGATTAAGGAGGTTCGAACATGAATGTTCGCCCTCGGATGATGTTTTCTGAACGACGAGGTCCTATTCGGAAGTGCAATTTCGAATCATATCTCTAGCACCCGAAGACAGGGCTTCTGTTCTAAAATTTCAGGGACATAGGAGAAGATGCCTTCCCGTTGTGTTGGGAGGTTTGGGACTTTCTAAGGATAAAGAAAAGGAGGCCGGAATTTCTTCGGGGAAAACTTCTAATCCCGAAAAACGTCAGGAATGGAATCAGGAACAGAATCCCGAACAGGGAAAAAGTCCCGAGCGAGAGAAGAGTCCTGAGCAGGGGAAGAATCCAGAAAAGAAGAAGAGTCCTGAGCGGGAGGACAATCCCGAAACAGAAAAAGAGGTTACTGATCCTCCCAAGGAGCATAGTCCTGAGGTGGAAATAAAAGACACAGACCCACCGAAAACTCAGAATCTGGAGGCAGGGACTAAGACCTCTGATCCCCCGAAAGAGCAAGATCCACTCAGCACACCAGGGAAGGCGGCAAAGCAGATCGGACAACCCATCACCTCTGTCACACCCTTGCCGTCAGCATAGGGAGGCGTAAATGAGGGATGGATTTTCGGGGAAGAACTAAGACCTATAAGGGCAGAGGAACTCCCCCCTAATGATTTATTTTTTGACAGAAAAAGGAAAGCTGTAGTCAAGCAAAAATTTCATCAAGAGGGAGAGTCCACGGTTAAAAAGTTCAAAGTGATGACCGATGGGATGAACAAAAGGAAAGATGCATTTGCCACAGATATTGCAAGGACGGTGGGAGCGTATGCAACGACAAATCAATTCTCGGTTGCGGCGTTAAAAAATCAGCTCAAAGCAAAGAATCGACTGATCAAGACTCTTGAAGACCAAATAGCTTCGGCTATGGAAGATGCTAAGAGTCAAGCGAGTGGGGCAATAGAGATAGCCCAATTGGCCGATAAGAAAGAAATTGAAGTCCTCAAGACCAAACTGGAACAAGAAAATTCTACGATCCGAGATGGTCGGGTACAATCAGGCCAGCAGAGGGATGCGATTACACAGCTACAGACTCAGTTGAAGATCGCAGAAAGCAAGGCGGTTGACATCGAGATCGTTAAATCTCAAGCAACTGATATTCGGAGTAGGATCTCCTCTGCTCAACAGATCCTGCTAAACAAAGTAGGAGAGATTCGAGAAGACTGCTTATTAATACAGTGAATCTCTGAGAATTTGATTAACAAAGAAAGGAATGCAGAAGCTGCTCGGGTCGCTTTCCAAGGGGCAGTGATAGCGACCAACAACAGGTTTTCAAGGCATCTCAGGCTCACCATTACCGAACAAACCAGGGGTAATATCTTGTTAAAGAATTGGGAACAGGATATTACTTTAAGCAAAGAGCAGGCTCAACAAGTGGCAAATTCATTAGAAGAGGCCGTCAATAACATAAATGGTGAGCAGTTGGGGATAGAAATTGGAACTGACACAGAGGCGCTAAGGCAAATAAATATAGATCGGGTTTCTCTCGACATAAAGGGGGAGAATGAGAGAAGTTCAACGGAAATCTCCAAGATGGACAGGATAGACCCAACTCAAATCTACAAACATTTGATTCAGCCTAGTGCACAACTTGGTTCCCTTGAACTCGTTGATATACAAATAAATGATAAGCTTCCACAGTTGGCTCGAGAGTGTTATCTTGCCAAATCCCGTTGCCAGGCCGAGCCTTCACAGCTTGTGACCCAGTTTGTGGACAAGTGTATCATGTACACTAAATCCATGCGAGGACAGGCACCTAGCACTTCTTGAAGGTAGAATGGGTGAAATGGAATTATCTCGCTCCCCCCAGCTGTCAATGCAAAACCTTCACAACTTGTATTTCATTTTTTAGACAAGTGTATCATATGTATTAAATCTAAACAAAAACAAGCACCTGTCACCTTTTTGTAAATAGATTCAGACAGATGGAGGAATTTTTCTCTTCTGAACTAAGAGGCAAATTTTGTATAAATAGATTACAAAAAGAAGAGAAGAAGGCTGGGACTTTTTTGGGGGGGACTAATTGTAAGAGAGTCTTTGCATTAAAGGAGTTAATACAAGCAATTTGAAGATTCCCAATTCTTTCACGACTGTGTTGCAAGTTTGTTTCGTCATGTTCTTTGTTTCTTTTCATTTTGCTCTACATAATTGATGTGTATCATTGTAATTTAGTACGACCACTATTATGGTGAAAGGTTTGCATATTTTTCTGTAATTGTCTCTTGTCTTTCCTCTGCACCAGCTATTAGCGGGTGTAAGACCAATTTACACTTACAGAATTTTATTTTTATTTACACTAGGTCAATTATGTTTATGTCAATTGCTTCTTCTGTGTACACGTGAGTTTTCTACTGACAGGAACTTCGCGTCATCTACAACTTAATGTTTTCTCCCATCTCACGTTATTTTTATCGGAAACAACACAGTTACAGGAAAGGGCCTTCAATTTGCATTCTTATTTCATTATTTCATGCAAAGGTTTCTCTTTATTTCGTCCGAATTGAAACAACAAATAAACTCTCTCTTTAAAAAAACCATTTCTATACTGGAACTGTTCCCCGATGATTGTCCCTGTAGTAGCTCAACCTAACATTCAACCCGGATTATCTAATCAAATACATATCACTCTAAATCTCTTCGATACAATCCTTAAGACCGCGAATACCCGGGAGGAATTGGAACATTCATGGGCAGCCATTGAACAAGATATTACTATCCAGGAACAATTGGAAGCTAGATGGTAAGAACGTATAAATCCTCACTAGTTTCTTATACCGAAAGGTTAGTGCAATCTTTTGCCAACCATTATCATACTTTCGGATGCCATGACACTGTACGTTTAAGCCTTAAGTAAAGACTCAGGAACAACATCTTTCTGGCGCCGTTGTTGGGGAACGAAGTTACAAAATCTTTTCCCTGGGAGAATGACAAACTATTTCATTGATAGTGTTACTCTTTGATAGTGAACATAGAGTGCACAAAGTTTTAAGGCTTTTTTACATCTTTCACTTGGCGACTCCACTGAAACACAAACTGGCATCTGGTAGAAGGCATACCAGACAGAACCTGGGTGGCAAGCTCATTGCGCCTGTTAATAGTCTTGAGAAAATTTTAAAAGCAAGAGGTTCGTTAGAGGCAACTGCTTCAGTTAATAAAGCCAAAAAACCACTTGTAAAGACTAAATGCCCTTCAGAACCTCTCACTTCCCATAGCTCTCTTTCTGATACCAAAGATCTGGAAACAGACTACTCAGAATTTAGGGGTGAGCCACATCAAGATTTCCCATCTATAAACAAAGGAAAAGGTCCTTTGGAAAGATCGTTATCATTTGACATACCATCCTTTCTTCATCAGAACTTCCCATTTTCACCCGATTCAAAAGAGTGTGTTACACCCTCCTTTCCTACTTCTAAGTCAATGGAAGGCGTTGGTGGAGGTGGTGGAGGACAGCCGAACATCCCTCCTCCAGGCATTTTTGCAAATGTTGCAGCGAGGTATGCCCCCCTAGTTTTACCCGTTCCCCTCCATGACTTACCTGACAATTACATCAAAAATCTTCCTAAGTTCACTGGGGAGGGAGATCTAACCGCAGCCGAGCATATAAACTTCTTTGATCAGTTCGTAGACATATGCGGTATCGTGCACGAGGATGTCTATTCGAGATTACTTGTCCAAACCTTCGAAGGACAGGTCCGAACTTGGTTTCGGAGTCTTCCTGCAGCTTCTATTCGGTCATATAATGCCTTAGAAGACGCTTTCCTTAGACAATGGGGAGAGCGAAAGGACCACTTATACTACCTTACTGATTTTGGGTCTCTAAATAAAAAGAACTCAGAAATGATTATGGAATTTATTCTATGATTTAACAAACTGTATAATAAAATTCTAGCCACTGTCAAACCTTCCCAACCCTCAGCCAAAGTAACCTTTGCAGGAGCTTTCGAACCTGATTTTTCCCTACTTTTGTGAGAAAGAAGAGGAGACACACTGAATAGAATGCAAGACGATGCTGTCGAAATAGAATCTAATATGATGGTTTTAGGTAAATTGAAGGCTAAAGTAGAAACAACCAACCGTGATAACAGACGCTTTAGGGAACCAGCAGGTCCTTCCGGGTCAAATAGATACATTGATGACAGAGTGGATGATATGGCTCGAATAATTAAATATTTGTCTAACAAAATATCTAGGATGGAGTTGGATCAGACTAAAGTTGATTCTCCTAACAAAAGGGACTTCAGGAGAAACCCAAATCCCCAAAATGAACAGAGGCAAATAAATAATGAAGATCAAAAAATACAAGCTCCACTAAAGAACGAAATTTTTTTAGGAGCAAGTGACCTCCAAGATTTCAGAGATTCGGAATATGAAGTTGCATGTTTCGGTGATGAGTATTCGCAGCCATTTTTGACTAGGGAAGACTACGAGAAATCCTTAAACATTCCTCAACCGTCTAATGAAGAAGACGAAGGTGATCATACTGACCTCTGCTTATCTCAACCAGAAACAAAGATGATAGCGGTTGATTTTCAACCCAGATACAATTTGAGGCCAAAAAATAAGCCTACCTCAACTGACCAACCTAAGAAAATACTGCCAAGGGGTCAACCTCAAGAACCTCCTTTGGAAGATACATTGTTACCCAGCAATAACGTCAAAATGACAAAGACTCAGGAGTCTGAGGTAAAAAAAGATGAAATCCAAACAAAGGAAACAAGGTCGATAGATAAAGTCACATCTGCGACTAAGGTTATGAGTGATAAAGCGATTCAGACAAACAAACCGGAAGAAAAAACCTTGGAAATTTTAACCAAAGAAACAGACAAGGCCAATACATCTTACAATTTTGAAAATGAATTAAACAAAATTAAGATACCGATTCCTTTGGTATAATTAGCGAAAAACCCAACTTATCGCAAGAAAATTGCCAAAGTGATGGGTGTTTATGAGCCCGAAAGTCACTCTGACGTTATCAACCTAGAAGATGACAGACCTAACATCACCTTTGGTCCCCATTTTGAGGGATCCAAGGACAACACCGCCCCTTTCTATATCACCCTGAATATACATGACCAACTACTACATAACTGCATGTTAGACTCTGGGGCTTCACATAATGTTATGCCCAAAATGATAATGGAGAGGTTGGGCCTCCAGATCACTAGACCCTATGGAGATATATACTCTTTCGATTCAAGAAAGGTTAAATGTATGGGAATGATAAAAGATCTGGTTGTTACCCTGGCTCAGGTCCCAGTCAAGAGTGTCTTGATGGATGTGGTTATTGCAGATATTCCCCCCAAATATGGTATGTTGTTATCCAGATCATGGGGAGCCAAGTTGGGAGGTTCTCTACAATTGGACATGTCGTATGCCACAATTCCTGTATTCGGTGGTCAGTTTACCTGATTGTACAGAGAAACAAGATTGGCATATACTGTCAGTGATCCTCAGAATCCAAATAATTTTCCCATTTATGTTGTGGACCAAGATCTGGGAAATTGCATATTGTCTTTCGATGATGGTTTAAATGGATGTCCAGAAGAACTTGATATGAAGCAAGAAGAGCTTAGCCCCTTGACTGAAGAACTATGCAAAAGTGGTCTCTGGAAGATGTACTTCTATGGCGCTTCATCTTCTGAAGGAGCTGGTGCTGGCATACTTTTGATAGCACTTGAGGGTAAGTTTACCGTTCCTTTCTCATATCGCTTGCAGTGGGACATAGATTACACCAACAACGTATGCGAGTATGAAGCATTAATCTTAGGTTTAGAGGCAGCCAAGAAGTTAAACATAAAAAAATTGGAGGTTTATGGTGACGTTGAATTGATAGTAAAACAAGTAAACCGACAATACCAAGCCAAGCATCCCAGACTAAGGACATACAGAAATTGTGCTTGGGATCTGATGGAGAATTTTTTCTCATCTATAAAAGTCCATTTTATTCCTCGCACCGAGAATCTACATGCTGACGCATTGGCTAAAGCGGCCTCGACCTTTTTACCTCCCACGAATGTTAAACTGAAATATCATATTGAAATCAGATATAAACCCTCTATACCAGACAATGTCCGACACTGGCAAGTTTTTGAAGATGACGAACAAATTCAGAAATTTCTTATAGCAATAGGTGAGTTCTCTGAGACCCATCCAGATCAATAAAACCAAAATGACCCGATGTGGGTCATCCAAGAAAATGAAGATCCTGAAACTTTCCGAGAAAAAAGTAGCCGATCATCGCATGTTGGTCCTCAAAAATAACCAAATCCCGAAAGGCTTAATTCCATTAGAAAGACTCTTCGATCATAATGACATACCTGTGAAATCCACTTTGCAACCCCAACCAGAAGAAGTGGAGGATTGTGACATAGGAACTGGAAAAGAAGCTAAAATTGTAAAGATATCTAAATTCCTCCCTCCCAAGGTAAAAGACCAGTATAGAGACTTACTCAAACAGTATAAAGATGTTTTTGCCTGGTCCTATGATGAACTTTGAACATATGATACTTCTATAATTGAGCACAAGATACCTTTGAAACCCGGAGTTAAACCTTTTAGATAGAAGCTCAGGCAGTTTCACCCCATTTTGCTGCCTATTATTGAAAAGGAAGTTAAGAAGCTTTTAGATGCGAAAATAATCGTACCTCTAAGATACTCAGACTGGGTGGCGAATTTGGTCCCTGTAAGAAAAAAGAACGGAGAAATCAGACTGTGTGTAGATTTCCGGAACCTGAACAGATCCTCTCTTAAAGATAATTATCCACTTCCTAAAATGGATCACGTCTTGGAAAGGGTAGTTGGAGCAAATCGAATGTCTATGATAGATGGATTTTCTAGATACAACCAAATCACCATGAACGAACAAGACAGAGAAAAAACCGCTTTTACCACACCATGGGGTACATTCATGTATGATAAAATGCCTTTTGGTTTAATGAATGCAGGGGCTACCTTCCAGCGCGCTATGGATATTTCTTTCGTTGGGGAAAGAGATAAGTTTGTAGTAGTCTACCTTGACGATTTGACGGTTTTTTCTAAAACCGATGAAGAACATTTGACCCATTTAAAACAAACTTTCTAAAAATGCCGCAGGTATGGTCTATCTTTGAATCCAAAGAAATCACATTTCGCTATGCAGGAAGGTAAGCTTCTGGGGCACATCGTATTTAAAAATGGGATCAAGATTGATCCTAAGAGGGTTGAAGTGATACAAACTATCAGTATTCCTAGAAACGTTAAAGAAATTCAATCTTTCTTAGGTACAATAATTTTTTTAAGAAGATTTATACCCAATTTTGCTGAGATTGTCAAATTGATCACAGGTATTCTGAAGAAAGATAGCAGAGTAAATTGGGCGACCGAAGCTAAGGCGTCATTTGAGCGTATCAAAAAGGTCATCAGCGAGGCACCTGTGCTAACAAGCCCAGATGATTTGAGATATTTTCTCATCTTCTCATTCGCTTCCAAACATACTATCGTCGCGATGTTGCTGCAAAAATATGATGGAGGTTTCGAACGTCCGATCGCGTTTTTTAGCAAGAGCCTTAGAGACGCCAAGCTAAAATATGATATAATAGAAAAACAGGCGTACGCGATGGTGAAAGTGCTAAAATCATTCAGGACTTACGTTCTGCATTCAAAAATTATCGTGTATGTACCAACTAGTGCTGTGAAGGATATATTGGTACAGCCGGATAGTGATGGAAAACGAGGGCGCTGGCTCGCTAAAATACAAGAATTTGATCTAGAAATCAAGCCAACTAAATTAATAAAAGGAAAGGGTCTGGCCAAACTCCTGGCTGATTCGAACCTTAGGGCTCTTGACATCAATTGCCTCCAAGGAGAAGACGAAGACACACACTTCCAAGAGCCGGACGACCAGACGTATCCAAACAAGGTTGAAGAAAAATTCACATCGTCGGGCTGGTATACAAATATAGTTTTCTATTTGTTAAACCTGAAATGTCCAGATGGCCTAACACCAGCCAAATACAGAACTCTAAAACTCCATGCTGTAAAGTATTGCATCTCAGAAAATCAACTATACTGGAAGGATCCACTCGGGTTCTTACTGGTTTGTCTGGTTGAGACAGAAACTCCATTGGTCATAGAGGAATTCCATGAAGGAATCTGTGGAGGACACCATGCATGGAGAGCCACGGCCTACAAGATCCTGAGGGCCGGATACTATTGGCCAAAACTATTTTCAGATGTTAATGCCAAAGTACGTGCCTGTCATTCGTGTCAAGTATTCGCTGGTAAGCAGAAACTCCCTACATTACCACTCGTTCCAGTCAAAACTGAAGCCCCATTTCAACAATGGGGATTAGACTTTATAGGGGAAATTAATCCCCATTCCAGTGCTCAACATAAGTGGATCTTAATGGCCACTGATTATTTTACAAAATGGGTGGAAGCAATTCCAACTAAAAGGGAAACAGACTCGGTGGTGATCGACTTCTTGGAGGATAACATATTATCAAGATTCAGATGTCCCCGAAAGATCGTCACTGACAACGCCCAGGATTTCAAATCCATGGCTATGGTCGAATTCTGCCAAAAGTACAGTATCATTCTCGGCCATTCCACTGCTTATTACCCTCAGGGAAATGGGTTGGCTGAATCGTCTAATAAGAGCCTGGTAAATGTAATAAAAAAAGTACCGAACGAAAACAAGAGATCCTGGCATGTCCATTTGAAGCACGCATTGTGGGAAAACTGCATCAGCACTAAAAGGTCTATTGGCATTTCACCTTTTCAGATGGTATATGGGACCGAGGTGGTTCTGCCTATTAACTTAGCATTGCCAGTGATGAAATTATGGAAAGATCAAAATGAAGAGCACAATCATGTAACCAGAAGAATTAACCAACTGATTGAGGTTCAAAAGCTCAGAGTGGAGGTTGATGAGAGAATGCAGAAATACTAGGACGATATGAAATCATTGTTCGATCTCAAAGCAAAATAAAGAGAGTTCTTCCTAGGTGACTTGGTGTTAATATGGGATGCGAGAAGGGAAGAAGCCGCGAAGCATGGCAAATTTGACTACCTTTGGTATGGACCATTCAGGGTCTCGGCTCCAGAAGGAAAAAATTCCTTTCTCCTGGAAAATATTGATGGAGAAGTTCTCAGCGCCCCTGTCAACGGGCGATATCTAAAACATTACATGACTTGACAGTTGTCGGATGAAAAAGGAAACAAAATAAAATGAAAAATAAGAAATTGTATATATATAATTGTAAATAAATAAATTTTATTATGAATTTTTGTACATATTTATGTTTTTTCTCAAGCATTTACTTTTAATTTTTGGTTTTCCTTCATAGACTCTCGGCGCATTTTAAACCAATTCGTATTTGTTTTTGCAGGATTCCAGCTATAGGCGAAACTATGCACAAGACATAAGGTGCAGATCAGTGTGGAAATAGGGCGACATAAAACAGGTGATACATAAGATAATTCATAATCCCCAAAGAAATTCAAAAGAAAAGACAGAGGTGAGTTTTTCTCAATACTCAGGTCATGAAAGGCTGTTTTTAGCAATCTAAGGTAATATTGTTCAAATTGAAATATAAATGCTTAGACAACAGGATTATTTTCGGCTTTGATCTTCAAACTAAAATTTGAATAAATATGTTAAACCCAAAAATAGTCAGTCATAATTTTTGTTCCCAAATGCATTTGAAGACTAGTCCAGAACTGTTGTGACCTTTTTTGATATTAAGCCATTTTGATTGTTGTCTTGTTTCTGTTTATTTTTGGGCCTAACTTTTAGTGAGTCACCATCCTCCCAAACTTTTGTGAAGGGATAAAGGTTTTTTCATTTCAAACCCAGAGGATTTCGAAGAAGATCTTAATAAGAAAGTTGGGCTTCACAACTACTTGATCCTCTGCTAAACTAAGGAACGTTTATCGTGATCATGACTTTTCTAGGTTTTTCAACAACGTCGAAAAAATCAAATCTTGCTTGAACAGGATGTCCCTTAAAGTTTTATTCTTTCTCCCTTGTCTCCCTATGAACTAAAGGTCTTGTGAGGGTCAAAGGAAGGTTGATACCGAGTAATCAAAATAAGTTGACAGACCTCTGATAAAAAAATATATTTTACAGATCTCAGCCCTGATATAAACTGATTGCTCCCATCTTCGTGTTTTAAATGTAAATATTAAGACAGGTGGTGAAAGGAAATTCAGAAATGATTTCCCCCACCTATTCTATTAAGACGATGAAAGGAAATTCAGAAATGATTGCTCTCGTCTTAGCGTTTAAACGCATAAATTTTTCCGAAGTGGTGAAAAGAAATTCAGTAGAAAAGGGTCAGACAACTTCACCGGGGTACTGAACAGGCTCGCTAGCAATGAAGCAATGTATGGGAGATCTGTAAGGCTGTTATACATAAACATCAATCTACTTTGGTAATCAACACTTCCCGAAAACCTGATCATTTCCCCAAATTCAGACGTGACTTCCCTTTTTTAGATTATATAATATCATTCTTTTGATGCAAGATGAGAATCATAAGACTTGTTGAATATCCTAAGATCGTTAAGATTGTCTTAAAGTGTTCCCCAAATTTAGTAGCGAGAAAGGGAAAATTGCGAAAGTGACTTCAACTGTTCTTAGAAAGAGTATCTGAGTTCCAAAAATTTTTTGGAGTACCAAGCGAAAATTTTCTCCCCTCCTTCTACCTTTTTCCTTGAATGTTTTCTGTTTACTTTAGCCTATGAATCCATTTACCCAATTTTGGCACCTGGTCTACTGTTCTTCCCACCTCACAGGGAAGAGGGATCCCTAGTTGGAGCCTATGTTGGAGCCACCCTTGTTTTTCACCCTACGCAATTTTCAATTTTGATATCTGAGATCTAAAGTTGCTTTTCTTCCCCTTCTGGAATTTTAAAACTTTGTAAATCTTGTCGCCTAAGAAGAAATGCTTTTCCCACTTTTAAAACAGAACCATTCGCAAGAACATTTTCTCTTTTGTTTTATTTCGGGGTCTCACTAGTCGGGCACTTTATTTCTTGATTTCCCAAGTCCCGAGTCGCGAAAATGCGAACTCGGTTTTAAATTTCACCCAAGGCATTAACTAGGATAAAAACTTTAACCCTTGATTATACATCATCAATTTTTCATGCCTCGACGTTCGTCGACTCTAAATTTTTGTTTTTACAACCCCGAGGGGCATGAACGCGATAACTTTTTGATAACCTTAGTCAAGAACCAAAGGTAAAAAACTGTCCATGGTTAAACTTGATTCTCGACACACCGCCGCTCGACATTTTCTTTCGTAAGTTAAGAGGTCCAAAAATCTGATTCATGAAGTTGCTACATAATTATAGCGATATTAATTAATCGCCTAATCTAAGATTTCCTTCTCTTAATTCGACCTTTAATTATCATCGCATCGCGATATCGCAACTCGACATATCATTCTCCTGAAAGTTTGTCTTCCAATTCCCGAATCATGATATCGCGATAAAGTTAATCATGTCATTAAAGATCCGCCACATCACGATTATTGTTAATTAACACTAAAATCGGAACTCATAGTCTCGTGAGTTGTAAAGTCAAAACGTCAAAGGGAAATTTACGAGGTGGCGAAAAGTGAGGAAATCTTTAAGTCGTTAAGATTTGAAATTTTAGAAAAATGAAATTAAGCGAGGTATGCCCCGCGCATCGAGGGTGGCACACTTCACGAGGGATTTACTTGCTCTCCATGACCCGATTGCCTGTCAAAGCCGCCAACCATTGATGGCATTAATATAAGATTGAGGGTAGATCCACGAACAAATAAGATCAGATTCATACAATAAATTTGGCTTTATTTTGCGATTTGACAGACTTGTTCAAAAGCTACAAGGTTTTCAAATATATAAAAAATGTTTCATTCTATTTTGGATATTTTTCATATGCGTACAGAGCTCACCTTTCTTCGAGGGAACTCATTTCCTCATGTATACGCAGGTCTACCGTAGAAGATCAAAAAAACAAACTTCAGCTATGGCGCAAAGAAGAGCAGTGAAAGTGGGTGTCGAGGTTGCAGCACAGGGTTCAGACAACGTATCGGATACTTCTCCTCGGACTGGCCGCTCAGTAGACACCTAGTCGACTATCTCAGATATTCTAAAATATGGGCTGATAAGCTGCCCAGACTCAGATGACGATGACATTGATATTGTAAGGGATGACCTGAACACTAAGTACAAGATAGTTGTTCAGTCGAGAATGCACCTGGTTGCAACCAGACCTCGGTTGCTCCCATACTACGACATGATCCGATGGGCATTGGATCATGTCGACTTACCCACCAGAACCATCATAAATGACCGACGAAACATGGCCGGGACTTTCAGACCAGAGCATATCCAGTCTATGTATAGGCTGCCAACGATTTCTGAATATATATATGGCAGTGAATTCCTGCAGGAATTCAAAAAGAAGGAGTGCGAAGAATATGATAAAACCATGGGTGGATTGATAAAAGATTGGGTTTTGCGCTCCGCAACATTTCGAGTAAATGATAAGGGCGTGTATTCAATTTCTTCGCTGGAACCACCATTAATATATGTGGCAATGATGGCGTGCCGACTTTTCGACAGTGAGGATACCGCCCATTTTTACATCTGGTGGGTACCCCTCATCTTTCGGGTAGTAGAAGGCAGCTCATTCAATTGGTCGAAGATGCTCTCCGATAGTTTGTTTGACAGGGTCACAGAGTACCGGGAGAAAAAAGCAGCCGGGAGGGCATCCAGATTCTTCATGTCTATGTATATCATGGACGCAATTTGCTCCATGATGCCTTTCCCTTTAATGAATTGGGCTTGGAGTCCAACCGAGGAAAAAAATGTACATGAGTACCATGATAAGTTGTGGGAAAATAACGCAAATAAGTTTATTTATGAGATTTTCAATTGGGTGATGGTGCCCCTGAACGTCACCATTTTTGGTCTTACACCACCCCGCATCTCTGATAGCATTGCTGGGAATTTGAGCCGTATCTCAGACTGGTACGTAGAGGAAGAATTCTCCTAATTGAGAGTTTTCGGAGCTATTGTTCCTCCTCTGGCGCTCCCTCAATTCATCCCTGACAAGATAGCCTATTGCGAGATTGCTCAGAAAACAGTAATCGGCGGAGTAAGCAAAGAGCTCAAAGCGTCGACCAAGAAGGTATGGCCATCTTTCCCTATTCGGCTGAATTCATATTCATTATTAGATTTTGGACATTCTAAAGCTGAGGTTGCAGCCATTGAAGACTTGAGCCTAGTCTCTATCGAGTACAAGAATCATGATCCTCAGGGGATCGTAAGCACTCATTTGGGAAATTACAGATTAAGGAGGTTCGAACATGAATGTTCGCCCTCGGATGATGTTTTTCGAACGGCGAGGTCCTATTCGGAAGTGCAATTTCGAATCAGATCTCTGGCACCCAAAGACAGGGCTTCTGTTCTAAAATTTTAGGGACGTAGGAGAAGATGCCTTCCCATTGTGTTGGGAGGTTTGGGACTTTCTAAGGATAAAGAAAAGGAGGCCGGAAGTTCTGCGGGGAAAACTTCTAATCCCGAAAAATGTCAGGAAGGGAATCAGGAACAGAATCTCGAACAGGGAAAAAGTCTCGAGTGAGAGAAGAGTCCTAAGCAGGAGAAGAATCCAAAAAAGAAGAAGAGTCCTGAGCGGGAGGACAATCCCGAAACAGAAAAAGAGGTTACTAATCCTCCCAAGGAGCATAGTCCTGAGGTGGAAATAAAAGACACAGACCCACCAAAAACTCAGAATCCGGAGGGAGGGACTAAGACCTCTGATCCCCCAAAAGAGAAAGATCCACTTAGCACACCAGGGAAGGCGGAGAAGAAGATCGGACAACCCATCACCTCTGTCACACCCTTGCAGTCAGCATAGGGAGGCGTAAATGAGGGATGGATTTTCGGGGAAGAACTAAGACCTATAAGGGCAGAGGAACTCCCCCCTAATGATTTATTTTTTGACAGAAAAAGAAAAGTTGTAGTCAAGCAGGAATTTCATCAAGAGGGAGAGTCCACGGTTAAAAAGTTCAAAGTGATGACCGATGGGATGAACAAAAGGAAATATGCATTTGCCACAGAGATTGCAGGGACGCTGGGAGCGTACGCGACGACAAATCAATTCTTGGTCGTGGCGTTAAAAAATCAGCTCAAAGCAAAGAATCGGCTGATCAAGACTCTTGAAGCCCGAATAGCTTCGGCTGCGGAAGACGCTAAGAGTCAAGCAAGTAGGGCAATAGAGCTGGCCCAATTGGCTGATAAGAAAGAAATTGAAGTCCTCAAGACCAAACTGGAACAAGTAAATTCTACGATTTGAGTGTTGGGTATGTGTTATATTCTTTCCACGAGTAGTAGTGTCTTAGTGCTTGCATCGGGCGTGTAGGGGGGTAAGAGGGGGGGTGCAGGGGGGCGGAGCCCCCCGCGTGGGGGTTCGGGGGCAGCGCCCCCGAAATTTGTTTTTTGAGCCGACATATTTTCGCCGGTTTCGAGCCGACATATTATTTCCGGGACGACATATTTCCGGGACCACATGATATTAGGTGGTTTTCGGCACATGGTTTTTGCCGATGGTTTTCTATTTCCGGTTAAGGAATTAGGGTTTTGGACAAATCCAAGTCATTGGGTTAGGGTTTTGGATGCCGCTGGCTCCTATATGTATATTGTATTGTAAACAATGTAACACAAGTGTATCAATATAATATATGCTGGTTTTCCCGGTCTGGGTTTCCAGGTGAAAAATCTCTATGTAATGTTTGTATTTTCCATTGTATCTTTTCTGTTCTTTTCTGAATATCAGTTTGAAGTAGATATTGTACAAGGTTAGAATTTACACCGAGATGGTCGAGTACAATCAGGCCAGCAGAGGGATGCGATTACACAGCTACAGACTCAGTTGAAGATCGCAGAAAGCAAGGAGGTTGACATCGAGATTGTTAAATCTCAAGCAACTGATATTCGTAGTAGGATCTCCTCTGCTCAACAGAGCCTGCTAAACAAAGTAGGAGAGATTCGAGAAGACTGCTTATTAATACAACAAATCTCTGAGAATCTGATTAACAAAGAAAGGAACGCAGAAGCTGCTCGGGTCGCTTTCCAAGGGGCAGTGATAGCGACCAACAACTGGTTTTTAGGGCATCCCGTGCTCACCATTGCCGAACAAACCAGGGGTAATATCTTGTTAAATAATTGGGAACAAGATATTACTTTAAGCAAAGAGCAGGCTCAACAAGTGGCAAATTCATTAGAAGAGGCTGTCAATAACATAAATGGTGAGCAGTTGGGGATAGAAATTGGAACTAACATAGAGGCGCTAAGGAAAATAAATATAGATCGGGTTTCTCTCGACATAAAGGGGGAGAATGAGAGAAGTTCAGCGGAAATCTCCAAGATGGACAGGGTAGACCCAACTCAAATCTACAAACATTTGATTCAGCCTAGTGCACAACTTGGCACCCTTGAACTCGTTGATATACAAATAAATGATAAGCTTCCAGAGTTGGCCTGAGAGTGTTATCTTTCCAAAGCCCATTGTTAGGCCGAGCCTTCATAGATTTTGACCCAGTTTGTGGACAAGTGTATCATGTACACTGAATCCATGCGAGGACAGGCACCTAGCACTTCTTGAAGGTAGAATGGGTGAAATGGAATTATCTCACTCCCCCCAGCTGTCAATGCAAAACCTTCACAGCTTGTATTTCATTTTTTAGACAAGTGTATCATATGTATTAAATCTAAACAAAAACAAGCACCTGGCACCTTTTTGGAAATAGATTTGGACAGATGGAGGAATTTCGCTCTTCTGAACCAAGAGGCAAATTTTGTATAAATAGATTACAAAAAGAAGAGAAGAAGGCTGGGACTTTTTTGGGGGGGACTAACTGTAAGAGAGTCTTTGCATTAAAGGAGTTAATACAAGCAATTTGAAGATTCCCAATTCTGTCACAACTGTGTTGCAAGTTTGTTTCGTCATGTTCTTTGTTTCTTTTCATTTTGCTCTACATAATTGATGTGTATCACTGTAATTTAGTACGACCACTATTATGGTGAAAGGTTTGCATCTTTTTCTGTAATTGTCTCTTGTCTTTCCTCTGCACCAGCTATTAGCGGGTGTAAGACCAATTTACACTTACAGAATTTTATGTTTATTTACACTAGGTCAATTATGTTTATGTCAATTGCTTC
>ML781829.1:292007-313109 GCA_009831015.1 Picea engelmannii
AGGTTTGCATCTTTTTCTGTAATTGTCTCTTGTCTTTCCTCTGCACCAGCTATTAGCGGGTGTAAGACCAATTTACACTTACAGAATTTTATGTTTATTTACACTAGGTCAATTATGTTTATGTCAATTGCTTCTTCTGTGTACACGTGAGTTTTCTACTGATAGGAACTTCGCGTCATCTACAGCTTAATGTTTTCTCCCATCTCACGTTATTTTTATCCGAAACAACACAGTTACAGGAAAGGGCCTTCAATTTGCATTCTTATTTCGTTATTTCATGCAAAGGTTTCTCTTTATTTCGTCCGAATTGAAACAACAAATAAACTCTCTCTTTAAAAAACCATTTCTATATTGGAACTGTTCCCCGATGACTGTCCCTGTAGTAGCTCAACCTAGCATTCAGCCCAGATTATCTAATCAAATACATATCGCTCTAAATCTCTTCGATACAATCCTTAAGACTGCGAATACCTGGGAGGAATTGGAACATTCATGGGTAGTCATTGAACGATATATTACTATCCAGGAACAGTTGGAAGCTAGACGGTAAGAACGTAGAAATCCTCACTAGTTTCTTATACCGAAAGGTTAGTGCAATCTTTTGCCAACCTTTATCATACTTTCGGATGCCATGACACTGTACGTTTAAGCCTTAAGTACAGACTCAAGAACAACATGCATAATCGTCGACCATACGCATTTGAGTCCTTAACTATTGTAAGAAGACATCATCATACCTGACAATGTTAGGGTCCTAACCCGCACATAGGTAGATTAATATATTCAGATGTAATAAAGGTCAATATTAATAAGGCCTTTCAATAAAATAGAATAAGGCGGATGTAAGAAGACCTAATAGAAGCTTCCACTTCTAGAAGGATCTTCCTCTAGATGATTCTCGTGATAGACATATTTAGTATAAATAAGGGTCGAGGGTATGAAAACCCTAGCTTGGAGATTATTGTAACAGAGCATTGCTCGATTGGAGGTTTCCCCCTCGAAGAGGCCTATGAACATTTCTTTCTGAATCAAAGTGTTATTTTTGTTGTTTTTCTTATATCATTTCTATGTTATTGTGGAGATTATGCTAGATATATTACTGTTATTCTACAATTTCTAGCATTTTATTTCTGTTCTGCATATTTATTATATCTGGTATCTTGCAAGTGGTATCAGAGCACTTTCCTTGGCAGAAATTGTGGGATTTTTTTTCCAGGGTAGAGACGTATTCTGGTGTCTTTAAACCACAAAGATCTGTCATTATGTGCATAAACTCGTGGTTGAGGGATTCATACACACAGGAAATAAAAATGGTTCTTAAGCGCACATCTGTTGGCCACCCTTGTAACCCCTGTTGGTACCCCTTCGAGTGGTAGCGCATCAGACAACAACTGTGTACGGATCAACCTAGATTTCCTGAATCCCTCTTTAGATAAACCTATCGGTCGCCAGACTTCTATAGTGTCACCGAGAACAACACTCCGGAAGATACTCTCTAGTACCTGGGTAGTCGGGTAGTATGGCTAAGGGTACGGTCTATCCTCCTTAGTTAGTGCCCTGAGATATTGGGCCAAGTACTACTATTGGACCCCACATGTATATCAGAGAACTATAACATAGAGCAAACCCTTGTCTGTAGAACCCTTGAATACCTAACCCTTGGGGGATAGAAACATAAACAAATTAAAAACAAACCATATTTCTTGTCGCGCAACTCTGTTCGGGTTTCCAAGTAAATACACATCTCTTTCTGGTTAATCATTTGGGGATTTCATCACTGCAGTATTCTTCAGACTAGAGTATAACTCTACAGGTGTAAAAAAAAAAAATTGAAATTTTTTTCACCATTATTTGAGACCTATTCCATTGGATTCATCTCTTCGCCCTTATCACATTCATCCCTATCATTTTTCAACAAAATTTTTGACCCCGCTCACCCCTTTTCAGTTCACCCATCCTCATAGCCCATACCTATAGCCAAGACTTGGAAGCTCGCTTCAACACCATGCAATCTAGTTTCCTCGAAACCCAAAAAGAAGTGAAACAACTCAGTGCTATTGTTGCCTCCATCGATTCATTCATCACTGCTACCATAAATACAACCATGCAGTCCTTAATGGAGGAAGTCAAATAAGAACTGACCACCCAACTTGAATTTTTCTTTGCATCACTCTACACCAAACTAAAGATCCCTACAGATGACCATTTCTCTGAAGCACCTCCAAAGAATGAAGGATAACATCCTCCCATTCCCATACCTTTCAGTCCCATCACTTTCAACGTGACATACGCCTTCCGCGGGTGGACGTGACCAAATTTGATGGCTCAGACTCCACTGGTTGGGTAACCCAAATGGAACATTATCTCTCTTTATATGGAATTATAGATGACTTGGCCAAACTCCAGTATGGTGTTCTCCATCTAGATCAAGAATGTTGGCAATGTTGGCAATGGAGAAAAACTTCACATCAAGGGTATATTGCTTGGACCCAATTTGTGACTAAGCTTTATGAACGCTTTGACATGGACACCAACCATTTGGGTCATTTGAAAAAGTTGAAACAATCTAGAACAGTAGAAGACTTCATAGCTGCCTTTGAACTCCTGGCTTTTCGAACACAGGGCATGACTGATGCTTTCTTTCGAGAGTGTTTTATTAGTGGTCTCAAGGAGGAGATTCGGGCCCATGTCCTCATGGCTCGACCCTTGACTTGGGTGGAGGCTACCAAAAGAGATAAAGAAGCACAACAGGTTGTATCATCCCAAAACCGAAAACCCTCCTTTATCCCTCACCCTAAACCTGTCACTCCCACTACTCCCTCTGCCCCATTAAAAATCCAAAAATTGACCAGGGCTGAAATGGTTGAACACCAACTTAAAGGCCTTTGTTATAATTGTGCTGACAAATATTTCCCAGGCCATAAGTGTAAGGAACAAAAGATTTTTATGGCCATCTCTGAGGAAATTTTAGAAGACGATGTTGAAACTCCCCTTGTGTCTGAGTCACCTGAAATCACTGACATAACCCCTCCCTCAGACCCTCCCAAAGTAGAACCTGTCATTTCCCTCAATGCTCTCACTGTCTTTTCCACTCCCCAAACCCTCAAGTTAATCGGTTACATCAAGCATCAGAAGGTCATCATTCTGGTTGATAGTGGAAGCACCCATAATTTTATTCATCGCCGCATTGCCCAAGAAACTCATTGCTACATTCATGCTGTCAACAATTTCCAAATCATGATTGCCAATGGTGGTTCCATGAAATGTGGAGGGCACTGTGAAAATGTACATCTCCAAATTGGTGACTACCACCTAAAATCCCATATGTTTTCTATCGACATGGGTGGTTGTGACATTTTGTTGGGTGCAGACTGGCTAAGAAATTTGGGTCCCATTCTCATGGATTTTAAAGAATTAACCATGCAATTCGACCAGGAAGGCCACCAATATAAATTCCAAGGCATCACTGCTGGTTCACCTGAGGTCATTAGTTCCCATCTCATGGAAAATATGCTCAAAAAAGGTCATTCTGGTGTCATTGCCCAACTCCATGCCATTCAAGCAACATAAACACCCTCGGTGCCGCATGACCTCCAAGATCTCCTTTCTAAACATCAAATGGTATTTTCCACTCCCCAAGGCCTCCCTCCTTCCCGTGGTGTTCATGATCATTCCATTCCCCTTATACCCAGAATCCTTCCTCCCAATATCCATCCATATCGCCACCCCTTCTCAAAAAAAAATGAAATTGAGAAAATGGTTCAGGAACTCCTTAATGGTCCAGGACTCCAGCTGTTGCTCAAGCTTTTCAAACCTTGAAGATGACCATGTGCACCACTCTGGTTCTGGCCCTTCCTGATTTCACAAAGACCTTTGTGTTGGAATGTGATTCCTTAGGGAAATGAATCCACACTGTCCTTATGCAAGAGGATCGACCTTTGGCCTTCATCAGCAAGCAACTGTCTGAAAGGAATCTAGGAAAACCCATTTATGAAAAGAAAATGTTGGCTATTCTACATGCCATTGAGCTGTGGTGCCCTTATCTCTTGGGGCAATTCTTCCAAATCAAGAGCAACCATAAAATCCTCAAGTACTTTCTTAAACAATGCATTTCTTCCCAGGAGCAACAAAAATGGGTGACTAAGCTCTTTGGTTATGATTATGAGATCATTTAAAAGAAGGGTAAAGACAATGTAGTGGGAGATGCACTATCCCAAAAATATGAAGAAGAAGGATCCCTTTTTTCTCTTTCCTTCATTGTACCCGGTTGGCTCCAAGCTATGCACCATGAATGGCTTCAAGATCCCAAAAGTTCGCATCTGATCCAGCAATTGCAGACCAAGGATCTGACTCCCTCAGGGTATGCTTGGCTCCAGGATGAGCTTCGATACAAAAGTCGTTTGTATTTAAGTAAAAAATCAAAGATTAAATCCACGATACTTTTTGAGCGTCATGCTACACCCATAGCGGGGCACTCAAGGTTCACCAAAACATATGACAGAGTCAAACATTCTTTTTTCTGGGATGGTATGAAACAGGAAATCCGTAATTTTGTAGCTGAATGAGAGGTATGTCAACACAACAAGGGAGAGATAGCCAAATCTCTGGGCACACTATAACCACTTCCGATTCCACTGGCTAGTTGGAAGGATATCTCTATGGACTTTATTACCGGCTTACCCAAATCAGTCATAATGGTGGTTGTGGATCACCTTTCCAAGTATTCTCATTTCTGCGCTCTTCAACACCCATTTACTGCATCCATGGTGGCTCAACTTTTCATGTACTAGGTCTTCAAGATTCATGGCATGCCGCACTCTATTGTTTCTGATCGTGACCCAACTTTCACAAGAAAATTTTGGCAAGAACTGTTTAAGCTCCAGGGCACCCAATTGCATCTCAGCACAACTTATCATCTCCAGACTGATGGTCAAATGGAAGTTGTCAACAAGTGTTTGGAAACATATCTGAGGTGTTTTTCTTCTTAAAAACAACATCAGTGGGCTCAATGGCTACCCCTAGCCGAATGGCGGTACAACACTTCCTACGATATAGCTACTTTCATGACTCCTTTTGAAGCGATATATGGACAGAAGCCACTTTCAGTTCTCTCATAATTACTGGGTACCTCGAAGGTCCAGGTAGTTGACCAAACACTTACAGTTTGAGAGGATATTCTTCGTACCCTTAAAGAGAACTTGGTCATGGCACAAAATTGCATGAAGCAACAAGAAGATCAAGGTTGCTCTGAACGTCAATTTGCAGAAGGGGATCATGTGTTTCGACGACTGCAACCATACAAGAAAAATTCCCTCAAGGCCAAGCACTGTCAGAAGCTAGCACCCAAAATTTATGGTCCTTATACAGTTCTCAAACATGTGGGACAAGTCACGTATCAGTTAGCTCTGCCCAGTCAGTCGAAGCTACATCTAGTTTTCCATGTTTCATGCTTAAAGAAGGTGATTGGAGCTAGGTGCCAAATTCAAACCAACCTTCCCGAGTTAGCTGAAGAAGGATCCATTTGGCTACAACCAGAAGCAGTTTTGGACCAGCGTGAGTGTCACCTGCGTCAGAGAACCATCAAGGAAGTGCTAGTCCAGTGGAAAGATATGAATCCAGCAGATGCCACTTGGGAACCAACTACCATTCTGCAGTAGTTTCCTCATCTCAATCCTTGAGGACAAGGTTGTTTTTAAGGGGGTGGACATGTTAGGGTCCTAACCCACACATAGGTAGATTGATATATTCAGATGTAATAAAGGTCAATATTAATAAGGCCTTTCAATAAAATAGAATAAGACAGATGTAAGAAGACCTAATAGAAGCTTCCACTTCTAGAAGGATCTTCCTCTAGATGCTTCTCTTGATAGACATATTTAGTATAAATAAGGTTCAAGGGTATGAAAACCCTAGCTTGGAGATTATTGTAACATAGAACTGCTCAATTGGAAGTTTCCCCCTTGAAGACACCTGTGAACATTACTTTCTGAATCAAAGTGTTATTTTTGTTGTTGTTCTTATATCATTTCTGTGTTATTGTGGAGATTATGCTGGATATATTACTGCTATTTTGCCATTTCTAGCATTTTATTTCTGTTCTGCATATTTATTATATCTGGTATCTTGCAGAAAATGTGTGTTACACATTATTTTCATCACCCTTATGACTGTTAATGATGTAAACATATACTTTTTATGTATAAGAATCAATGGCCTAACTCCTTGAAGAGAATGAAGATACTTTTTCCCAGAGAGATGAACTTATACTTTTCCTTTGTCAAAAATCTTATAAAAAGGGATTGTTGCACCTTACTTAGTGTTAAGGATGCAACGATCTAGGATCTTCATAGGTTTCACCATAGTGTCCTGCGATGTCATCATAGTTTTCTCAATGTTAAGGGTGCGATGATTCTCATACGAAGGAAAAAGAGGAATTTCTTGAAAGTTATAGAATAGAATCTTTGAAGGTGAGGTGGCCTCCGATCGGTTTGGACTTGAGTCACGTCCCTGATCTCTTGGGATCATCCTAACCAGCTCACCCTATCCTTTTCATCTTATAAAAGGAGAAGAGTTCTCATGGGAAAAGTGAGCTTGGGAAAGTTATCTTTTGGAGTTGGAAAGTTCATGAGTTTTGTAGCTTGGAGTTTTTGGAGCTTATATGTTGGCTTTGAGCTTTGCTTTGTCACAATAGATTGTTGATATTAGAATCCATGGAGAAGAAGCTTGTGGGAAGAAAGGAACTATTGGAAGGGACCTTACAACATCAAGGCATTGATTATATTCTCCTTTTCATATTTCTAATACAACAACATATTTCTTTCCCATAAAATTGCTCTTAATTTATTATATGACTCCTTGATCACATATATAGGTTTTGTTGAGTATACGTTGTTGCTTTCACTTCATTGTCTTGTGCCTTTTTATAGGTTCAACATCCTATAAGCCTTGGAATGGAGTGAGAATGACACTAGTGAGGACAAACAACGTTTAAAAGGTATGCCATTTATCTCTTGTTAGTTAGTATGCTTGATAACTAGAACTTGGGGAAAGTTTTATATTCTGTCTTATTTTGTTCTAGTTTTAGGGTGAAACTAGGGAGATCTGTTTGTGTCTGCACTTACTGATTAGTCCGATAACAAAATTGGTGACTCCATTGGGGAACAGATTGTTTTCCTAGTTTGTATTGCTTTCTTGCTTTGGTTGATTAGGTTATGTTTTCTGAGTCACTGGGAGATCCAGTTTGACTCTCTGACTGTTAAACCTCACTGAAAAAACTTTCTTTCTTTTTATTTTTTCCATTTTTCCTTTGATCTTCACACCCTACCTTTTTACACAGTGAAATGTCATCGCACGGTACTTATTCTCTAGCTTGCGACGATCAAGGATCGCCATGCTGTGTTAGTCTACAACCTACGACGATTGTGAAAAAAAATGTTTTTTGATGGTTTTTCTTGCCCAGATATTAGATATGGTTTTGGGGTGATTTTTTGGGTGTGATTACAACCTACTTGAAAACTTTGAGTGTGCTTTTAGCTATCTTTGAAAAAAAAAAAAAATCTTGCTTTTCATTAGATTGGGGGCATCTTTGCATTTGAAGTAGAAAAATTGCATGGTTTTTGGCATTTTTAATCATGTATTGGTGTACAGTCTCTTAGCTCATTTCTTAAAGTTCTTGATATTGATGAGTTTAATAAAATTTTGGGACATTGTGCATCTGGAAATAATGTTTTCTCCTTCTCGTAATATAGCTTTCATCGAAGTGAAATATTTTCATTCTCATTTCTTTGCATTGTTTAGAGTCGGTCAAAACATCAATTAGTCCATGTCATTTTCTTCTTGAGTAAACAACACCCTTAAAATAAAACACTTATAAAAATTTATTAGACATTTTTATATTTTCTGGTAGAAAACCTACATTAACTTAGAGTGTAGGGATTTGGAATAGGTGTGAAAGATAACTTTCCAAAGATGTAAAAAAACATAGAATATTGAATTAGGGAGTGGTAAATCCACTTGCTACATTTTTTCCTGGGAAGTCCTAACACAAGGGTCAATCATGAGGTCGCATTAGGAATGGAAGAGTTACTAACCCTTCTTTGTTGGTCTTAGAGTAGAGATTGTGCGTATTATTGGGGATCACTTGAGAAGAAAATTTTGTGGGGGAATTCTCGAGTTGATTTTGGGCTTAGATACCCTGCCTTTGTGCATGGATTGGACTGTCGATTGTTTCCCTAGGAATCATTGTCATAATTTGTAACCTTAGTGGAATTTATCTTTAGGTTCTTTACATGAGGTGATGGTGAAGGGAAAGTCTTCATTGTACCTGGAATCGACATTGGACAAACTCACTCGGGCTCCTTGGAGGGTATACCCACAATTATGTGTGGGATCTTGCACCAAGGCGTAAGTCCATTAAGTAGGTTGTCAACGTAACTTTTACACCCGTTCTACCTCAACCCCTTCTTATATTGTTCTCGCGACGTTGCATTTCATCACCAGCTAGTGCGTTCATTGTGAGAAGGTTTTGTTTGTTTGCTTGCTTCCTATATTTTTAGTGTTTTCTGTTTGTTTTCCCTAGCAGACTCTTGGTTGGATCTCTGTTTAATAGTGTCAGTTCCTGGAATGACCAATGAAGGAACCCCTTTTCCAGGGGAACCTTTTGTTTTTCCTTCTTACAGAAATGTTGGTCCTCCTCACATCACTACTTTGAGCCTTCTAGGTCTCACAATTGGATTACCAATATGGTCGTTTTCCACTCAAGATGAAGCTAGTGCTTCAGTTGTAAGAAATTCCCCCCAAGAACATAAACCTCATGTTGATCCTTCACCTTCTCCACTTGCAATGTCTTCTTTCATTTCATCTTCTTCATTGAGTGAAAACTCTGAAGCTAGTAACTTGGTGGATAAGAAGAAGAATAAAAGTAAGAAGAAGAAGAAGAAAAATGAACATGGGTCCAAGATTCCAACCACTACAAGACATGTTGGAAAACAACCAGTTACTATTACTCATGTTGGGAGTGTTGATGATGTCAATATCACCCAAATAACCTGTAATCCCAAGTACCCTTCCAGGATTTGTAAGGGTGTCCATCTTCTTAAGGATTTACCTATTCTATCCAAGGTTATAGAATCATGGTCTACACACCCTCACTAGCCTGTGTCATCATCCTATGAACAACATGCTGCTAACCCCCCGTCAACTAGTTAGGATACCATTGGGAATAATAAAAGTAGATTCAAGTTCCCATGTAGTTTATGTGGAGGGAGTCATCAAACTCACTTTTCCCCTCATATGGACGAAGCCTCGAAATTACTTGAAGACATGATTGTTTCCCAACCTCAACTTCTAGATGCTTACTATAGGTTTACTCTCAACCCACATGTAGTTGATGGAATGATCAATGTGGTCCCTTCATCGGTTAGTTCAGTTGATCATGTAGTCAATTTGGTCACGTCCTTAGTTGAACTAGTTGACAAAGTGGTTGATCTAATTCCATCCTCAATCGATCATGCTCTCTCGTTAGAGAGTGAAACCCAAGCGGTCAATCCATTTCCATTCATCGATCCCATTATCCCCTTGGAGAATGCAACTCAAGTGGTTGATCTTATCTCATCATTGGTCGATCCTACTCTCCATGTAGAGAGTAAATGAGATTATGACCATGTTTTTCTCATTGATACAAATTCTACTGTGCTAGGGGGCATTCCTCCTTCTCCTGTGGAACCCCCTCCAAGTAATGAGGCCATCCTTTTTGATTGGGGTGCGCTAACTAGACCATGTCTTCCCTCTCACATTTATTTTAATATTATAGTACAGGTTTGTGTTCAAGACGTTCCTTAGACATTGATAGATGAAGGTTCGTCCATTAATATTTTTCCCTCTATTGCTTGGAAAGCTTTGGGTTATCCTCAGCTTGTTTCAGTTACGTAGAATCTGTTAGCTTTCAATAGAAGAACCAATCAACCTTTAGGGATCCTTCCTCAGTTTCCCATAACTTTGGGAGGGAAAAATGTCGTTATTGATGTCATGGTAGTCTAAGATCCCTTGGATTTCAATTTACTCCTTGGGTGATATTATGTCTATGCCATGAAAGCTATCATGTCCACTCTTTTTCATGTGATATCTTTCCCTCAATATGGAAGAATTGTGGCTATTGATCAACTTTCATTCATTGGTCCTGACTTGACCATCAACTCAATGACTTCCCTAAACAGTTCATATATGCAGTTGGTATCACCCCTTCCATAGGTCAATTATGTGGTGTTGTCTCCCATGCCTTCCGCAGCTGATGATGATGACTTGGACCTAGTAGTTGAGATTGTGATCTCTTCGATAGGGATTTTATAGCCTGACCTCCTTACCCCTATCATGGCCCTCAACATGTGTTCCTTCCAGAGTGTGTTTCTCCCATCAAGTGAAGATTTCTTGGAAGCCATGACTGAGTTTTGTCCCTTGACATGGTGTCCTTCCAGAGCACTTTCCTATTGAAAGTCGTGATAAAGAAGAGAATCCTTGAGCATAGTTTTCTGATTTCAATCTCATTAAAAAATGAAACCATCTTTGAGAATGATTTTCTGATTTCAAGCTCATTAAAAAATGAAACCATATTTGAGCATGGTTCTTTGATTTGAAGCTCATCAAAAAATGAAACCAGATGTGAGGATAATTTTTGTGTCTCTGTAGCAACCTCATTAAAAAATGAAATAGAGATTACAAGCATAGTTCTTCTCCTGTGTCAAGCTTGTTTAAAAATGAAATAAAGGTCTGGGGATTGAACCTAGATTCTCGAGCATAGTTCCTATTTCTATGTCAATATCATTAAAAAATGAAACATAGGTATGAGGATTGAACCTGGATTCTCAAGCATAGTTTTTCTTCTCCGTGGATATCTCGTTAAAACATGAAATAGATTTCCCCCTCTTTGATTGAGTCAAGTACTTCATTATGTGTGTCATTGGATGAAATGAATCTTCGGGGGCATTGCTTCTAACCTCTAGAATTCATGCTGAAGTTGAGCCACTAGCTTCTTAAGCTGGGGGCTAAGTACCAACCATGTGAATCTCTAGATTATATGTTGGGAAGTCACAAGCATAGTTTTCTCTAGTTCAAGATTGTGTAGAAATGAAACCACCTACCTTAAGTATGATTTCATCTAGTTCAATCTTGTGTAAAAATGAAACTAGGTCCAAGGATAGTTTTGTTTAGTTTTTAAGCTTGTATAAAAATAAAATCTATCCCAAGCATAGTTTTTTTTTTTTTAAGCTTGCGTAAAAATGAAAACAATCCCGAGCTCAGTCTTTGTTCTTTCTCATGCTTGTAAATACAGGAGAATGTAACCAGGTAAGATTTTATCACTTTTTGGGACTCATAAAGGTTATACGAAAAAGGAACCCCGTGGAGTTCCCTTTAAGCTATTTTCAGACTCTCTAAACATGAAATGATTGTCGAGCGATATTTTTCTTTTCATGCTCGTTAAAGTATTTGAAGAAAACATATGTTGAGTAGTAGTTTATCTCTTTTTCGGTCGCATCGGAGTACTTTACGAAAAATGACATTTTGGAGTTTCATATAAGTGTTTTTTAGACTCTCTAAATATGAAAAAACCCCGATTTTAATTTATTTGGACTCATAAAAAAAACATCGAAAGGCCCATATGGGACCAAACCACTCCTTCCTAGGGTTCGTTAAACATACTCCGAGGGACTCATCCGAAGGATGAGCTTACAGTTCAAGCATATGCTATCCTCCTCAAGCTTGTGTAAAAATAAAAAGGTACTTTCTAGAAATGGTGGGGGGGAAATTGGGAAAGAAATGTGTCTAAACATGTATTCTATGAAAAGTCACCTTTGAATATGACACCCTTTCACTCACTTTTTGTCTAGGTTGGAAAATTCGCTTGTCTCTTGATCATACTCCTTTAAAAGATTACATTTTTGTCTGTGATTCCTATTGTTGAGTTAGTGTTGCCAAGACAATTGTCATGTCATCAATATGTTCAAATAGAAGTTCAACTCGGAAATACTTCTATTGCGTTGGCTATTTATGTAGTCCTTAAGCCTTCTATTTCATCGACCATCCCTAAGTCAGTTCTGAATCACTTGTTACCTTGGTCTACTTCAAATATTTTTACATGTTTCATGTCATTGATGGAGGATATATTAAGGCCTTTCTGTGACGAGTCTTTTTATGTTGACTTCAAATCATTATCTAGGAATTAGACTTAGAAACTAATTGGTACCTTGGAACTTGCATGCCTCAATGGAAGATTTCCTTGCTTTCAACAGTGGGTTTTCATCATTGACCCCTGATCGGGAGATTCCGCCAAGTGTTCGACTTCGACTTACAAATTCGCACCCGTTGGATTGTACCGGTGTACCTTAGGAGTCATTGACATTAATGGTGATTTCCTTTGCACTTGCTAACGGTATTCATTAATGACCGATAATCAAGTGGTTTCTACCATGTTTGACTTTAGCATATGCATTCGCATGGTTAGATTCGTACTATAGAATGGTGGAGATGAAGACCCTGAATCGTTTCTAACAGATTCAGGTTGTGTTGGAGCATATTCAGATTGTACTATTGCATAGATCCAGAGTGTATGTCTCGTGGCTATGTTCAAATTTGAGTCTTTAACACATAGATCCATAGTATATTTTTGGTGGATATGTTTAGATTTGAGTCATATGGGCATGGATCCATAGTGTATGTTTGTGGCCATGACCTGTCTCACTTGACATGGATATTTGCATGTTGACATTTATTCTTTTGTTTTTATTCACCATTTTTTAATGTTTTTTTTTTTCCAAATTTAGGTTTTGAATATATATTTTTAAATGTATTGTTTTCATGGCATTATATATTATGTTTTGTTTGGAGTGATAAAATAATATTTTAAAAGTAAGCATTTAAGAGTTGATTTGATGGTTTTCTTTGCAGTAACGATGATTTCGATTATCACTTTTAAAAAAATCTCACTTTAATACCCCAAATTTAAAATGGGTGCTACTGGTAGAAGTTCATTTCAATTTGATGGTTGATTTTCCGGTTTTGGTTTTAATGGTACCGATTGCTAAAAATACGATTTCAAAATATCTATAAATTTAACGTTTTGAAAAAAAATAAAATCTATAACATCATTTTTTTAAATTAAGTGTCGATTTGAAGGTTTTTATGTGCTACTGTATGAGTTTTGAAGGCCATGTTTGAAAAATGTTGTAATTTTGACCCGTTTGAAAAAATGGTGCTACTGGTAGCACCATTTTTTGATTTGGGGTTGATTTTCATGTTTTTTTTGGAAAAATATGGATTTTTTGGGCTAGAGTTCTCGTTTTGAGGTCACATTTCTCATTAAGTTGGTAACTATGTTTTTGTCAAAACTTTATAAAAAGGGATCGTCACACCTTGCTTAGTGTTAAGGGTGTGACGATCTAGGATTGTCGCAAGTTGCACCACAATGGCTTGCGATGTCGTTGCAGTTTTCTCAATGTTAAGGGTGTGACGATTCTCATATGAAGGAAAAAGAGGAATTTCTCAAAAGTTCTAGAATACAATCTTCAAAGGTGAGGTGGCCTCCAATCGTTTTGGATCTGAGTCACATCCTTTATCTCTTGTGATCATCCTAACCTTCTCACCCTATCCTTTTCATCTTATAAAAGGAGAAGAGTTCACATGGGAAAAGTGAGCTTGGGGAAGTTAGTTTTTGGAGTTGGAAAGTTCTTGATTTTTGTAGCTTGGAGTTTTTGGAGCTTGTATGTTGGCTTTAAGCTTTGCTTTGTCAAGATAGATTTTTGATCTCAGAATCCATGGAGAATAAGTGTGTGGGAAGTAAGAAACTGTTGGAAGGGACCTTACAACATCAAGGCATCAGTTGTATTATCCTTTTCATATTTCTAATACAACAATATATTTCTTTCCCATAAAATTGCTCATATTTTATTGTATGACTCCTTGATCACATACATAGGTTTTGTTGAGTATATGTTCTTTCTTTCACTTCGTTGGCTTGTGCCTTTTTACAAGTTCAACATCCTATAAGCCTTGGAACAGAGCGAGAATGACACTAGCGAGGACAAACGGCGTTTAAAAGGTATGTCATTTATCTCTTGTTAGTTAGTATGCTTGATAATTATAACTTAGGGAAAGTTTTATATTTTATCTTGTTTTGTTTTAGCTTTGGGGTGAAACTAGGGAGATCTGTTTGTGTCTGCACTTATCAATTAGTCCAATAACAATGTGACCACCTCCATGTCAGGAAATGAGGTTTACCCACCTCTTCATATTGGGACCCTATGGAGTGGGTATACTCCACTCCACCTGCAAGCATAGGACAAGGACCCATACCAAAATAGACCCATATCCAAATTGTTTCAACCCACCACTTATGCACTTGGTAATTTGCTTCTTCATGTTTTTTAGGACCCCTTCACACCAGTTTAAGACTTGAGGCTCTGCACACTCCAATGCATACTGAAAATGGTTCTGTAGAGCCATGTGGGGAGTTGCACTCCATTCCATGTGAGTAATAGTATATAGGATAGTCTGTAAAGGCAAGTTTGGAACATCCTTAATAGCAACCTTGTCACTATGTTTTTCAGTACCTGACACACAATGATGGTGGACGTAGTAGTTCATAGGCTCACTGCCATCCCTACTATCTATAAGTGTCACCTGTGAACCATGATGAGATAGCCCTATTAGGAAGTATATATCCTTGACATCTATGGTGAGTGTGTGGGCACCCATGTGAAATTCCTGCTCATCCACATCCCACATGTGAACCAGGTACTCAAGTAGTCTCAGTTGGGTCCTCATGCCCTGAATCTTGAAAATTTTTAGTAACCCACACTGTTGAAGGGCCATAACTATTACCGGGTCATTCTGAATGAAGTAATATTACTTTCTGTTCTCTCGTTCATGCCACTCCAACATCTTAATAGTGGAAAACCTGCCAAGGAACCATAAGATGAGTTTAGAAACATAATTTTCTTCACTGGGGTTTTTTTCTTGTTGGATTCATCTTTTAAAATTTTGGGCTATGATCGTTGCAGGCCAGTGCATTTGCATAGAGCAATGTTGTCGCCCCCCACTTGTAGGGTCACTTGTGATGATCCTAGATCATCGCAGTTCTCGATATGTGGCATCTGCGATGACCTCAACGCATGGGTAACCCCCAAAAAATCAACCCAAAACATAAATTGAACCAATGAAAATCAATTTTAAAACCATGCAAAGATGAAGAAGAAGGAGATTACCTCTTTAGCGGAGACGATTCATGAAAGAATCCCCTGTACACTTCGCAATCAACAGTTGAAAACCGAGGTGAAAAAGGGATTTGGAGCAATATTTGGGCAAAGTTACAAATGAAATGGTACAATGTGATTTGTTACCTATTTTATTGACTTTTATTACTTTTCATTTATATATTGTATTATTTTTATGCTTTATCAAAATCCTAAATTCCTAACAACTTGACAAGTGGTTGATTTTCATAGATTGAGAAAGTCTAGCGATGAGATGTTGGAACAAGGGTCCACTTTTTGGTTTGTTTTTATGTATTTATCACATGTACATATTCTTTTTAGGGTTTTTCAGAAAAACCCCGAGCTTAGTCTTTGTTCTTTCTCACGCTCGTAATCAATGAGAATGTAACCGCATATACTTTTATCACTTTTTCAGACTCGTAAAGATTATATGAAAAAGGAACCCATTGAAGTCTTCTTTAAGCTCTTTTCAAACTCTCTAAACTTGAAAAGATGGTCAAGCGACCTTATTCTTTTCACAGTCATAAACATATTTGAGGAAAAAATCTGATGAGTGGTAGGTTATCACTTTTTCAGTCTTGTCAGATTAATTTACGAAAAAGGACATGTTGGAGTTCTCTTTAAGTGTTTTTCAGACTCTCTAAAGTTGAAAAACCCCTGAGTTTTATTTCCTTGGACTCATTAAACAAGCATTGAAAGACCCATATGGGATCGAACCACTCCTTATTAGGTTTTGTTAAATATAATCCAAGGGACTTGTCTGAAGGATGAACTTATATCTACAAACATATGTTATTCTCTTCAATCTTGCATAAAAATAAAGAGGTACTCGCTAGAAATAGTGGGGGGAAATTGTGAAAGAAATATGTCTATGTATTACTGTTAGTGGCAGTAATAGTTTCTCTTGAGCATGACACCCCCTTCATCATTGTATCTGGGTTGGGAAATCCATTTGTCGCTCGTTTGACCGTCTAGAATTTCATATGTTGGGTCCTCCTTGATTCAATGCTGCCAAGACCATTGTTGTGTCGTTCATATGTTCAAGAGAAGTCCAACTGAAACAAGCCCTCCATCGAGTCGGTCATCTGTAGTCATAAATTTTCTACCATGTTGGTCTTCCTTGAGTCAATTCCAAATCACTTCATACTCTGATCTACTTCAAATCTGTTACTTATTTTGTGTCATTTATGCGAGATACATCAAGGCCCTCCTGTGATGAGTCTTTTCCTGTCGACTTCAACACATTATCTGAGAACAAGACCTGGAAATCATTTAGTACCTTATAACCTACGTGCCTCAATGGCAGGTTACTTCGCTTCCAACAATGGGTTCACATCATTGACCCCTGATTGGGAGATTCCATCAAGTGTTCGACTTCAGCTCATTTATTCACATTCGTTGGATTGTACTAAGGTACCTTGGGAGTCATTGACATCAATGGTGATTTCCCTTGCACTTGTTAACGATTTTCATTATTGACCGGAAATCAAGTGGTTCCTACCATGTTCGACTTCAACACCTATAATCACAAGGTTAGATTCATACTTAAGGACGATGTAAATGAATACCATGTATCTCATCATTTTGATCTAGGTTGTGATAGAGAATTCATGAATTAGTATTGACACATAGATCCACTATGTATGTCTTGTGGCTATGTCCAAATTTTGAAATCTTTAAAGCATAGATCCACAATGTATTCCTGGTGGCTATGTTGATTCTTGATGACATTGATCCGTAGTGTATATTTAGTGGCCATGACTCACTTGACATTTAAGGACATTTATAATATGAACATGGGAATTCCTACCTCAGACAATGGTATATTATTATGCAGATGTTTGATTGTTTGCATGTTCCTGATCAATGCACTCCTTGTTCGACACACACATTCTACAAAGTATTTCAGCTGTCACAAGTTCTAGCTTCATACTTTGGGGGGTATTCTGTTACACATTATTTTGGTCACTCTAGTGATCCATTGACAACGTGTGTTCAATTTCCCTGAAAAGATAAAAGAGTCTTTCTCCATGATAAAAGTGAGTTTCTTTCCTTTCTCAAAAACCATATCAAGGAAGGTTGTCGCACCCTGCAAAATGCATGGGGTGCGACGATGCCTGATCATCGCGCCCTGCTCTAGACCTGGAATGCGATGTTTTTTCTTTAGTTGTATTCTCCACTTTCTATTTAATATGATACAACAATATGTTTCTTTCCCATAAAATCATTATTGTTTTATTATATGATTCCTTGATCACATACATAGGTTCTTGTTGAGTATACTTTATTTCTTTCACTTTGTTGGGTTGTGTTTCTTTGCAGATTCAATATTGCATGAGCATTGGAATAGAGTGAGGATAGAAATGACATTTAAAAGTTATGTTTTCTATCTCTTGTTAACTAGTAAACTCAATAATTAGAGCCAAGGGAAAGTCTTATATTTTGTTCTGTTTTGTTCTAGTTTCGGGTGGAACTAGGGAGATTTATTTGTGTCCACACTTACAGATTAGTCCATTAACACGAGGGATAGAATGGAAGAAGGAGGGAGAAAAGGAAAAAGTGGAAAGCTAAAGAAAAATCTAAAGCAAGAAAAGTGGAAAGATGGGAAAGGAAAAAGATAAAAGTTAAAGGTCAAAAGCTAAAGCTGAAATAGAAAGGAGACGACTCACCCAATTTAACTTTTTAACTTTCTTTAGGATGCTTTATGACTTTGCAAAACTTCTTTATTTTATCCAATTTTCATTTAGCAAGTGTTGGGCACCTTAGTGGGCCCGGTTTTAGCAGGAAAAATGACCTATATTTAGGTGTGTGGGCCCCACATGGGTTGCCACCTCACCTTGCCATGTCATCACATGTGCCACTGATCAGGGGATCAAATTTTGCTCAATTTTCAAAGTGCTCGGAATGTGACGAAAACAATTCCATTGCGTCCATCTCGTCTTCCTGATTCTGGCGGTATATTTACTTTCCCAAATGGAGTCCGTATGGAGGAGATATTGCGATCTGTCCACCAAGCTAAACAGGCAAAATTTTGGGATGCTGACTGTACCTGTCCGTACAATCCATATGGCCACATGGAGGGTCGTACCATCATGATGACATGGCAGTTGATGACGTGGCGTATTTGTATTGGATGATTGTCGACATATCAGATGTTGACACGTATCCGGTTGTGGCGAATAATATGACGACACGTGGCCCAATCCATGGGCGCCACGTGTCCCCTTCATTTTGTTCATTGGCTATATAAAATTATGTGGGGAGTCCGTGGGGTTCAACCCCTGGACCTCCCCCATTGTAAGCCTTGACACATATACACTAACCAATATTCCCGCCTTTGATCCTTGTTAACTATACTTTCAAATATTTATTTAAAGTCAAAGTTTTGTTGAAAGGGAAAGGGGGGTCGGGCCGGGGCCAATCCCCGACCCATGGACACATTATATATTCATACGACCATATGTAATGGCTCAAGTATTTTGGCACGCGCGTTCCATTTATAAATATATTGCATTGCAATGTATTTGTTATGTGTAATTTAAATGAGCGCGGGGTTTGTAACACTTTAACCTTTGGTTAATACGCGTATGTATTCCGTTTTGACTGGTGGTTTAACCGCACGGGTGGTTGCCCAACGACTAACCACTTTTTCGCTGATCCCAAGGACGCATGGGTCATATGACCAAATGCCGAGGCGGTTAGGGGCTGGAGGCGCCCTAACCGTTCTACGGTTTGTACTGGTGTGCGGTTGCATACGGGACTTGGTTTTTCCTCTTTAAAGAGCGTGTGTGCTAGGTTTGAAGAACAAGGGTACATTTTGTAGAACCAAAGACAGCAAGTGGAAGAGGGAGACTTCAAGGAGGTCATCTTCTTCATTTTTCGACCGTTTCAAGTGCCGAAAGAGCCCAGACAGGGGTTTTGGGATGCTGCGGAGCCATTGGAGCAGTCAGTTTGTCATTTTGAGCACTGTAAGGCATGTTTTTGAGAACTTTGAGCAATTTAATAATAATGATCCATTGGAAGCTGGACCAGGAGATGTAGCCCGGAGTGGGGTGAACTCCTTTATCAAGTTGTTGTGTTTATGTCTGATGTTCAATGATTTATGCTACTGTCTATGTGTATTTTCTACATAAGTAATCTTTAATTATGTGTTGCAAATTGATCCGGTTGCTTTAAACACATAAACATTTCACTTGCAATTATTATTCAAGTTTCAAGTCTTCTTCATTTTTAGATCAGCCACCTCATTATCCAAAAAGTTGGTTGTCCAAATACCATCAAGTTTATACTCATTAGAAGCAGATTTGGACAAGGAGTAAGAATATGCTATCAAATAACTGATGTGAGAGATCAATAACATATTCATGGGAAAGAAGTGCCCCATAATGCTACAAGGCTCTCATACTTAAACCTGGAACTAAAATCTCATCCTGTAATAATTCATAAATAACTGAAACAAGATTTGAACTCAACACCCGTAAGAAACCATCCTCTAACTGACCAGAACAAGAATCATTGAGCCTGTAAGACCTCTGAATCATGGGCTTGTGTTATCAAGAAGAACCTCTGAAAGCCAACCTAGAAGGATAGGGTGACCCTTTGACCATCCAAATCTCAAAGGTGAGATTTTGGGGTCAACGGGTAGGAATGAAAACTCTAGAATACATGTTTACTGAGTTGGTTGTCTCAAATTTAGGTTCGAGTTGAAAAACTTAGTGGTTTGGTCTATAGATACATTAAAACCTCCGTTTTATGAATACCTCTCAATATCTGTATTTTTTATATTATTTTTTTATAGGCTACACAAATATATTGTTGAGGATTCCAAATAAATAATTAAAAAAAAAAAATATTATTTACTATTTTTAATCTATTTTTTTCTTGACATATATCAGAATCCTAAAATACATACCTTTTTTATTTCTACTATAACCTTTTACAGCTTAACCATTTTTAAAATAAGTTATACAATCTACAATCTAAAAATAACTAAATTCTTTAATAATGTTAAAACCCTAGTTGTGTGCACTCACTAAAGACATTGTAATTTCAAGGATATATTAATTTTCATAATTTAAAAAATATATAAAATTAATATTATAAATATTGAAAAAATACACCACACTAGAACAATAAAAAATAACATACCACTATTAAAAGAACTCAAATTTCACATAGTCATTCACAATGTCTGAGAATACAAATTATATATTAGGAAAGCTAGTTCAATTTCTTACACACACATATATATTTTATCTTTCAAATAAATATAGAAAATTTATCTACTTTAGATTATAGATTATATATATGGATTTGAACTTGTGATCTCTTAGGAAGAAACACAAGTTATTAACCATACAACCTTAGTGGGCATAATGATTAAGAATATGTGTTTCCTCCTAAAAATCATAGATTTAAATCCAAAGGGGAGAAGGTAAGTATTTAGCAATCACATCGGATCCTTATAAACAAACAAAAATTCTTAATAAATATACATAAATATACGCTAATCTCCATCTATAATAATATAAGATAATAGACCATTTTGGTATGGTAGTGTAGTACATTAGTATTTAAAGATATTTTTATACCTTGGAATATTATAAATCAAGTTACACTCTAATTTGCGTCCTTATCACGATTTTAGTACTATTTCATTTCCAAGGACTTTTCGAAGTTCCAAGTCGGGTGACAGAAGTTTTCATATCACAGTAAAGCCATGTTTATGTCTGCATACCTATCGTGCTTGAACGAATTAGAATTAGCGAGGTTCTGCATGGAATTTGGATGTAAGTACTCCGGACGAGAGCTGTAAGCCTGCGAAATACGTTTTGGATGA
>ML781829.1:313159-330636 GCA_009831015.1 Picea engelmannii
ATTTTCATAATTTAAAAAATATATAAAATTAATATTATAAATATTGAAAAAATACACCACACTAGAACAATAAAAAATAACATACCACTATTAAAAGAACTCAAATTTCACATAGTCATTCACAATGTCTGAGAATACAAATTATATATTAGGAAAGCTAGTTCAATTTCTTACACACACATATATATTTTATCTTTCAAATAAATATAGAAAATTTATCTACTTTAGATTATAGATTATATATATGGATTTGAACTTGTGATCTCTTAGGAAGAAACACAAGTTATTAACCATACAACCTTAGTGGGCATAATGATTAAGAATATGTGTTTCCTCCTAAAAATCATAGATTTAAATCCAAAGGGGAGAAGGTAAGTATTTAGCAATCACATCGGATCCTTATAAACAAACAAAAATTCTTAATAAATATACATAAATATACGCTAATCTCCATCTATAATAATATAAGATAATAGACCATTTTGGTATGGTAGTGTAGTACATTAGTATTTAAAGATATTTTTATACCTTGGAATATTATAAATCAAGTTACACTCTAATTTGCGTCCTTATCACGATTTTAGTACTATTTCATTTCCAAGGACTTTTCGAAGTTCCAAGTCGGGTGACAGAAGTTTTCATATCACAGTAAAGCCATGTTTATGTCTGCATACCTATCGTGCTTGAACGAATTAGAATTAGCGAGGTTCTGCATGGAATTTGGATGTAAGTACTCCGGACGAGAGCTGTAAGCCTGCGAAATACGTTTTGGATGAATCCCAGCGATCAAGAAGTTGAAGAATGTCAGCAATATTGTTGCTCAATATTGCAGGAGGTGTTCTTCGTCGTGGGTGGCGGTGGAAACCTGGAGGTGGGCCGAGGGGACGCCAACCTATGTGAAGTGGGACAAAGGGTTCACTGGAAAAGGAATAAACAGGCTGCCTCTCTAAATCTACACTCAACTGTGGCCCCGGCCAACAATCAAAATCTCGCAACTCATCGACAGTTTCAGACATTTCGTCTGTGTCCGAAATTTCCTCTGACACCGACAATTCGTCAGCGTCCCGCATTTCGTCCGGCGTTACGTCCTCTTTTTCGCTTCCTAGTTCATAATGGGATTGAGATTCAGATGATTCAGATTGAGATTTAATTGACGTGTTTAGGGTTTCAGAATATTGAAATCGTTTGGAATATTCTGGGTGAAGGGTTTTCGAAAATGTTATGTTCTCCTGTAGCTCCGAGGCTGCTGAATCAGAGTTGCATGAAGATAATTGCTGTACAACTGAGGAGGATATATTGGCTGAAGTATTATCAGACCGATTATGGAGCTCGTGAGACGGCTTCTCTATCTGATCTTCTTCGCCCACTGCATTGTCCCGCTGCCTCTGCCCCTCTGGACTACTACTACTATCTCCCGCTAAGTGAAAGAGCATGATGCCAATTTCTGTGTGCCTCTGCTTCGTTTTGGTTTGTTTATGCTCCTCTCATCTATATTCACCTGTATTTTAAATATTTGAAAGGGAACGACGTTTTACTAAGGCTTAAATGCAAAGTTAAACTTGATTAACGATATATTCATGAAGTCCAATGTAAGAGAGATTAGCACTTATTTCGTTGAGATTAATGATCCCTCTTAACTCCCAATTTATTACACATATTGAGGGATACAAAATAATGGAGGAAAAAACATCTCACTATGTGACAAAGAGTAAGGGATGATGCTATCACATCAAACCACTTCACTTCACTATGTGATAGAGCAAGGAACGATGCTATCACATCAAACAACTCTACTACGTGTTGAACAATAAGGGAGGATACTATCACATCAAATCACTCTTCGATTGGTAAATATACTAGAGTCAACTATCTATCTTAACCAAATATCCATCATAAAGCAACTTACATCACCGCATGGTTCTTTGGTTACTGTTTATGCATTTTTTTAAAAATGACATAACTTTCACATCTGAAGTCTGTTTTTAGTGTCGTTTTTTCTAAAAACGCATAATTTATCAAGATCTTTCCATCCAGATCATCAGTAATATGTCTTCTTCTTTTAAATCCATATTATCTACATATTTAATATGTCTTCTTTTAGTAATATTTTGCTTACTAGCACCAACTACTTCCAATGGAAATCTCATATGGAGGATTTATTAAGAAGTAAAGGCTTATACCAGATTACCTTGGGAAATAAAAAATAACCCACTGATGCTGATAAGAAAGTCAAATGGGCTAATTTGAGTGACGAAACATGTGGACTAATTAGAATGTCCATCTCTCCTTATTTAAGGTTTCACCTTAAAGAAATTGATGACCCCGATGAAGCTTGGGAAAAGATTGAAACTGTGTTTGGTAAACTCAATATTATTCGAGCATAAAAATTAGAAAAACAATTACTAACTTTAAATCCAAGTGATTTTTCTTGCATTGGAGACTATCGATTTAAGTTTAAAACACTCATAATTTTATGTGAAGAATGTGAGATAAAGATGGAGGAAGAGTGTTGCATCTATCTTATTCTCTCTAAGCTAGGTAGTGCATATTCTATGTTTGTATCTACCTTTTATGCCATGAGAGAGGCTCTAGGGACAACTTATAGAAAACCCACTCTTGAGTCCTTTTGTCCTGCTTTGATTAGAGAGGAACATAAGCTTGTACAACTTGGAGTGATCAACATTGTAGGTACCTCCAACAAAGCCTTAGTTTCCGAACAGAAAGATAAACCCAAGAATTCTAAGAAGCAACATTCTCGCAACAACAACAAGCAACATAAGGGTCCCAAACCCGCTCAAACAACTTCAACTCCTAATGGTGACAAATGAGCAAAATATAAAAATAAGAAGACTAACAAACATTGCAACTTTTGTGTTAAAGATGGTCATGATGAGTCCAAATGTTTCAAGAAAATGACATCTTTAGAAGCAACGATGAAGAAACACAACATTAGTATTGATTCTACTTCTTCTTCTTCTTCATGGACATGCACTTTCTACTTCTGGTTTCTCCTTCAATGAAACTTCTACTTCTTCTTCAGATGAGTGGCTTATTTATTTTGGAGCATCTTATCATATGGCTAAGGATAAAGACATATTTTCTGCTCTAAATGAATGTAACACCAAGAAAATATTTGTTGGTGATGATATATCTCTTAGTATTGTAGGATCTGGAACAGTTGAAGTAAATAATGGTCACTTCAATGATGTATTATGTGTTCCAAGCCTTTCTTATAACCTTCTATCAGTATATCAAATTACTCATTCAGGTGAAGGTAAGACCGTAGATTTTTCACCTCACCAAGCTGTAATCAAGGATCTAAAAGATCCTAAGCATGTTTTTGCAGCTGGAATTGTTGATGATATTACCAGGTTGTACAAGTTTGACAACTTTGGTTCATCATCTTTTTCATCAGTTTTTGTTGCTCATAATGATGTCTTGAGCAAAGTTTGGCATGAGCGGTTTGGTCATCTAAACTATCGCTCATTGCAGCAACTATGTAATCAACAGATGGTGACTAGTCTTCCTCATGTTTTATGCAGAGATGGTGTTTGTGCCGGTTGTGTTCTTGGAAAATATCATCGGGATAGTTTTGACAAATGTGTCTCTTGGCATGCCTCAGGCCCTTTGCAGCTTGTTCACAGTGATTTGTGTGGTCCATTTTCTTCTCCTTCTTTTTATAGGTGCAATTATTTCTTAACTTTCATTGATGAATTTACCAGACATACTTGGGTTTACTTCTTAAAACTTAAGAGCGAAGTTTTTGACAAGTTTTTGGCCTACAAGGCCCATTGTATAAAATAAATCTGGACATCAAATTCAAAAGTTAAGAACAAATAATGGAGGCGAATATGCCAACAATAATCTTACATGTTACTGCACTACACATGGCATCCAAATGAAGCACATTGTTCCATATACACCACAACAAAATGGTGTAGTTGAGAGAAAGAACCGCACATTAAAATAAATGGCTAATTGTATGATCCAATCTAAGGGATTAAGTCTAAAGTATTGGGCAAAAGCAATCAACTGTGCAAACTACATAGTAAATTGCATTTTGACAAAGGCTCCTAAAAATTTAACACCAGAAGAATCTTCGACTAAAATTAAACTAGATGTAAGTCAGTTTCGTGTATTTGGCAGTAAGCATGGGCTCACATTCCCGATGAGAAAAGGAAAGCATTTCAGCCTAAAAGTGAGAAGTGTATATTTGTTAGTTATTCTGAAGATGTCAAAGATTATAAAATTCTTCAACCACATTGTAATGAAATTATTATTAGAATAGATGTTAAATTTGATGAAAATCCCTTGGTCTCTGAGCCTAATTCGACGATTGTGTCTTCTTCGGCCTGCGAGTCATCTTTGAAGTTTGTGTCTTCTTCTGGTTTCTTCTTTAGATGATGACAGTGAGGATAAAAATCCACCTTTTTCTACTCACCTTCCTCTGGATGAGTCCTTTGAACCTGAACCAACACCAGTTCCACTGCTTCCTAGATGGGTTATTTCAACACAAGAAGTAGTTGGTGGTCTTGTCAATGATCCTTCAGATCAACATCGAAAACGTTCACAGTTCCAATGAGCCTCTTCTCTTTTGGCTCAAGTTTCAGAGACTCGTAATCCAGAGACATTTGCATAAGCTTCAGTTCATCCATATTTGGATACAGCAATGATTGAAGAGTATCATTCTTTAATGGCCAACGATACTTGGGATCTTGTACCTCTTCCAAAAGGAAGAAAACTTGTGAGATGTAAATGGGTCTACAGAACTAAGTATGCATCAGATGGAAGTGTTAAGAGACACAAGGATTGGTTAGTTGCCAAATGATTTTCTTGAAGTGCAATGTAAGAGAGATTAGCACATATTTAGTTGAGAATTTACATATATTGTTTAAAATATTTCAGGTTAAGATTAAGATAGATTTATTTTAATTTATTTGTTATTTTATATTATTTTTAGTTTAATATTACATTAATATTAATTTTTTTATTTTTCATTTTAGTTGCATTAAAAGAAAAAGAAATAAGGTGTATTTTAGTTGTATAGAGAAGTTATATATATTCATTTCAATAATATGGATGAGAATGTAATATTCATGCTTATACATAAAAATATAAAATTTAATATATAAAAGAAAATGTAAGAAAATAATATATATATATATATATATATATATATATATATATATATATATATATATATATATATATATATATATATTATAGGATATTTTGAGTACTAATAGATTTGTATTTCAATTTCTTGTTGATCCTTCTTAGTGTTTAATATATTTGAAGTTAAGATGAATCTAAGTTGGTTTATTAGTATTACACGTAGGTTGTGGAGTGAACCTTGCCTCTTCGTTGAATATATTAATTAAATGCACATATTAATGGATAATTGTCATGTTATAGTTCTATGATATTCAAAAATAAATTATGTTTGAGCAAGAAGCAAACATAAAAAATATGTTTTCCCAAGACTAAGGGAGGATGCCATCATATAAAACCACTCTTAGATTAATGATCCCTCTTAACTCCCAATATATTATAGATCTTGATGGATACAAAATAATCGAGGCAAAAACATCTCACTATGTGACAAAGAGTAAGGGATGATGCTATCACATAAAACCACTTCACTATGTCTCAGAGTAAGGAAGGATGCTATCACATCAAACGACTCTACTACATGTTGAAGAGTAAGGGAGGATACAATCACATCAAATCACTATTCTATTGGTAAATATCCTAGAGTCAACTATCTATCTTAACCAAATATCCACTAAGCATATGTTAGGATTAAAAATGGCCCAGGTAATAACCCATGTGTAAATATCTCATTAATTAAACCATCTTAGGTTAAGATGGATCTATGTTAGTTTTTAAAAAATCAATGAGTGAGGATGTTATCACATAAAACCACTCTTATATTGACAAAGGTTTTAGGATCAAAGATCCATCTTAACGGTTTATCCTTTGTGCTACAGACACAAAGATCAAAATTAACCTAGGGAAAATAGAGACCTTTTTTATTTCTGATATAACCTTTTATTAGCTTAACCATTTTTAAAATAAGTTATGCATCGCACTAGAAGAGACCAAGATCTACAATATTGGTCTCTTCTAGTGCGATGTATTCCACCCCTCCCCCCCCTCAAAATATATATATATATATTCCCCAAAATAAATGTGTTTTTTTCTTCATTTTAGAAAAAAAAAATATTTGCAAAGATTTTCTCCTTTCTATTTTTTTTTAATGTAAATAAATTTTCAAGTGATCATTTGGGGTTCAATTTTGGATTGTTGATTTACATAGGGATCTATTTCCAATGCCACAATTTCAATTAGGTCGTAAAGAGCTATAATTTCAATGTTTAGAAAAAAAAACATTTTTTTTTAGGTAGCTTCACTTTTTGATTTAGGTGTTAATTTTAATGTTTTTCTTAGAAACCATACGAGTTTTGAAGTTAATGTTTCAAAAATGTTGTAATTTAAACCCTGTTAGAAAAAATGGTGCTATCGATAGCACCACTTTTTTATTTGGGGGTTGATTTTCATGCTTTTTTATGCAAACATATGGGTTTTAAGGGCTAAAGTTCTCGTTTTGAGGTCACAGTTCTTGTTAAGATGGTAACATTGTTTTAATTGAATTTTCACTTATTTATGTTACAAGCACAAGCCTAATATTTAGAGCTCCAATAGAGAATCATTTAAATGTGATTTTGGGAGTATACATCTTGCAACCTGAACAAAAGATGATTCTTATAATTCTATTCTTTTTAATGCAAAGGATGGAGAAACTCCTAGTAGTGCACAATGTTGTGGTTAGAAAGATAACATATGAGGAAAATGATTTGAAATGAGAGATGGTTAACATTTATAAAAAACCACAAGCATTAATTAATTATCTTATAGATACATTTTCAAATGGAGATTGTGTTTTGAATTTGTTCTCCGGTTCAGGTAAGAATTATGATCTAATATTTATGAAATCATACTTCAATCTTATATTATTTTTAATTTATATATTTTTACAGTATTTAACTTCATTATTTATTTTGCATTTGATGATTATGTACAACTTTAGCGTGTTGCTTACAGAAAGGAAGGAATTGCATAGCCATTGAAAGTGACCCAAGTAGAGCACATAAAAGACAACCAAGGAATCAAGGATAAAGAAGAATCCAAGGTAACAATCCTCTACGACAACCCTCTAGAATATAAGTGTTGAATTCGATAGAGGGAAGCACGCTAGAACCAATGAGAAGGAAGTACCAAGGGACTAGCATGAGGTGACAAACATGATGTGACTGATAGGAACTAACACCAGGGAATGGATGAAAGGAAAAGAGAGGTGGAATCAAGTATTGCCATGTTCAAATCATAAATGTAGGGATAGTATGGCAACAAATGAAGACATCCATAAGGATGGTGGGTGACTGGGCATAATTTTGGTAAAATGTATTAGTGGGACAATTGTAATTGGATAGCTAGGAAACATGTGATGGGTACAACTAATGAAAGGGTGACTCATCGAAGATGTTTTGAACAAGGGAAACACCAGGATGATACCAGGGAGGAAACGTTAGTATATTTAGATACTTAGGAGTTAATTAAGATCTACTTGGTCTAATGTGTCATTAGGTAAAAGTGTGTTTTTTAGTGTGTTTCTTTAGTATGCATTAGTAGTTAGGAAATTTGACAGTCATGATATGTTCCCGACATAGAGTGATCCGATGGTTCATATTCTCCTCGATCTTAATGACCATTGATTCATGGATTAACACATGATTGGTCCATGATCTCTATTTAAAGATCACAGAGGGTCATTTTCCAATGATCGATAGTGAGAAAATCTCTTTTAAAATCTCTCTGTAATCTTTTTCTTTTTCATTAATAAACTGCTCCAAGTGGTCGTGTTGCCTAGGGCCATGGATGTTTCCCCGTAGGGGTTTTACCGCATCAAAATATCGGTGTGTTGATATTTGATCTAGTTGTGTGAGAGATTACTAAAGGTGTTCATCCTCTATTGGAATACTTGTGTTTTCAAACCTGGTATGAGAGCCTGTTTGAAGACCCACTCCTATCGTAGATCGAGATCGTGAAGCCGAGTTGTCTCATATTCATTTTATGTCATTTTCATACATTTCTAGGATGAGAGGATTGTTCCATTGCGTTCGGAGCACTCGTTTTAGTCAATAACACTTTTCGTTTCACTCGAAAAAGTTTTTGTTTTCCCAAGATACGACCATTTCAGTTAGATCCAAAGGTATAAATCCTGAATACACATTTTTTAAAATTTTGTAGAGTATTATTTTTGGTTTCATTTCGGTTTTATATCATATTTTTCCGGGTTGCTACTCTTTTAGATCTGAGTATGCTCTTTTCCCCACACCCTATGTGATCTTGGAAAATCATAAACAAATAGGAAAATGTGCATCTTCTGGGTAAACTAACCGAGATCTAACTCTTGTTGTCATCGAGAAGAAAAATTCTTTTCTTGTGTGAAAATAGTTTTTTTTTAGCACACTCTCCAAGGCCGTCAACAACAACAACAACAACAAAAACAAAACCTCCAATCCTCTTGCTAAACAATACAATATGTTTTTCTAGTCCATTTGGTTAAAAGTTTCCTTATTAAGTAAGAGATCTTGAGTTCAAGTCTCTCTTTTTGTTATTTTTTTTGAAAATGTTCATGCTCCATTGTAAAGTGTATTTCACTTCAAGTATAAAATTGAATCACTATAAGTAGCTTTAATACTTTATTTTAGAGTTATTTATTTTGCATGCGGTTGTTTTTTATAAAGTAACTTTATTGTAAAAGTGATCCCCACTTATTTTTATAAAATTGGGTCATTTCATAAAGCAACTTATATCACCACGTGGTCATTTGGTTACCATTTATGCATTTTTTTTTAAAATGACATAACTTTCTCTTCGAAGTCCATTTTTAGTGCCGCTTTTTTTAAAACCGCACAATTTTTTGAGATCTTTCCATCCATATTATCAGCTTCAATTTTTAAATCCATATTATCTACATATTTAATATGGATTTTTCGAGTAATATTTTTCTTACTAGCACCAACTATTTCCAATGGAAATCTCATATGGAGGAATTAATAAGAAGTAAAGGCTTGTACCATATTACCCTAGGAAAGGAAAAATAACCCACTAATGTTTATAAGAAAGTCAAATGGGATAATTGGAGTGACGAAGCACATGGACTAATCTGAATGTCCATCTCTCCTGATTTAAGGTTCCACCTTAAAGAAATTGATGACCCCGATGAAGCTTGAGAAAAGATTGAAACTGTGTTTGGTAAACTCAATATCATTCGAGCACAACAATTAGAAAATAAAGTACTGACTTTAAATCCAATTGGTTTTTCTTGCATTGGAGACTATCTATCTAAGTTTAAAACACTCAGAATTTTATGTGAAGAATGTGAGATAAAGATGGAGGAAGAACGTTGCATCTATCTTATTCTATCTAAGGAAGGCAATGCATATTATGTATTTCTATATACCTTTTATGCCATGAGAGAGGCTTTAGGGACAACCTATAAAAAACCCACTCTTGATTCCTTTTGTATTGCTTTGATTAGAGAGAAAGATAAGCTTGTACAACTTGGAGTGATTAGCACTGCAGGTACCTCCAACAAATCCTTAGTTTCCCAATAGAAAGATAGACCCAAGAATCTCAAGTAACAACATCCTCGCTATAACAACAAGCAACATAAGGGTCCCAAACCTGCTCAGACAGCTTCAAATCCTAATGGTGACAAAAGAGAAAAATATAAAAATAAGAAGACTGACAGACATTGCAACTTTTGTGATAAAGATGGTCATGATGAGTCCAAATGTTTCAAAAAGATGGCATATTTAGAAGCAACGATGAAGAATCACACCATCTGTATTGATTCTACTTCTTCTTCTTCTTCTCATGGACATGCACTTTCTGCTTCTGGTTTCTCCTTCAATACAACTTCTACTTCTTCTTCTGATGAGTGAATTATTGATTTTGGAGCATCTTATCATATGGATAAGAATAAAGACATATTTTCTTCTCTAAATGAATGTAACACCAAGAAAATATTTGTTGGTGATGATATATCTCTTAGTGTTGTAGGACCTGGGACAATTCAAGTAGATAATGGTCATTTCAATGATGTATTATGTGTTCCAAGTCTTTCTTGTAACCTTCTATCAGTATATCAAATCACTCATTCAGGTGAAGGTAAAACCGTAGAGTTTTCACCTCACCAAGTTGTAATCAAGGATCTAAAAGATCCTAAGCATGTTCTTGCAACTAGAATTGCTGATGATATTACCATGTTGTACAAGTTTGACAACTTTGGGTCATCATCTTTTTCATCAATTTTTGTTGCTCATAGCGATGACTTGAAAAAACTTTGGCATGAGTGGTTTGGTCATCTAAACTATCGCTCATTGCAACAACTATGTAATCAAAATATGGTTATTGGTGTTTCATGTAGAGATGATGTTTTTTTAAGTTTTGTTCTCGACAAACATCATCGGGACAATTTTGACAAACATGCCTCTTGGCATGCCTTGGGCCCTTTGCGACTTGTTCACAGTGATTTCTGTGGTCCAATTTCTTCTCCTTATTTTTCTGGGTGCAAGTATTTCTTAACTTTCATTGATGAATTTTCCAAGCGTACTTGGGTTTACTTCTTAAAACTTAAGAGTGAAGTTTTTGACAAGTTTTTGACCTACAAGGCTCTTGTAGAAAACAAATATGGAAATCAAATTCAAAAGTTAAGAACAGATAGTGGAGGCAAATATGTGAAAAATAATATTACAAGTTACTACACTACACAAAGCATCCAAATGAAACACACTATTCCATATACACCACAACAAAATGTTGTTTTTGAGAGAAAGAACCACACATTAAAAGAAATGACTAATTGTATGATCCAATCTAAGGGGATAAGTCTAAAGTATTGGGCGGAAGCAATCAACTGTACAAACTACATAGTAAATTGCACTCCTACAAAGGCTCTTAAAAATATAACACCAGAAGAAGTGACAATTCAAGTAGATAATGGTCATTTCAATGATGTATTATGTGCTCCAAGTATTTCTTGTAACCTTCTATCAGTATATCAAATCACTCATTCAGGTGAAGGTAAAACCGTAGAGTTTTCACCTCACCAAGTTGTAATCAAGGATCTAAAAGATCCTAAGCATGTTCTTGCAACTAGAATTGTTGATGATATTACCATGTTGTACAAGTTTGACAACTTTGGGTCATCATCTTTTTCATCATTTTTTGTTGCTCATAGCGATGACTTGAAAAAACATTGGCATGAGTGGTTTGGTCATCTAAACTATCGCTCATTGCAGCAACTATGTAATCAAAATATGGTGATTGGTGTTTCATATAGAGATGATGTTTTTTTAAGTTTTGTTCTTGACAAACATCATCGGGACAATTTTGACAAACATGCCTCTTGGCATGCCTTGGGCCCTTTGCGACTTGTTCACAATGATTTCTGTGGTCCACTTTCTTCTCCTTATTTTTCTGGGTGCAAGTATTTCTTAACTTTCATTGATGAATTTTCCAGGCGTACTTGGGTTTACTTCTTAAAACTTAAGAGAGAATTTTTTGACAAGTTTTTGACCTACAAGGCTCTTGTAGAAAACAAATATGGAAATCAAATTCAAAAGTTAAGAACAGATAGTGGAGGCGAATATGTGAAAAATAATATTACAAGTTACTACACTACACAGAGCATCCAAATGAAACACAMTATTCCAGATACACCACAACAAAATGTTGTTGTTGAGAGAAAGAACCGCACATTAAAATAAATGAATAATTGTATGATCCAATCTAAGGGATTAAGTCTAAAGTATTGGGCGGAAGCAATCAACTGTGCAAACTACATAGTAAATTTCACTCCTACAAAGGCTCTTAAAAATATAACACCAGAAGAAGGGACAATTCAAGTAGATAATGGTCATTTCAATGATGTATTATGTGTTCCAAGTCTTTCTTGTAACCTTCTATCAGTATATTAAATCACTCATTAAGGTGAAGGTAAAACCGTAGAGTTTTCACCTCACCAAGTTGTAATCAAGGATCTAAAAGATCCTAAGAATGTTCTTGCAACTAGAATTGTTGATGATATTACCATGTTGTACAAGTTTGACAACTTTGGGTCATCATCTTTTTCATCAGTTTTTGTTGCTCATAGCGATGACTTGAAAAAACTTTGGCATGAGTGGTTTGGTCATCTAAACTATCGCTCATTGCAGCAACTATGTAATCAAAATATGGTGATTGGTGTTTCATGTAGAGATGATGTTTTTTTAAGTTTTGTTCTCGACAAACATCATCGGGACAATTTTGACAAACATGCCTCTTGGCATGCCTTGGACCCTTTGCGACTTGTTCACAGTGATTTATGTGGTCCACTTTCTTCTCCTTATTTTTCTGGGTGCAAGTATTTCTTAACTTTCATTGATGAATTTTTCAGGCGTACTTGGGTTTACTTCTTAAAACTTAAGAGAGAAGTTTTTGACAAGTTTTTGACCTACAAGGCTCTTGTAGAAAACAAATATGGAAATCAAATTCAAAAGTTAAGAACAGATAGTGGAGGCGAATATGTGAAAAATAATATTACAAGTTACTACACTACACAGAGCATCCAAATGAAACACACTATTCCATATACACCCCAACAAAATGTTGTTGTTGAGAGAAAGAACTGCACATTAAAAGAAATGACTAATTGTATGATCCAATCTAAGGGATTAAGTCTAAAGTATTGGGCGGAAGAAATCAACTGTGCAAACTACATAGTAAATTGCACTCCTACAAAGGCTCTTAAAAATATAACACCAGAAGAATCTTGGACTAAAATAAAACTAGATGTAAGTCACTTTCGTGTAGTTGGCAGTATAGCATGGGCTCACATTCCCGATGAGAAAAGGAAAGCATTTCAGCCTAAAAGTGAGAAGTGTATATTTGTTGGTTATTCTGAATATATCAAACATTATAGACTTCTTAAACCACATTGTAATGAAATTATTATTACAAGAGATGTTAAATTTGATGAAAATCCCTTGGCGTATGAGACTAATTCGATGATTGTGCCTTCTTCAGCCTGTGAGCCATCTTCGATGTTTGTGCCTTCTTCTATTCCTATTTTGGTTTATTCTTCAGATGATGACAATGAGGATGAAAATCCACGTCTCCCTACTCATCTTCCTCCAGATGATTCCTTAGAACCTGAACCAACACTAGTTCCACCGCTTCCTAGATGGGTCCGTTCAACACAAGAAGCAACTAGTGGTCTTGTCGATGATCCTTCATATCAGTGTCAAACACGTTTACAGTTCCAATGAGCCTCTTCTCTTTTGGCTCAAGTTTCAGAGACTCGTGATCTAAAGACATTTACAGAATCTTTAACTCATCCAGATTGGGATACAACAATGAATGAAGAGTATCATTCTTTAATGGCCAACGATACTTGGGATCTTGTACCTCTTCCAAAAGGAGGAAAATTTGTCATATGTAAATGGGTCTACATAACTAAGTATGCATTAGATGGAAGTGTTCAAAGACATAAGGCTCGATTAGTTGCCAAAGGATTTTCCCAAGTTGAAGGAATTGACTATAATGAAACCTTTTCCCCTGTAGCCAAAATGAATTCCATTGGCCTTGTTCTTTCCATTGTTGCCTCACATAAATGGGAGGTCCATCAAATGGATGTTAAATCCGCCTTAGGAGTTTAGGAAGTTGTCATTAAAGGGGGATAGGTTCTAATGCCTCATTCCTTCTCCTATTATGTCACTATTGTAAATCCTTCAATCCTATCCCATGTTGTTCTTAAGGGGGGATGTTAAGATATTTAGATACTTAGGAGTTAGTTAAGATCTAATTGGTTTAATGTGTCATTAGGTAAAAGTGTGTTTCTTAGTGTGTTTCTTTAGTATGCATTAGTATGCATTTGTAGTTAGGAAATTTGATGGTCATGATATGTTCCCGACATAGAGTGATTTGACGGTTCATATTGTCCTCGATATTAACAACCATTGATCCATGGTTTAACACCCAATTGGTCCATGATCTCTATTTAAAGAGCATGGAGGGTCATTTTTCGATGATCGATTATGAGAAACTCTCTTGTAAAATCTGTCTGTAATATTTTTCTTTTGCATTAATAAATTGCTCTAAGTGGCCGCGTTGACTGGGGCCATGGATGTTTCCCCATAAGGGTTTTACCATGTCAAAACATCGGTGTGTTGATCTTTGATCTAATTGTGTGAGCGGTTACTGAAGGTGTTCTTCCTCTGTTGGAATACTTGTGTTGTCGAATAGGAAATGAATGTGTGAGAAATAAAAAATTACTCACAAATGTGTTTAAAAACATAGTGGCCAAGTGGGATCCTAGTGGAGGAAGTCACTCTATGGAGAGGGATTCTTCCTAGGAGAGGTCGGTGGGGTTGGCCAGTAAGGGGGAATATGAAAGGGGGGAAACCTCCTAGAAATTTTAATGGGGATGTCTAGGAGGAGTTCACTCAAGTGGAAATTCCTCCTAGCCATGCCAATGTTGAATAGTTGGGAAACATGGGATGGGTATAACTGATGAAGGGGTGACTTGTCAGAAATTCTCTAAAAATGGGAAACATAGGGATGTTTCTAGGGGGAAAATGAGTGTGTGAGAAATAAAAAGTTACTCACAAATGTGTTTAAAAACATAGTGGCCAAGTGGGATCCTGGTGGAGGAAGCCACTAAGTAGATATAGATTCTTCCTAGGAGAGGTCGGTGGGGCTAACCAGGAAGGGGGAACATGAAATGGGAAAAACCTCCTAGAAATGCCAAAGGGGCTAGCTAGGAGGAGTGCACCCAAGTGGTGATTCCCCCTAACCATGCCAATGGGGATATCTAGGAGGAAATAACATAAGGGGGATATTATTCCTAGTAATTCCAATGGGCATGGCTAGAAATAAATGACATGGGGAAAATTCCTCTCAGCGACACCATTGGGGAAATCCGAAAAGAAATACATGACATCAAGGACAAACTCCTAGAGATGCCAATGGGACTGTCTAGAAGGAGGATACTCAACTCAATCTAAAAATTACAGTGATTATGGTTAAACAAAGAGGATGGCAATACAATGCCAACAATTAATGCCAATGGGGATGATTATGAGGGGAAAGTCCAAAAACTAGTTCGCACTTGTAAATACCAAAGGGGATGGACAAGATTGGACCAAAAATACCTCTCCTAAGTATGTTTATGAGACTTGTGCGAGGGATAACAATGTGTACTATTCCTCCTAAGAATGCCAATGAAGATGAGCAGGGATATGTCATCAATGACTATCATTCCTGAGAATGTTGGTGGGGTTGGGTAGGAAAGGAACATAGCCCAAAAGGATCCCTCTTAAGGTTGGTCAAGAGGGGAACCAAAGCAAGGGTTTCTCATGATAATGTCAATGGGTCTAGTCAAGAGATAGCCTAACAAATGGAACCTTGTTGTGAATTCCAGTGGGGTTGGTGAGGAAAGAAATGAATAACTAAAAACAACATAACCCTCCACTAAGAATTCCAATGGGGTTGGTTAGTAGAGGGAACGAAAGGAACACTCCTCCTCATAATGCCAATGGGGCTGGTAATTCTATTGTGGATGGATAGGAAGGGGATAATGATTCCCCCAGATAAGTGATGCAATGGGATGCATTTGGCATGCACAATCATTTAGCCAAGGGACATACAACTCTCCATGGGAGAAAATGGATCCCAGATGAAGTGTGTAATTTTAAAAAACAAAAAGTATCATTTTAAAGAGAATGAAAAGATGATTCCAAAAATGAAAAAGGTTTGGTAATCGAAGTCCGTATGAGATCACGGTAGCAAAAAAAAGAATGGGATTTTTCCATTAAATGAGTTTCCCTCCAATTTTATGGTTCATTCTCACTAGTGGTGGAGGATATAAGAACATAAACAATTTATATAGAATAATTTGGAATTCAACCATATACTAACCAAATCTTCTCCATTTAACATAAGTGGAAAATAATCCCCTTAAATGAAGTCAATATCATTAAGTAACGTTGATATATGCATATTATAAAAATATAATTAATTAATGCATTGATTCTACATGTATTCCGATGATTGATTGACAAGTGATAAAATTAATAAGAATACATAATTGTATAAAATTATACCTCACCTCAGATGCAACTTACATGTCTCATATAACTAAAATCAAGCATCCCAAAGTCTCATAATGTACCACAAAAAATCCTCAAGCATAAACACTTGAAGGACATTAATTTCCATCCATTACCATTAGGCGTTGACCCTAACTGTTGGTCCATGTGTGTAAAATTTTGAATCAAGGGTTTTAGTGGGTTAAGTGTTTGAGAGAACAAATAATCTAATCAACAGCCCATGGAGGTTTTCAAACACTCAATTGAAGGTTGAATTAATCCTTGATAAATCCTCAATTGAAAAAACTCTAAATTGAAAATGTGATGAATCCATAACATACCACTCAATGCAAGACTTACATTATCCCTTAGTTGAGCTATTGGAAATTTATAAGGGTCTTGAATCATTCATTTTACTCACAAATGAGTGTGTGATAAATACAAAGTTACTCAAAAATTTGTTTAAAAACATAGTGTCCAAGTGGGATCCTAGTGGAGGAAGCCACTCAATAGAGAGGGATTATTCCTAAGAGAGGCCGATGGGGATGGATAAGAAGGGGGAATATGAAAGGAGGAAAAAATCCTAGAAATTCCAATGGGGCTGGCTAGGAAGAGTGCACCCAAGTGGAAAGTCCTCCTAGCCATGCCAATGGGGATATCTAAGAGGAAATAACACAAGGGGATATTCTCCCTAGCAATGCCAATAGGCATGGCTAGAAATAAATGACATGGGGAAAATTCCTCTCAATGACACCAATGGGGCAAGCTAGGAAGAAATAATTGATATCAAGGATAACCTCCTAGTGATGCTAATGGGATTAGCTAGGAGGATGTCACTCAACTCCGTCTAACAATTGCAATGAGGTTGGTTAAACAAAGAGGATGACAAGGCAATCCCAACAACTAATGCCAATGGAGTCCCAGGGGGGGCAGGTACACCCCCCCCTAGTTACGCGCAACCATGTAAGTTTTAAACCTGTGAAGTAAAGCAATGCATATAGATTCTTAAGAAAAACAAAATTTAATCAATGGCTCTTTCACATAGTACACAGAGATATATACCGAAAACCCTCAACCGAGAAAAACTTTCTTATATTCATTATGTTGAATTTCACCATTCACATAAAATATATACAATGTTTTTAGGTATTCTATAAATACCAAAACTCTAATCCCTTAATACGGGATTAATTTAGAAAATAAATAAAAATAGAAAAATCCGCTAAAAATAGCAAAAACCGCCCCAAAAAAAAAAATTGGGGGGCGTTGCCCCGGGCT
>ML781829.1:330708-368407 GCA_009831015.1 Picea engelmannii
CGCCCGATGTACACGACACAAAGGGCACTACTAGAGAGATCGTTAGACACAGTTGTCATATCTGACGCATCCACACACACACATGCAAAGAATATAACACATACCCAATAGGGATAGTCCAAAAAATAGTCCCAACCTATAAATTCCAAAGGGGATGGACAATATTGGACCACAAAGACCTCTTTGAAGTATTTCTATGAGACTTGTGAGGGGGATAACAATGAGTACTATGCCCCCTGAGAATGTCAAAAAGGATGAGCAAGGAGATGTCATCAATGTTTATCATTCCTGAGAATGTTGGTGGGGTTGGTCAGGAATGGAACATAACCCAAAGGGATCACTCTTAAGGTTGGTCAAGAGGGAAACCAAAGAAAGGGGTTCTCATGATAATGTCGATGGGGCTAGTCAAGAGATAACCCAATAAATGGAACCTTCTTGAGAATTCCAATGGGGTTGGTCAAGAAAAAATTGAATAACTAAAGCAAACATAACCCTCCACTAAGAATGCCAATGTGATTGGTTAGTAGAGGGAATGCAAGGAATAATTCTCCTCATAATTTCAATGGGGCTGGTGAGAAGGTGACTATGATACAAACCCTCCTAAGAATGCAAATGGGGATGGTTGGGAGAGGATAATGGAGGGATATTTCAAGATAATGCCAATGAGGTTGGTCTAGAATGGATCTATCGAAGACAAAAAATATCCTAGTAATGCCAATGGGGTTAGATATGAAGGTGAGAATGATTCCCCCAACTAAGGGATGCAATGAGATGCATTTGGTATGGACAACCTTTTACCCAAGGGATATACAACTCTCCATGAGAGAAAATGGATCCTAGATGAAGTGTGGAATTAAAAAAAAAAAAGTACCCTTTTGAAGACCACGATGAGACAATTCTAACAACACAAACAGTTTATCAATGAGAGTTCATATGATCTTGCTAAAACGAAAAGAAGAATGTTCCTTTTCCATTAAATAAGTTTCCCTCCAAATTTATGGTTCATTATAATTAGTGGTGGAGGATACAAGAACATAAAAAATTTATATAGAAAAAAATGGAATTCAACCATATATTAACCAAATCTTCTCCAATTTACATAAGTGGAAAATAATCCCCTTAAATGAAGTCAATATCATTAAGTAATGTTGATATTTGCATATTATAAAAATATAATTAATTAACACATTGATTCTACATGTATTCCCATGATTGATTGACAACTAATAAAGTCAATAAGAATACGTTATTGTATAGAATTATAGATCACCTTAGATCCGACTTGTATGTCTCATGCAACTAAAATCAAGCATCACAAAGTCTCATAATGTACTACAACAAATCCTAAGCAAAAACACTATGACATTAATTTCCACCCATTACCCTTGGGCCTTGACCCTGACGATTGGTCCATGTGTGTAAAATTTTGAATGGTCCATGTGTGTAAAATTTTGAATCAAGGGTTTCATTGGGTTAAGTGTTCGAGAGAAGAAATAATCTAATCAATAACCCATGGAGGTTTTCAATCACTCAATTGAAGGTTAAATCAATCCTTGATAAATCCTCAATTGAAAAAACCCTCAATTGAAAATGTGATGAATCCATAACATACCTCCCTCAATAGAAGACTTACTTTATCCCTTAGTTGAGGTATTGGAACTTTATAAAGGTCTTTTAATATTTCATTCACCCTCCTCTCTTAAAAATAACACAACAAATTCATAAATTCTTCCCTTTAAAATACATTAGATTACAATAAATTTTACTATACAAATTAAAATATCATATAAATTATAAATAATTACTATTTTTTAAACTATTCAAAATAAAATCAAAACACACAAGAATGTGCATGCATTCTTCTTAACACAAAATCACCTTCTCTTCCTATTTATCTCTCCCTCTACCCCCTCTCCCTCTCTCACCAATTTCTCTCTCGTTGTCTCACTCATTGTATGCCCCTTTCTCACTCTCTCCCCCCCTCTTTTTCCCACCTCTTCCCATCCCTCTCTTACCCCATCATCCCCCCTACTTTCTCTCTCTACCCTACTTAGTCTCTTTGTCTCCTCTCCACTTTCCTCCTTCTCCCTCCCTCACTCCCTTACACTTTCCTCACTCTCCCACCCTTTAAGATAGAAGGAGAGAGAATAGGGAAGACTGAGAGAGGGATATATGAAGTGAGTAAGGGGGAGAGAGAGAAAGGAGAGTGTTGAGAGAGACAAAGAGAGAAAGAAGGAGGGTGATAGAGAAAGTGAGAGAGAAGGATGGGGGGAGAGATGGAGTTAGAGAGATATAGGGATAGAGAGGTAAAGAGAAAGACGTGAGGAAAGAGAGAGGAAGGGTGAGAGAGAGACATAGAGAGTTTGTAGGGGAGATTTTTTCTTAGCAAGAACACACACGCATTCGTGTTTCTAATAATGCCCACACGCTTTAGGAAAAAACACATGCTTTAGGAACACATGCACATTCTTAGGAGCGTGTGCGTTCTAGTTCCATTTCAATTTTTTTGGGGGCGGGAATGAAAACTATAGCATACGTGTTTGCTGAGATGGTTTCCTCATATTCAACTTCGAATTGAAAAACTTAGTGGTTTGATCTACAAATACATAAAAACCTTCATTTTTATGAATATCTCTCAATATCTCTACTTTTAACATTTTTTTTCTATAGGCTACACTAATATGTTGTTGATGAAACTACATACATACATGTAGTTGTCTATTTAGATTCCAAATAAATAATTAAAAAAAAATAATATTGTTTACTATTTTTTATTTATTTTTGTCTTGACATATATGAAAATCTTAAAATAGATACCTCTTTTATTTTTGCTATAACCTTTTATCAGCTTAACCATTTTTAAAATAAGTTATATAAAGCACTAGAAGAGACCAAGATCTATAATCGAACAATAAATAAAATTCTTTGATAATGTTAAAATCCTCATTGCCTGCACTAAAGATCTAAATAAAATTTTATATTAAGATACTCAACAGATGCACTAACAGAAAAAGACACATAACTTATATTTTGGCATATGACTTTTCGAAATTCCAAGTCGAGTGACTGGAGTTTTCATATCACAGTAAAGCCATGTTTATGTCTGCATACCTATCGTGCTTGAACGAATTAGAATTAGCGAGGTTCTGCATGGAATTTGGATGTAAGTACTCCGGACGAGAGCTGTAAGCCTGCGAAATACGTTTTGGATGAATCGCAGCGATCAAGAAGTTGAAGAATGTCAGCAATATTGTTGTTCAATATTGCAGGAGGTGTTCTTCGTCGTGGGTGGCGGTGGAAACCTGGAGGTGGGCCGAGGGGACGCCAACCTATGTGAAGTGGGACAAAGGGTTCACTGGAAAAGGAATAAACAGGCTGCCTACCTAAATCTACACTCAACTGTGGCCCCGGCCAACAATCAAAATCTCGCAACTCATCTACAGTTTCAGACATTTCGTCTGTGTCCGAAATTTCCTCTGACACAGACATTTCGTCAGCGTTCCACATTTCCTCTGAAACGTTGGGTTCCGACCGATTATGGAGCTCGTGAGACGGCTTCTCTATCTGATCTTCTTCGCCCACTGCATTGTCCCGCTGCCTCTTCCCCTCGGGACTTCTACTACTACTATCTTCCACAAAGTGAAAGAGCATGATGCCAATTTCTGTGTTATTCTTCGGTGGTTGGTGTGCCTCTGCTTCGTTTTGGTTTGTTTATGCTCATCTCATCTATATTCACCTGTATTTTAAATATTTGAAAGGGCACGACGTTTTACTACAACTTAAATGCAAAGTTAAACTTGATTAACGATATATCCATGAAGTGCAATGTAAGAGAGATTAGCACTTATTTCGTTGACATTAATGATCCCTCTTAACTCCCAATCTATTACACATTTTGAGGGATACAAAATAATCGAGGCAAAAACATGACAAAGAGTAAGGGATGATGCTATCACATTAAACCACTTCACTATGTGTCAGAGTAAGGAAGGATGCTATCACATCAAACAACTTTACTATGTGTTGAAGAGTAAGGGAGGATACAATCACATCAAATCACTCTTTGATTGGTAAATATCCTAGAGTCAACTATCTATCTTAACCAAATATCTATTAAGCATATGTTAGGATTAAAAGTGGCCCAGATAATAACCCATGTATAAATCTCTCATTAATTAAACCATCTTAGGTTAAAATGGATCTATGTTAGTTTTTAAAATATCAATGAGTGAGGATGCTATCACATAAAACCACTCTTATATTGACAAAGGTTTTAGGGTGAAAGATCCATTTTAACGGTTCCATTGTGCTATAAACACAAAGATCAAAATTAACCTACGAAAAATTCTTCCATTACTTAAAGATCTATTGATCATATACAAGAATAAAATCTCTCACGACTTAAAATTTCCAAGATTAAAATAAATCTATGATAGTTTTTAAAATATTAGTAAGCATTCATTCTATCACAACATGATAATGTTAGAATAGGAAAGTTTTAGGGTCAAATATTCATTATCAAAACTAAAATAAATATTTCCCACTACTTAAAAGATTTATGATTAAGGTCGATGTAGGGACACTTTCTAAAAGATAAAAAAATAAGATGGATTTGTGCTATTTTCTTTTCTTTATCACATGGGATTTTAAAACTTATTTTGACATTATAGATTAGAAATGATTTTAATTATTTTTTAATTTCATTTCAATTTATTAGTGTTACTCATTTATGAGATATCACCATAAATATATGTTATTTTAAAAATAGCTAATTGTATATGAAATCTAAGGGATTAGCTTAGTCACTTGTTGCCAATGTTGTTTGACATTTTGATAGTTCCATGTCAACAAATATTTAGTTCAAGTCCTCTTGGGTGAGGCATGCTAGTCTATGCCTATAGGTTTACTAGGGACGCCATTGATGAATGTGGAGAAGAATCTTTTGGGTTCCTCACAACTACTACAATGAGCCTATTCTTGACATCGTTATTATATTTTCAATTCCTTAATAGAAATAAAAACACACCACGTGCATTCTCAAAATAACATAAACAAATATAACTACAATAGAAAAGACACAATCGAACACAATATTTACCATTAAACCTAATGTGGGAAAACAAAACAAAAAATCAAGGACTAGACCATCCTTATTTTATACTTAATGGAGATTATATTACATAGGAAAAAGTGGTCCAATATTTTTGTGAAGATGTGAGACAATATGGTATGATACAATCTACATCTCTCTCTCTCTCTCTCTCTCTCTCTCTCTCTCTMTTAATATTTTTTCCACACCCACCACTCATACTATGGAACAAAAAAAATCTAACAAAATTCATGAACCCATTACCCTTATTTTATTAGGTTTAGGATTTGAAAACCCTTTTGGAATATTCATGATGCTTATAGAATTCTCTAGTTTATTCTTGTAACATACTCGGGTTGCCATGTCGGGACATGCTACTTCAAATGAAACTACTTTGTTCAAGCTCTCATACCAATTTGTAACATACCCGAGCTTATGTTGGGCAATGTCACATGAAATAAATACAGAACAAAAGTTCTCACTATGTTATGATAATCAAACTATCCATACCAAGGTATAGACCTATTGGGCTATGGCTGACAAAGCTCTTTGCAGAACATCACACATATAAACTTAAACAATTAATATGCATTCTACTAATACACAAATTAATGTGGAAATCAGAGAAATATGCTACAACAGCTTACATAGGAAATATTATAAATATCATGGCATGTACATAATACACAACATAAAAATTAACATAGAGATGGTACTTATATTTTTATGCAAGTCACCAACTGCGTCCAGACCTTCCATGAACCTACCATCCTTAGACCACGCTGCTCCAAACTATCAGCAGTGGGTCACCCCAGAGCTAGGACTAAACTCCACCCAGGGTAAAGGGAATCTTAGGCTAGGATGAGACTACAGAAAGATGCACAATGCAATAGGAAGGATTCCCTCCCAGGAGCCTACTTACACCCACCGCTTATAGACTCTCATTCCCCACATGCATGTCTCACCCCGGGAATATATGCCTTCACTGTTCCATAATCCATCGATTTCTCCACTTCCCTTCCAAGGCTTCAACAATAGATCGGATCAGGAATTCTCAGAGCTCTATAGCTACTCCTGGACTCCCTCCAGGAGAAATCACTTCCCCAACAATCTCTCTCACTTGGAGAGAGTTGCTCACAGGCCTGACAACCCGTTTCTTCAATCCATGGGCTTGAAAACTCGCCTCTTCAAAACCACGGGCCTGACAACCTGCTTCTTCTGTCCAACTCCTAAGTCAAATGAGTAACCACGGTAGAAAAATCGGGTATGGGTTTTGGTAATGACAACAAGCCACACCAGTCCAGAGAAAAATGTGGGTAGAAATAAAAAAATGGCTAGGGCGCGATATGGCTCAGGCACTGTGCAGTTGTGTTGTGCCTCATAGGAAAAATGGGTTAGCTTCATGGGTTTGCAGGTTTCAGAGGTTGCAGAGGTCAACAATGGAGGAAATGGCTGGTTGCATGAATCCTCAGTCTGAGTGTGTGCATGAGTGGGGAGCATGGCAAGAATGGTGAGTGAACCCCCACAATGATGGATTTTTCCCCATAAAGTTGCATGCACCCAGGTTGACACATGGCTCTCTTGGGAGCTCGTTTCTCTCCCCGAAGGAACTTAGGATAACATGGGTTATTTCCCATACCTTAGTATTTTAGGAAAATACATTATAATATTCCCTTGGGGTTAAGCCCTCAATATTAGCCCTTTTCCCTAGCCTCTTAGTCCCATCCCTTTCCCTACCCAATGGAGCTTAGTCCCCCATAAAAATTTCTTCATGGTTGGTCTACACGCAGTGATGTAATTATATTAATGATGTGCGTATTTGCATATACAAAATCAGGCTCCCTGGCCTTCAACATCTAGGCTCTCCGGCGTAATAAACACATAAGAATCCTAGCTTATAAACACTTGGATCACCATCCTATAAACATCATTACAATTTAGCAGGGGCTCATGTTGGTTGTGGAGCCTGATTATCTTCCTGATTCAGAGGTATTTTACTTTCAGCCGTGTTCATACCCCATGAAGTATTTACACCCTAGAAGTATGTACACTCTTCCACGTGGGGCAGTGCAGAGGGGGGGTACCCCCTCTGTGGGGTCCTGGGGGGCTATCCCCCCGGCTGGGGGGTCTGGGGGAAAGCGGGCCCCCAGCGGGGGTTCGGGGTCAAGCCCTCGAAGGAAAAATTGCCTTGTAAATGTATATTGTAATTTCATTGTAAATCTAGACCGTTCATTATAAGGTCACAAATCTAACGATAGAGATTATGGTAGGGTATTTTGCCCTAGAAGGCAACCCTTTTTATGAGGGAAATGTATTGCGGCTATGGTTGATGGCGAATATTGTATTTTGAGAGAGGAGACTGTGAGAGAAAGAAGAGGAAGTTACAACAGGTTTTGCTGTAGGTTGTATCCCTTCATTTGTTGGATAATAATAAAGGAAGGACCTGGCAATTTCTCTAGTGGACGTAGCCCACACTGGGTGAACCACGCAAATCTATGTCTCTCTTGTATTGTGTATCTTCTGTGTTTTGTTTCCGCATTTGTTTTATTTTATTGCTCCACAGTCCTGTTTTTCTAATAGCTCAACCTTGGGGTATTACAATTCCCATACATTACTAGCTCCACAGGTGGGCATTATGGTGAGATGAAATGGTTATTGTTATAGAAATATTTGCCTCACCATTGTTATCTTGCACAGAGGGTCTTTTTCCATTTCCCTATGCAGACTTATCAACCCCTTTTTGATAAATCTAGAGCCAAAAATATATATATATCCACATATACACTCCCTAACTGCTTTGCAAGATGTGTATACGCTTGATGCTCCACTACGGCTCGCGTATATCGATATTTGTGCCAGAAAATACAAAATGAGGTCGGGTTTCCATGTCACGAAAAAATATCTATGATCTTTGGCCTTCCATATACTGGAAACATTCGGACTCGGCCCTTCAGTTGCATTTTGGAGGCTATAAGAGCACAATTTCGAGCTATGGAAAAAATAGGAGAAAGCATTCAACTTTGAGAGAAAAGTTACTTTGGAGAAATTACTTCATATTGAGTCTGCATCCCTTTGTCCCTCAAGTATAAACACAGTGTTCAGCCCCCAAGCTCTTTCCTTATTGTCGAGAGGACCTCATTACCTCTTTGCTATGAGATTGCCTTTGGTGGAGGATTGAAGTGGTGGATACCTAGTTGGAAGGAACTTGGTTTCTTGGTTTCGAACTGTGTCGACACAGAAGTATGTAATGTTGACACTTTTGTTGATCAATTATTAATAGAAATATTCCTTTCTCGTCCTATCGATATCTTGCGAATATATGATTATTATCCATGGGCATGTTTGTAATGTTTATTAATGGATTATGCTATCTGATGTGCTAACTCATTTTATATATTGTCACTATATACTTGCATCGCTTGTTTGTTGAGAACTTCTTGTAGGTGTAAATCTTTGGGTCAAAGTGATCAACAGTGTAACGACATCAACCGATTGGATCGAGGTAGGCTTCTCCCTTGCATTGCACATTAGTTTATATAGCACATGTTGGAACTGGGTTGATTTCTGCAGTGATACATGTCTATTGTGGTTTACCCTTGTCCATAGAGAGTTTTTCCCTTATAACAGAATTGGCGACTCCACTGGGGTATTACAATTCCCATATGTTACTAGTTCCACAGGTGGGAATTATGGTGAGATGAAATGGTTACCACTTGGATTTGGGATTAGGAATAATTGTACCATTACCTTATGGGAGGTACAAATTTTTAATATGATATTTATTTGATGAAAACAAACTACAAATGGAAATATATTGACTTGTAAAAATAAGTGAGGACCTCCATGATAAAAAAAATAATAATAATAATAATTTTTTTTTACCTTAAACTAAAGTATTTTTAGTTATATTCTAACACTGCAATTTTTACAATATGATCCAAACCTATCCTTATATATCCCAAATTATATCTTCCCCATTCCAATGATTAGTAAACTCATACGGTAGTGTTGATGCAGGAAAAGTTCCCTTCAATAGATAGGGGCACTCCCTAGTATGGAATCCCAAATAGACTTCACACTGTCTAAGATACGATTCCCATTTGGATTCTATCCTATATGTAATTAATGAGATAAATGGGTATGCAGGATATGAATAAATGAAAAGGATTTGGTATGAACTAAATCTAAATGTAGAAATAAAATCTATTCTAAGCTATCCTAGCTAGAATCAAACTATCTAAGAAATGATTAGATAATAAAATCACTAACTCCCTCATAAACTCTTAAACGATTAGTTGCCAAAGAGAAACAAGAATTAGTAATGTATGATCAAAATAAATGCATATATTAGTCTGCAACAATAAATTATTCAAAAATGTGTATTCATCATCTTAGAGAAATAATATTGGAAAAGAAATACACTGCAAATCTACAACATTCACACAAGAGCAGTCTATAAAGTGAGTAGTACAACCTTGCAACATTCATAGTGATCATGAATAAGCTAGAAACAGTTCACAACAAATGCATAAAAAATACTAGATTTCATTCTTCTCCAAAATGGCCTTGAGGGCTTCTTTCTATTCATATTTCAGAAATAGTTCCAAAAATTAGAAAATTGTAAGAGTCCCTTCCAAGTGGGTTCTCTTTGTCACATATAGATGAGTTTTGCAATTGTTTCTTAGGACTAATTGGCTTCCCATTGATAGTTAAAAATCTTCATTTTATCTATTTTATTTATTTTACTACTTTACAAAAATACTTTATAATTGAGAATAATTTTGTAAACGTCCCTCATCTTTGTCCCTAACGTAAGCTGCCCACACTTTATGATAAGTGGAAATCAATATCACCTTGGTGAACAACATACTTTCTAGAGTGATATCATACATTATTGAGTCTTGGGACAAATTAGTCATATCATTTTTCAATGTGAGAAGGAATGAACTTGAAATTTGGTCCTTTGAAAGCACCACCAAATGTTCCCTCATTATGGAGTCACTCTTTGAGAAATCATAGTAGAAAGTTCTCTGGAGTTTATGGCTTCCTCCAACTCATTTTGAATATGATCATCCATCCTTGACTTGTTTTAATCCCTAGACAAAACCCCATGTTATGTATAAAAACCCTTATTAAGCTCCTTATTGAATTATTGCATTTCTTGTATTATATTTGTATGTAGCCTTTGAACCCCTTCATCGCACCCTTTCATTATAATTGTACCCTTTGTCTCCTATATATATACACCAAGGAGAGATAGTCTTAGGATAATATTATCTCAACTCATATTATTTTCTGAAGTGGAAATGTTGTAAAGGAGGGTTCCCCCTCAAAGTGGAATGTAATTTATTGACTTCTTATCATTTTTAAGGCATTGGATCATAACATTTTGGTGTCAGAGCTCATTGATCCAAGGGTTTTTCTTCTCCAATCAAGTCATCGTAGAATTTTCACTATAAATTTTTTCTGGGATGATTACGATTGTGCAGATTGGAGGTGATTCAGAGGAAATATCATGGTATTTGTGGTAAAAATTCCATCTTCCTGGTCATCACAATTTCATATATACACCATGTGGAAGACAAAGTATCTAATTAGTCCTACTAACTAGTCTCAAATAGGTGTTGCATGTAAAATAGTCATATCATCTTCAAAGAGGATCCAAATTGAGTGAGACTAGTTGCATTAGAAAATGGACAGTTTGTATTATTTCTGATACAATTATCATAATTTTATATCAATTATTGTGCACGGGGCATGTTGTACAAGTTCTCTCTCCTAGAAAGGCCAAAAAGCATCAAGGTGTGGGGAAGTTACCATACCTTCCACTTGGCACATCCAATTTTGATAAGACCCATGTAACTGAAGAGAGGAAATATCAGAGGACTCCAAAACAAAATTTCAGACTTAGCCGTGCTGAAATTTTAGAGATACACTAGAAGGAAGATCAGCTAGGAGGATAGACTTCAAATTAAGGTTTTAAAAGGTACATAACTTACAATTGTCATAAATTTTTATTGAAAGATTTGTTTTTGGTGATTCAAAATTTTTGATAAATATAGAATAGAGGAGTATTATTATTACTCCATATGGGTCCCAAAAAGGTGAAAACACCAATTAAACCTCCAAAAGTCTCATCTATGACTCAAGAAGAAAATGAGGAAATACATAACATGTTGTCCAAATTGGAGGAACAACTTGGTGAATTGAGTGACAAGTATAATAATGGGGTAAACTCACAAATAAAAAATCATAAATAGAAAGGAAGATGGATGAAAATAATAAGAAATAAAAAATTCCATGAAGGAAATGAAAATTCCATGTCTTCCATCTGTCAATCTATAGATGAGAGACTCCCTAAAGGAGATACCAAAACACAGGGGAATCATGAAAATAAATGAAGTATTCATGTTGAAAAAATACCAATAATAAGTCATTTCAAATAGTGAATCTAACTCTAATAATGGATATAATTATGGCGGGGGTCATAAATTCAACTTTCCCAAAATTGAATTAAATAAGTTTGATGGTATAGAGGTCTTTACTTGGGTGAACCAAATAGATAAATATTTTGAACTACATAATATTATGGATGATAAGAGAAGGATTCACATAACAACCTTGAACTTTGAGATAAAACCATATCAATGGTATCAATGGATAGTGAAAATGCAGTCCCCTTGATATCACTACACTTGGGGTTTATTTACAAGAGACTTAAAAGCACAATATGGGAAATTTTGGGAATAGGACTACTTCAGTCAACTGAAAATAATCAAACACTTAGGTGATATTGAAGATTATAATTTAGAATTCCAGGTATTGTCCACAAGGGTGAATAACATAAGTAATGAACACTTGTTGGAATCTTACATGGGTGAATTAAAAGAAGACATTAAACATGATATTTTCTTAAGACAACCTACAAATATTGTGGAAGCTATGCAAATTTCTTATCATATTCATGCCAAAAATAAGGCTACGCACAAGTCTAGCATTGGAAGAAAAGATCATTTTTTGGGTCATAAGACAACCATGCCTCAACCAACAAGATTGACACCTCAACAAATGGATGAAAGAAGAGAAAAATGACTATGTTTCAATTGTGATAGCAAGTACAGTAAAGGGCATAAATGCGGTGAGAAGAAATTATTCTACATAGATTGTGAAGAGGAAGAAGATAGTGTACCTAAACCAACAAGGTTGAAACCTCAACAAATGGATGAAATTAGAGAAAAAGGACTATGTTTCAATTGTGATAGAAAGTATAGTAAGGGGAATAAATGTGGTGAGAATAAATTATTCTACATAGATTGTGAATAGGAAGACAATCAGGATTTGGAACTGTCACAAGACCGAGATCTAGAAGAGACTATTCCAACAATATATTTCCATGCATTGGCTAACATCGTTACTCCACAAACCCTCGAGATACAAGGATACATAAAGAATAAATGGTAACAATATTGATTGATTCTAGTAGCACCCATAATTTTATCAATTACAAATTACTAAAAGATCTCAATGTTTTTGTATATCCCACACTAGAGTTTCAATTAATGATTGCAAATGGAGGTACCATAAATTGTTCAAGGAAATTCCATAGTTTTAATATCAACATGGGGCAGTATTTTATATATAGCCCCATCATTTCCATCCAAATGGGGGGTGTTGATATTGTATTAGGGGTCCAATGGTTGCAATCGTTGAGAATAGTGGCCTTTGATTTTCAAAATATTTTTTTGATATTTTTCTCAAATGGAAAGGAAATTGAGATTAGAGGTATTCAAGGGAAACCCTCTAAAGTGGTAAGCTCTAATAACATGTAAGCATTACTCAAAAAGGGACACCGAGGTGTAATTTCACAATTGTTCTCACTTGATGTTCAAATATTTATCAACAATCATTCCAAGGAATTTGGTGAAATTCCTAAGGGTATTCCACCTACTTGAGATCATGACCATGCTATTCATTTGCAGCCAGAAAGTGTACCATATAACATTGGGCCTTATACATATCAATATTCATAGAAGAGTGAGATTAAGTGCATGATCTAGGAAATGTCATAGGATGGCATCATTCAACATAGCCAAAGTTCTTTCTCTTCACCAGTGGTTTTGGTTACAAAAAATGATGGTTGATGGAATATGTATCCAAATTATAGACAACTAAACAAAATGACCATCAAATATAAGTTTCTTATCCATGTTATTAATGAATTATTAGATGAATTTCATGGAGAAAAATTCTTTACTAAGTTGGATCTTCATTCGAGATATCATCAAATTAGAATGAGGCAAGAATACATTTCTAAAACAAATTTTAGAACACATGAAGGTCATTATGATTTTTTGGTTATGACATTTGGACTTACTAATGCATCTTCCACATTTAAAATCTTGATGAATTATATTTTCAAGACCTTCCTTAGAAAATTTGTGTTAGTATTTTTTGATGACATACTAATCTACAAAAAATCTTGTGAAGAGCACGTAAAACATGTTGACAGAGTATTACAACTATTGGAAGAGAAAAAACTTTATGAAAATCCTTCCAAGTGTGCCTTTGGGGTTCAAGAAGTGGAATATTTGGATCATATTGTATATAATGAAGGTGTAAAATTGGACCCTAACAAAATTAAATCTACAAGGGAATGTAAAATTCCCAAAACCTTGAATAAACTTAGAGGATTATTAGGATTGATGCGCTATTACCACAAGTTTGTCAAGAACTATGGTCAAATAGCAACATCTCTAATGGAGTTATTAAAGAAGGAAGCATTTTATTGGACCGAAGAAGAAACCAAAGATTTTGAAAAATTTAAGGAGGCTATGTGTACAACTCCCGTATTGGCCACAACTAAATTTACAAAAACATTTATTGTGGAGTGTGATGCCTCAGACCATGGGTGCATTTTTAATGCAGGAAGGAGGGCCCCTTTCCTTTGAAAGAAACTAAATTAAAGGAAAAACCTTAGTCAAACCCATTTATGAAAAGGAAATGTTGGCCATACTACATGTAGTTAAGAAATGGTTCCCCTACCTAATAGGAAGATACTTCAAGGTAAAACCATATAATGACAGTTTAAAGTACTTCTTGGAGAAACGATTATCTTCATAAGCGAAACAAAAATGGGTTGCAAAGATGTTGGATTATGAATTTGAAATTATCTACAAAAAAGTAAAACATAATGTTTTGGCATATGCCCTTTCTAGGAAAGAATAAGAAACAAAAGGTTCACTATGTGCTATTTCTATCCCACAATCTAATTGGGTGGAAGAAGCAAGGATAGAATGGAATCATAGTAGTGGATTGAATAACAAAGTATGGTCATTTTTTCTCTCTTTCTCATCCTTTTAAAGCAAGTACAGTAGAAAAAACATTCATGGAAACATTGCAAAAAATACATGGAGTCCCCAAGATTATTTTAAGTGACATAGACCCACTTTTCACTAGAAATTTATGGACTGAGTTATTTCCTTGTTTGGATACTCAATTGGCTCATAGCTCAACTTACCACCCTAAATATGATGGGAAAATTGATATTGTGAATAAATTTCTAGAAGGACATCTTTGTTTCTTTACATTTGATAAAAAGACACAATGGGTCAAGTGGTTTCCCTTGGCGGAATGGTGGTACAACACATCCTTCAATACTTCCTAAAAAATGTCCCCATTTCTGGCACTTTATGGATATCATCCTCCATCCATCGCATCACCCTAGAAAGGGAATACAAAGTTTCAAGTAGTGGAGGACCACATATGGAACCAACAATAGGTCCTCAAACTATTGAAGGACAACTTGGTTATGGCACAAAATAGGATGAAACAACAAGCAGATCAACATTGTAGTGAAATGGAATTTGAAGTGGGGGATTGGGTATTTCTAAGGCTACAACCATAAAAACAAATGTGTCTCAAGAAACAAAAGAAGGATAACAAATTAGGACCCAAATATTATGGACCCTATAAGGTTTTTCAAAGGATTGGAAGTGTGGCTTACAAATTGGAGTTGCCTCCATGTTCACGTGTATATCCAGTCTTCAATGTTTCTTTCTTAAAGAAGGTAATCAGAAGAAATATCTCAGTCCAAACTATTTTACCAGAGATTAGTGAAGAAGGAAAAATCATACTAGATCCAGAAACAATCCTTGAAACAAGAATTAAGCAGTTGAGAAATAGAGCAATCAAAAAGTACCTCATCAAATGGAAGAACCTACTAGTGGAAGAGGTGACATGGGAAGATGATTTCTTCGTGCAGAAGCATCCGTGGTTAGTCATTTTTTGAGGACAACACTTGTTTGGAGGGGAGGGGCATGTTAAGCCATATTCAAAGCCACATGTTATGTATAAAACCCCTTATTAATCCCCTTATTGAATTATTACATTTCTTGTATTATATTTGTATGTAGGCTCTGAACCCCTTCATCATACCCTTTCATTATGATTGTATCCTTTGTCTCCTATATATATAAACCAAGGAGAGATAGTATTAGGATCATCTTATCTCAACCAATATTGTGTTCTGGAGTGGAAATATTGTAAAGGAGGGTTACCCCTGGAAGTGGACTGCAATTTATTGATTTATTATCATTTTTAAGGCATTGGATCATAACAACTTGCCTAGATATCCAATTTCAAGCAAGTCACACTTGGATAGAAGCTTGGTGGCTATCATGTGTAACTTTGTCCAAGTGTTGAGGGAATTTTTCAAATCCCTTTCCATTTTCCCCCCAATTCATTGCCAATTTGTGAGAGATACATAGATTAACTAATTTTGTTTGTTATTCATGTGTGGGAGATTTGTAGGAGCATCAAGATTATGGTCTACCCATTTCTTCATTCATCCATGGTCAGTATCACTCTTATAAATTCTATATCTTTCATTTTATGTTTTCCGGTAGTGATATTATTTTAGAAGCTATGTTTTGAAATTCCTACACATCAGTATATAGCTTCTTGGTTGTGTCCTGGAATTCCTTCCTCACCTCACTGACACATATTCTGAATTCAATGATACTAGTTCTATCACCTTTGTATAATATCACTTCCTCCTCTAGACTCTTGATTTTATCTTTGCAGTCTTCTAGGTCTTGAACCATGTTCTTGATATTTTGTTCTAAGGCCTAAGTGAATGTTACACCCGATGAAGCTATGGTATGGCACTTCTTGAAAAACAATTTTATCAAGGACAAATTTAGGAAACAAATGAGGATATTTGGTCACACTGTAGATTCTTATGTATGTTAAATTTTCCATGAAGAACCAATCTCTTACCTTCTCAACTATGGTCATTTCCTTCTCTAACATGCAAGGCATTGAAGCATAGAATAGTAACTGATATAAAGGAATAATAAATTTCTCACATATCTTGTTATAGTGTATGTGGTACTTCTGCTCCCATAAATATTGGAAATAGATGTGAATCCCATAATCACTTAGTTTTCATTCCCAACCCATTGTTGGGTAGGCATGCACCATGCATACTACATCTAGTAGATAAGAAGACATGTGAAAGTTTGGATGTTTTCCAGGGACTATGCATTTTGCAGTTGACATGGTCTCTTCTAGGGTGTAAAAGAGGATCATATCTACCCAATCAAAAATGTGTCCAATGGTTATAAAAGAGTGGATTAGAGGGACCCATAACACCCTGAAATTTTGGGCATCAACTTATCCATGTAGTCTCTAGAGCCTATTTAATACATACCGATATGGCATCCTCAACATCTTTGCGAGGTAATCATCAAATTTCATGGTCTTGAAGTTATTATCTAGGACCCATCATTTCTTCATAACATCTCTGAGATTCGAAGAAAAGTGATTCATTTAGTCTTAAATTAGCTCAATTTCTTTGTTGGGTAGCTTTTTGAATGTTCCAAGGACCAAAGGGATGAAGGAAAAAAATCATTTTCCTTGGGCATCCATTATCATTGTATTAACGACATAAACATGTCATATAGTCTAGGGAATGGACATAAAACATGGAAACAAGGTTGTGTGTGAAACTGTTTTATGAATCCTGGAGCGTCTAATAGTCTAGTAGATACGCAGATCTTAGTCCCCTTTTGGTAATTCAGGACAAGTCTTTTTTTGGAACATTTGATATATTTCACCCCAGTGATAGGACACCTCATTGTTGATAATTCAATGCATATCATCATGAATAGGGAACATAGTGTTAGTTCCTACTTCCTCTTCCTCCCTATTCAAAGTGATTTCAATGATAATACCCTTTCCAAATCTCCTTTGGTAGGTATCCATGATAGTTCATGTGATTCACCCATGTTAAAAAAAAAAAAATTTATCATGGTTATAATTTCAAAACCACAAATTTAAATTGGAAGAAATGTATTCTAGGGGAGTTTCTTATCTATGGATCCCTGGTAAATTGGACATGGTGACTAAAATTATAGTGGGGTTTTTAGTAAATGGTCATGGGTTTCCCCTTTTCTCTTTCTCTTAAAACTCAGGATTTGATGGAAAAACATAAAAACAACATGTCCTATGTACCCAAGTTGTGAGGCATCTTTGTGTAGTCAATTGGGGTTTTATAAAAATCCTAGTTTTCAAATTATTCATGAGTGAGCCATTCGAGGGTTATATGGTGCCCCCCCCCCCACACCCCCAACTTTTTTTAAAGAATGGGAGTGGGTATGCAGTCAATGGGGATTTTTCCTTAGGTGAATCCCATGCTTGCAATATTTGTTGGGGGGGAATACCTCTTACTTCAAATTTGGAAAAAATTTAGGTGAGATATTTTAGGGGAGTTGAAGTCATGGATACCCATAAACAGGGAAGCTTTTTCCATTTTGAATGAGAAGGAAAAGAAAATAAAAAAACAACTTGGGTAAGAAAAAGGTCATATTGATTATATATTTTAAAAATGGATGAGAGAAAGGGAGGGTTGTAGCCTATGCACATATTCTTACCTGTGAGCAAGTGAGTTTATGGTTGTGGGTATGGATGCTAGTGGTTGGTCAATGTGACATGGTAGTTCTTAGAATATTCTCCAGGTAGATAATGACAACTATGAGTGTAACAATGTTTGAATGAGGGGGAAAATGGGGTTTTATAAGTGAAATATTAACATTGGGTGCAGAAATCCAAAAGAAGAACATTGTACGTAGGTATAAATGGGCCAAATCACCTCACACATGTGAAATAAATGAAGTGGGGGCCACGAATAATTTTCCATTGATGAAGGAAATTTTTGAAAATGTTGTGTCACCAAGAAAAAATATTTTTCTCAATGATGTATTAGGAAGGAAAATATTTTTCCTCAGTGATACATTGGCGAAGAGAAAGATTTTATTCAATGATACATCAATGAAGAAAATATTTTTCCTCAACAATGTATCAATGAGAACAAATATTTTTCTCAGTGATGTATCACTGGGAAAACATATTTTTACTAGTGAAGAGTGGTGTTCTGATGAGGAAGATGAGATTTTTTGGGTGTGTTATCACTTCTTAAGAAGATGTTTTATGTCTAAGTGTTCGTGAATAAATTTTTCTTGGAGTGATGTTTCACTAAAGAAAAATATTCATCTCGATGATATGTCACTAAAGAAAAATATCTTTGGAGTGACGTATCAATGAGAGAGAAGATTATTTTGAGTGATAAAGATTCCTTTCATCTCAGAAAAATATTTTGGCTAGCAACACATGATGTATTGGTGCTAGAAAATATTTTGACTAGCAACATAGGATGCATCGATGGAGGTAAAAAACTTAGGAGGAAATCCTTTTCAAATAATTATTTCGTTAAAAGATAAGGAAATGTTAGTATTGGTGCTTTCAAAAAAAATTGCAAGACATAATCAACCCATATTGAGACTAAAACATAAAAATTGGAATAAAAGGAGGAGGGGCCCCATACTATTTTAACATTAGGAGGAATGGATTAAAAGGAAATAGTAAAAATGGGGAAGGGGTTATTTCTAGAACAACAATTTGTGACACACTGGATAGAGCCATGATTATCTACACCATAGATTGTGAAGATAAATACTAGTTCATGAAACAAAATTTATTTTACCTCAAAGGAGTGCCAAATCCAACATCAGTAGATCCCACTATGCATAAAATTCAATATAAGGTGAATGAGAGTTCATACCTAGTCTGTATGGTTCATTGATTACATTCCCAAGGAACCATATAAAGTTTATTTATTTATACTCAGTCCTTCCCTATAGGTGAGTGTAGTATCACAAGGTACTTATACACAAAGAATTCTAAACATTCAATCTAGTTGTTCCATTTATATGGAGTCGGTCCACTATCAATGAACATTTGTACCCCTAACAGAGTCACCCCAATATCACAGGATTTTGTCTATTTCCAGTGAGTATCCATAGCCTCGATAGAGATACCTGCATATCCCACATGATTTGAAATGACTTTCCCAAGCCTTTTACTTTAAGCATGTAATCCTCGTTTCTTGTATTATATTAAAGCGAGGTGGATGGTGTATTTCAATATTCATTTAAAGGAGCACATGATGATACCTATTTGGGATAATTTCTTATATATATCCTCTTTATAGATAAGACACTTACTTTTTATGAATAAAATGGATACTCCATACGCTTACTAGTCTAAAAATTAGCCTTTAATTAAGTGTTAGTGAGTGGATCCTTTGAAGGTAAACACTTATCTATCCATGACCATATCATAGGTGCTTAAGCTTGTCCACTACCTAGGTAGAATTCCTTTACACAATCTGAACCTTGGATACCAGACTGAGGTAACCAATAACATAGAAAGAAATAATGACTTGTCTTTTAGAGTTCAAAATAGATCTCCATAATCTAGAGCCACTATGTTTTGTATGATTGAAATAACTAGATGTTAGCAACAATAATTTATTTTTGAAACAAAAAAATTTAGGGAAATTTGGAGGAAATGATTTTAAATGAGGAAGTTTCAAACTAATCAAATAAAAAAGGAATGAATCAAATCAAACAAATGAAACTAAGGTGAAATCAAACAAAGTAGCAATGAAATAAGAAGAAGACTAAGCAATGGTGGAAGGGTAGAAATGAAAAACAATAGATCAATTATTTATGTGTAAGTCAGTCATTTGAGGAAAAATAACTAAATATGTTTTCAATACTTGGCCATTGGGAGAAATGAGGTCTACTTCTCCTTTGAGATTTTGTAGTCTATACATACCTAGTCCATTTTTTCCTTAACTATAGACCAAGCCACAATTGTTGGAATTTAGAATGTTTCCCTTTGTCTTAATGTGGATTATCCCATTTTATAACCATATCTACCACAAAACTCTTATCAAACCATCTTTTGATAGTTTGTTGATGAACACCATTTTTTTTCTTTCCCTCTATCTTCTTCTAGCTTAAGTAAGGTGTCAAATCTCCTTTAGATAATTGGGCAATTCCTCCCTTGCAATTTCTAAGACAATTGAATGGAAATAAATAATTTTTGGGGGGGAAGGATGGCTTCTTTCCCATAAACAAGGAAATAAGGGGATGTCCCTATGGAGGATTTAGGTGTCACTCTATATTCCCATATAGCATTTGGTAAAGCATTGTGCCAGTTCCTCTATTGATCAACTATGGTTCAATTTAGGATAAGAATTAAGTTCTTATTGGTGTATTTAGCCACACCATTCCATTGCGGGTAGTAGTTATCTACATATCTCAAAATAATCCCTTTTTCTAAAGCAAACTCAGTTAATTTAAAGGAATAAAAAAATGTAGAATTATAAAAAAGAGAGTAGTGGGTACTCCAAACCTAGTAATCAGATGCTTCTCGAGGAATTTGATCGCTACTTCCTTGTATAACTTTGTCAGTGGTACTAATTTAGTCTAGAATGTGAAATAATTAGTAGATTTTAGGATATACCTGTTTTGTTTTGAGGAATGAGGGTTGATTTATCCAATAATATCTAGTCCCCATTGTTTAAATGGTTCTTCAATAATTATAAGTTGTAAAGGAACTACAAATTTCTTTTCATGTTCAACACAATTATGGTAGACTTTTCAACTCCTAGAGTAGACATGTGCATCTTTGAAGACTATAGGCATGTCGTATCCTACTCATAATTTTATGATATGTAGTTTCTCTAGAAAAAAGTCCTCATATTAGTCCAGCATGTAGTTCTTATAGAAATATGTCATCATTGTTTTTGTCAAGGCATTAGACGAGTACATTATCATAATTTATTCTAAACACGATGACATTGACAAGTTGATAGTGTGAAGACTTGAGCCTTAGGGCTCTCTTTTGTTTAGAGTTCAAATGATTGGGAGCATTTCCATGCTGCAAGTATTTCTTACGATCGTTATACACGAGTCATAAAGCATGCACACATAAAGAACTTCATGTGTGCACAATGATAAGTCATTCTCCCACCTATCCTCATGTTGTTTTTTAGAGTCCAATGCTTTGGTTTCTAACTTCCATAACCCTTAGCCTATGGAAATCTTAGTAGGTTTGGATTCAAGGTCATATTCTGGCACATATGTCATCCAATTTCCTTTATTCTCTCCAAGTTCTCTTTGGAAAAATAATGACCTTGTTGCTAGGTGAGGCACTATAACCTTAGTGTGGTTCTTTAATATGTAGGGCCTAAATTTTTTGATGGATTTTTGGATAGAAAAATATTATTTTTCAGCTACTAAATAATTCAATTTATCCCCTTGTAGACTGATGCTCATGAAATAAATAGGATATTAATTCCCTTTCTCATATTTCTGGGTGAGCACTGCTGCAATAGAATGGTCCGAAGCAAACATGTACAACAAGAAGTCTTTGGAGAAATTATGGCTTTGCAACACTGGGGATTCTTCTATGGAAAATTTTACTTTTTCTAATTCTTTCCTTTTCAAAAAATTTCCATTTGAATTGAACATCCTTATTTATGATTTATTTCTAATAAGTCCGCTACAAATATCCTTACAAAGTTTATTTTCCTGAAGAAATATTGCATGGACGTCTTTCTATTGGGAAAAAGGAATTTTTATGATGACTTTCGTTATTTCAATATCCATAGAAAACCCATATTTAGAGATGGAATGCCACAATAATTTACCTTTCGAAAAATAAAATATGCTCTTATTAGGATTCAAAAATATACCATACATCTTGCACCTTTCAAAAATCTATTTCTGATGTTCTGGGTGGTCTGATATTTTCTTGGAGTAAAATGTTATTTCATCAATATAGACCACAACTCTTTGAACAATTAAACATTTTAAGGTTATGTCCATATCCTGTTGGATATTTCCTCTCGTGTTTATCAAACTGAAAGGCATCCTACGGTAAGAAAAATTTTTGCACTTCATGTGGAAAGTGGTTTTCAATCGATTGTATTCGGCTACAAGAACCTGATTGTAGCATGAGAATCCATATAATAAAGAGAACATATATTATCCTAATATGATATGTAATATATGTTCCATGGGACGAACATAGTAGTTATCTTTTTCAGATTCCTAGTTTAAATTCCAAAAATCCATGCAAATTCTAATTTCCCCGAACTTATTTTTAATAGGAACTAAATTGGGCACCTGAGTTGAATGGTGTACTTTGAATATGATTTGAGAATCTAAAAACTTCTTCAACTCCTTATAAATGAGTGGCTCCAATGTAGGATGTACTTTCCTCAATTTATGTTGAAAAGGTTTTACACCTTCCTTGATAGGTATGATGTGTTGGATAATCTATGTATCATGAAATCCTAATGAAATCCTAACATAACCACCATGGAAAAAAAGTCCACAAAGTGTCTCATTATCCATGAAATAAATTCCACATTCTTATGAAATTGGGATTTTTTTTTTGTATGACGAGGGCTATGAAAAATTCAAATGATAAAGCAACCATCATCAAATTATTCAACAATATTCATAAGATCAAAGGAACTAAGTGTGGGTATAAAAAATCAAAGGTGAAGAATCAAGGGTTGTGAAGGAGTCAAAAATGAAAAAGGAGGATGGTTTTAATAAATAAGAGGAAAAGAAATGAAAAGAGTAGAGGGAGGTTGAAAAGAGAAAAGGGGAGCAATAGGCAATGGAGGGAAGGAAAAAGAAAATCTTCAACACCCCAAGATGTCATATAAAAATTAAAAAAAAATCACCAGATACCTCGGTAACGAAGGCTTTTATATTCCAGTGATGTCTTCTTCTAGTGATATCCTCATTCACCAATGCTTCTTCCCCGTTCTAAACTTTATACAAAATATAGATTAGTACCATGGGTGGTTCTTAATGCACCACAAAAGGAAAGTTTTATTCTCTACTCATGCAAATGGAATACATGCTCTAAATTAAATGAAACTAAAACCAATGCTATATGTACTTTCATGCCTTCCTTAACTTCCCCGAAAACGACGCCAAAATGTTGGGAAAATTAATTGCTTATGAAAACAATCAAATTCCAATCCATTAATTACCAATCCAGAGTGCATCTGTTTATTTCAAAGTTATGATGAAAAGTATATGCAAGCTACGATTTCCATTCTAACATTGGTCATCTAACATGCGTTTCAATAATGTAAATCAAACCACTCTTATAGAAATGAAATAAACCACTCTTTCTAAAATGAAAAGAACGCTTGAAAAAATGAAATAAACCACACTTGTTGGAATGGAAAGCATGCTGACAGGAAAGTAATTCTCTCAATAAGTGGTGGGATAATCAATTTCTTGCTTTCAACCACCTGCGGGGATCAATATGGTGGATCAAATTAGTCCCTTGCTTCACCACCCGTGGGCATAGACAAAAGAACACAACACACAAGGAGATCTATTTCTACATCACTCTTGCAGAACTGAAATCTAATCTAATTGATAGAAGGCAAATTTAATCTACTTGACAGGAGGTAAGTTGCTGAAAAGGAAAGGTTCACACACTTGCATAAATGAATCGAATTAAAATTGTAACGACCCCAAATCGTTACGACTGCAAGAGAAGAGAAAAGTGCAAATTTATTTTTTTCTTTAGGAAAGAAGGCAACGACGACAACAGTTGAACCACACAACCTGACGATGAACACACGCACGTCGATCAGGCAACAGACAACAAAAAATCCATGCACTAGCAGAACGAGCAACGAGGTGAAACATGCGTAGAATAAAATATGGAAACGACTACCCACCGACATAAACATGACCACGCCTACAAGCTAGAGGACAACATCCACCATCCTGACACAACAACCTCGAAGGCCAGTAACTAGACCCTTGATGGAGCGCAACCAAACGCATGAAGGAATTACATCCCAAGAACCAACAACTACTACAATGAACAATGCCTGCAATGGGTAGCACAGACTTCGACCAAGTTATCATTCACCTCTATCCATTAGGGCGCGCAATGATCCCCTCCTCAGGAATCATGCGGTCGCTTGATGATAGGTGTGACAACAACCATGGCACAACAACCTAACTAGATCGAGGACTCAAGATAAAACCAACGCACTAGGAGCTGAAATCACTGTCAAGAATACTACACCCACACCCCCAGACAATAGGTCGGCAAAATGCAAGATAATGTCATTCCAAGGAAAAAAGGTGCAAGCTAATACACGACTTCTCCAACAACCTAACCATTAATAAAGATGTCTAAGTGCGAAGGAGTGAACTGTTACCAAGCTATTATGGTCAAAATGTTATCATAAGGTGAGCTAAATTAGGGACTTAAAAACATCAAATACGTTGATCAACAATTACCCATTGTCCATTAAATTAATTGAGCCACTGATCTAAGATGCTTAAATAATAATTGACTTTTCTATCTAATTTAAAAAGTCTACATTAGTCAATAAATACAAATCTAAATTAACAATTTAACATTATCTAACAACATTAACAAAATCAATATATTTGTTGTCTAAATTAACAAGTATAAATTAATCAATAAATACAAAACTAAATTAACCATTTAACATTATCTAACAATATTAACATTATAAATATATAACACTATTAATAATATCGATTCATAACACTCTGTCTAAAAATATTAGCAATATTAATGTATAACATGTTGTCTAATCAATGTCATTTGGTTGTTGTTCTTTATTCCATCAGATAAACAAGTTTTCCTTCAAATTTTATATTAAATTAGCAGTATTTATCTCTGCGTAATCAATTCGCTACCATCATGCTGGGTGTATGAAATTTAATATTAAATTTCCATGGGAATGTTGAGTAATAATCACTAATAACTATGTTCATAATATACTATATTATTGTTGACTGTTAATGCGCATAACCCATATAAACAGGGTTGTCAATTATAAATATGGTTACTGTCAATATTTACAGTCGTTAACCCCAGATGGGGTGTCAGAGCGGCCGATGGGGCGAGATTTTCACGAGTCCGAAGGGAGGCGTGGCATGGGGCCACGTGATGGGCTTGTGCCGCAGCCCATCAACGTACCCAGTGTTTAATGGCAAGTTTAATTCGATGGGAGGGTGCATTAACGCACCAGACCTCTCCTCCTCGCCGTAAATTTCAATGGAGTCGCTCGTATTATTTGGCATTCACCTCTGTACGCAGGCAGTGGGGCCTTCCCTGTGCAGCAAAGGTCAATCCCTGCGCCCCATCGCTGGCACAATCCACTCCTGGTCTGCTCACTTCACCCAGTGCTTCTCTTTCTCTTGGTTCGCTGTACTAAATTCGCCATGCCTCGACATCGACCCCGGGGAAAACCAAAGAGAGGCTCCCCTTGGAAGCCTCGGAGACCTCTGGTAACATCCTCCGATTCAACCTCCGGTGATTCCTCTCCTCCACGGCATGCCACGACCATCCCTGTCTCACTGCGAGCCCCGCAGCTTAGCTCCATGGCTATCATCTCGCGCACACCTATCTCAATTCTGCGCCTTTCTCATGATCCAACAGAGCTTCCTTCCAACTCAATGCCTCCAGGCGGCCCTCAGGACAATTGGGGCGATCATCCTTCTCCTCACACGGCACCCAAGCAGGCAGGTCCTTGCTACCCGGAGAACATTGACAGAGTCCAGTTCGCAGAGAGCCTGGCCATCTTACAAGATTTGGTATTCGAGCTTCGGCAAGAGGTCGCGGATTTACAGTATCGCTTCCAAGCAACGGAGGGGAAGGTGGCCAGTTTCATGCACATTCTCTCCTCTATGCATGAGGCCCTGTTCTCCACCCCGGAAGACACCCGTCCCACAGAGCACCCCGAGGACACTACCGAAGCGGCACAGACCAACACGCAGACTTCAGAGGCAGCAGAATGGAAGCAGAAAGAGCGCAGGAACGACAGCAAGGACCTTGCAAGCACCGACGAAGCTGATGAACAATGGGACTATGGCATCACGTACATCGAGGAAGAGCCTTGGCCAGGCGACCTCCCTGCCACCTGGCCTAGCTACAAGCCAACGGTCTAACTTTAATGTATGTCTGTTCACTTAGCTACTAGACATGATAAGACAAATAGTGCTCTTTCTTTTGATGATAGTTTAAGTTTAGACTTGTTTTCTCAAAGAACAGGCAGGGCTAGTTGGGCTGGTTTCCCCATGTTGGGGCAGTCCCGCAACTGTAGCCTGGACCTAGCTGTCTTTTGGACTGATGTTTCAGACTTTCGAAGGATCTTAATATAATCTTACCCCTTACTTACAAAAAAAAAATATTTACAGTCGTTATTTTATTTTAAGTGCTATCAGAAATAAAGTGGGGGGGGGGGTCACTGCCAATACCCAGTCATAAACACATCTACCACAAGGTCACAACCCATCCACACTTGCTATCTAAATTCACGACATTTAGCGTATAAACTTGTTGCTTTTAAAAGTATAGTTTCACCGTAATTGTCTGTGTATCTCAAAATCCTATGACTAAAATTTTTGGAATGGTAAGGCTCTCACAAAAAGAAAAATGCTACCAATAAAACATTGTAGACAAATGTTGGCCCAATGTATAAAGACTCCAAATAAACCGTTATGTATAAAAACGTGGCGAAAGTAATTAAATGGCGTCCATGTGCATGTAAACGCAGAGTGATTAATGATACATTTGGTATGAAATACGATATGATCATCGAGTAATAAAGGTAAAAGGGTGCAGTCCTAAAGTGATCAACGTAGAGTAAAACAACTATCAATACATATTTTAAAATCGTCATAAACAAATTCACACTCAATAAAAATAAATCAGGTATGTTCACAGTCCATGAAACAGGTAAAATCATGGTCCACTCAATCAATTTGCAGAGAAATGGATTGATGTAGGAGCATCTCCCACATCAAGCGAGCCAGCACGGAAGCCAAAGGACAGCTGGACAAGTGCCAGTGAAAATTTTGAAATTGTCTTGAAGTTGTTGCACAATCTTAAATGAAGTCATTAAGAAAAGGTGCACTTGTATGATGTAAATGGACCTTGAGCCATTTGCTCTCGTCCTTAGTAGGTAGAAGGCATTTAAAATAGTTAATGCAGGTATATAGAATTTAATTCTAGATTAGACTGTTTGAGGACGCAAGAGGGAAATGGGATATAGACACCCTCATTGTGTATTGTAACATTATTGGAGATGAAGCATTAGAGAAAGAGCATGGAGAGAGCTGTGTAAGAACACCCATGTACAGATATTTGGATTAATAGATGAGGTTGATTCAAATTCATGGTTTTGTGTTTGTTCTTTGTGTATTGATGCTGAATGATATGCTCATGAATGTTTGCTTCCTGTTATACATTTGCTTTATATGCTGTGTATACGATTTCATGTTTTGAATCTGAAATCTGAGAGGATAATGGAATGAGTTTCAATTGTTTCTCTATCTGAGTAAGAATTCCTGCAAGGGGTGCAGTTGAAGTGTCCACAAAGAGTGCGTCAACAAGAATTCAGGGTTGCATCTCTGAAGCTCAGATAGTTTTATCTTTTTTTCTCATTCATGCAGAAGTGCAGTGGGCATAGGAGCTGTGCAAGGAGTGCACAGGTTGGGTGAAGTCTCAGGATTGTGGGCCTGAGTGAAGCACTGAGAGACTGTTGTTGCAGGTGTGTGCAGAGTCGAAAAGATTCAAGCACTTGGAAGTGTCTGAAAGTTGCGCAAGGAGTGCGAGCAAGAGGCGTTTCTGAGAAGACGTAGAGTCATGGAAAAGATCAGGAAGGATAAGGCCTTCGAAACTGTCAAGGGTTTGCACAGGGTGGTACCTCGAAAGTTGTAAGAAGCGTCATAAGTTTGCATCGTAGGTGGACGAGTTCTGCGGAGGAGCACTTAGTCATTTCGTAGATTCCATCAGGAGGAACGAACGGTCGAAATTCTCCGAGGAGAATTCACGAATTTTCGTGGGTTGTTGGATCTCACGGAGGAGCAGGAAGGTTACTTTGGAAGCGTCGAAGGTTCAAAGCTCAGGAGGGGCAGGACTGTCGATTCGAGTCACAAGGGTCGTCGGATTTACTCGTGGATTCGTATATCGGGGTTTCGCTGGTTGAACTCCGTAAACATAGTAACAAGAATCGCGAAATCGTGAAATGCAATATCCCGATAGTCAAAGGGATAGTGTGGGGCCACAAGTGTCAAAGTGGGAGACAGGTGGCACGAGTTATCAGGGTTTCGCTGCGAGAAGTCCTGAAATAATTGCATTAGGATTCGCGATATTGTGAACTCTGAAATGCCGATGGAGTGAAAGCTTTGAATAGTCAGAACTCACACGTGTGTCAGAGTTTTGGCTAATCGGGGTTCGGGAGTCGGGGATATGAGTTGTTCAACATCGCGACTACCAAAATCGCGATAGGTAAAACCCCGATAGGAAAGGGTCAACGTTGACTATTGTCGCGTTTCGGGGATTCGAGAGACCTACACCCGACCATTGACCTCGTGAAGTTGCGATGTCCGATCTCCCAAGTGCAAAGAGGGGATCCTGTGAAAGTCATTATGAGTGTAAATTTCCCGATAGGGAAATAGAAGAGCTATTTAAGAGTTCTTCGGGCCAGTAGAGAAGAGAAGATCCTACATCGACGTGGACCTTCCGACCTATGGGTTGTGGAGTAGATGGTGTCAGCACCAAGTTTGGTATCAGAGCACAGAAAGGTTATTTGCTTTCTGTAGCAGAGAAAGAGAATTCACCATGCCGCCTAGGAGAAGGGACATGCAGACACCCGATCCACCAGAGGATAGGGAAATGCTGAGAAGAAGAGGCAGGCAGTTGATAGATCTAGTTATGGAGAGATAAATGCGTGACCTACGAGCTAGACTTGAAGATATGGAGACAACGCAAAGATGCACAGTCAATGCTAGGGATCTCAGTGATTCTGAAAGTGAAGTTGAGGCTGAACGAGAAGAAGAAGTTGTAGCCGAAGATGCATCAAATGAGTGTTTGATCAAAGCTATTGCCAGGATGGGTGCAAGAGCAAAGATGGACATTCGAGTTTATGAGGGAAACTTGGATGCAGAGGAGCTTCTAGACTGGATTAGAGCTCTAGATACATACTTCGACTATGAAGATGTCGAAGAGGACAAGAAAGTCAAGCATGCTGTCACAAGATTGAAAGGGCATGCATCATTGTGGTGGGATGAACTACAAGCTGGCAGACGCTGCAAGGGCAAGCAGAAGATCAAAAGCTGGGACAGAATGATCGTGAAGATGAAGGGGAATTTCATCCCTAGGGACTATCAAATTACTCTGTTAAGGAGGATGCAAAACCTGAGACAGAAGCTGATGACAGTGAAAGAATACACTGAGGAATTCTATAAACTGAACATCAGGGCAGGTCATCGGGAGAGCGATGATGAAAAAATTTCCAGATACATGAATGGCCTGATGTATTACATTCAAGATGAGATGAGCATGGTTACCATCCGAATGGTAGAAGATGCTTATCAGATAGCTCTGAAAGCGGAAGAGAAGCTGAGTCGAAAGCAGAGTCAGAGGGGCCGAGACAGAAGTCAGCCCAGAGGCAAAGTAGTTGCCCAGGACAAATATCAGAAGCCCAGAGAGGACTGGAAGAAACCTCAAACTTGAACAGAGAGAGGTGGAACCTCACAGAGGGGGACATATGTTGAACAGAGAGGGAAACATAATGAGCAAAGAGGAGATTATGCTGACAACAACACTTTTCCTCGTACCAGAGGTAGAGGAAGAGGAAGAGGTGGAGTGATTACATGCTTCACATGTGGAAAGAATGGGCACAAGTATTATGAGTGTCCAAATAAGAAGAAGGACATCGGAGAATCTCACATCGCCGAGGTGCAGAGGCAGGATGTTGAGGCAGAAGACACTGAAGGCGGAAGATCGATGATGATGCGAAAAGTCCTTTTGACACCCGAGAAGGAGGTGGAGAGTTCAGTCCAAAGGACCAGACTTTTTCGGACTGCTTGCAAGACCAAGGACAGGGTATGCAAGGTCATTGTAGACAGTGGTAGCACGAATAATCTCATTTCTATAGAGATGGTAGAGAAGTTGGAGCTGGAGACGACTGATCATCCAAGCCCATACAGAGTTTCATGGCTACAGAAAGGACACCAGGTAACTGTCACTAAACAATGTTTAGTTGAGTTTAAGATAGGAGGATATAATGATAAGATCTTATGTGATGTCATTCCTATGGATGTTTGTCATCTATTGCTGGGTAGACCATGGCAATATGACAGGAATGTGATTCATGATGGGCGAATGAACACATACACCCTGGAGAAGAATGGGAGGACACACATGTTGCTTCCGATAAAGTATAAGGAGGTGAAGTCGGAAGTGAGCAACACAGTGCTTCTCATGAGTGGGAAGGAACTTCTCATAGAGGTTAAGAAGAAGGAGGATCCATAGTTCATAGTGGTCAGAAAGCCTAGGATTGTTCTGACTAGCACAAGAGTAGATGATTTACCAGAAGAAGTTCAGGAACTGCTGGAAGAGTTCGCTGACATCGTAGTGGACAAATTACCTCATTCGTTACCACTGATTAGAAGTGTGAGCCATCATATTGACCTCATACCAGGAGCCAGTTTTCCAAATAAAGCTACGTACAGATTGATGCCCCAAGAGAATGAGGAGGTCAAAAGGCAAGTCCAGGAGTTATTGGACAAAGGTTTAGTCAGGGAAAGCTTGAGTCCATGTGTTGTTCCAACAGTACTCAGTCCGAAGAAAGATGGAGGCTGGAGGATGTGTACTGATTCAAGGGCGATTAATAAGATAACCATCAGGTACAGATTTCCATTACCGAGGATGGATGATATGATGGATTGCTTGAGTGGAGCAAAGTATTTTTCAAAGATTGATTTAAAAAGCGATTATCACCAGATCCACATGAGGGAAGGTGACGAATGGAAGACAACATTCAAAACCAATGAGGGGTTGTATGAATGGCTTGTTATGCCATTTGGCTTAACAAATGCATCGAGTACCTTCATGAGATTGATGAACGAAGTCCTGAAGGAGTTCATCGTAAAATTTGTCATTGTGTATTTGGATGGCATACTGGTTTACAGTAAAACAATGGCAGAGCATCTGAAGCATTTGGCTACAGTGATGCAGAGATTACAGCAGGAAAAGTTGTTGATAAATATGAAGAAGTCCTCGTTCATGAAGACATAACTCATTTACTTGGGGTTTGTTATTTCGGAAAATGAGTTGAGGATGGATCCAGATAAGGTGGAAGTGATCAAGAATTGGCCATCATCGAGGAATATTTTTGAGGTGAGAAGTTTTCACGGATTGGCTAGTTTCTACCGAAAGTTCATCAGGAATTTCAGTGGAATTAGCGCAGCGATGATGGATACAGTGAAGAAAAGACACAAGTCTTTTCACTGGATAGAAGAGGCTGACAAAAGTTTTAATTTTTTAAAGAGGAAGATCACGGAACAACCGGTTTTGGTGTTTCCGGATTTCAAGAAGACATTTCAAGTGAAATGCGATGCAAGTGGATTTGCAATAGGGGCAGTATTGAGTTAGGAAGACAGACCGATAGCATATTTCAGTGAGAAACTGAACAAGGCAAAAGTGAAGTACTCCACTTATGATAAGGAGTTTTATGCTATCATTCAGGCATTGAAGAAATGGAGGCATTACTTGATCCCGGAAGAATTTGTCTTGTACAGTGGTAGTCATGCACTGCAGTTTGTGACTCAACAAGAGAAGTTGAATCAGAAACATGCCAAATGGGTTGAGTATATGTAGAATTTCACTTTTGTGATAAAAAATATTTCTGGTACTGCTAACAAAGTTGTTGATGCTTTGAGCAGGAAGTGTTTGTTGTTGCAGGAGTTCAAAGTTAAAACATTGGGTTTTGATGATCTCAGGGACATGTACGCTGATGATCCATATTTTAGGGAAGCGTATGAAGCAGATGAGAATCCGATTCTCAGAGACAAAATCCAATGGGTAGAGTATATGATCCAGGAAGGATTGTTGTTTAAGGGCAATCAACTTTCTATTCCAAAATGCTCCATGAGGGAGAATCTGCTGAAGGAGAAACACAGTGGAGGATTAGCAGGGAACTTTGGTCACACCAAGACGTTCACAAAGTTGAATGAGTCATATTTTTTGCCGTGAATGTGAGCAGATGTCAAGATATTTGTGGACAGATGTAGAATTTTCCAGCATTCGAAGGGAAGAAGACAGAATGTGGGGCTTTATCAACAATTACCCATACCAGAGAGGCCATGGGATGCAGTTAGCATGGATTTTGTATTGGGGTTTCCAAGAACACAAAGAGGTGTTGATTCAATCTTTGTGGTGGTGGATAGATTTTCTAAAATGGAACACTTCATTCCATGTCAGAAGACCAGTGATGCAACTCACATTGCGAACCTGTTTTTCAAAGAGGTCATTCGACTTCATGGGTTGCCGAGAAGTATAGTTTTGGATCGAGATACTAAGTTCATAGGGAATTTTTGGAGGACCTTATGGAAGAAGCTGGGAACTAACTTGGCATTCGGTTCAGCTTATCATCCTCGGACGGATGGACAGACAGAAGTGGTGAACAGAAGTCTGGGAGACTTGCTGAGAAGCTTGGTGACAGAACACCACAGTCAGTGGGACCACATATTACCACAGGCAGAGTTTTCTTATAACGACTCAGTTAATAGGAGCACAGGGCAAAGTCCATTTCAGGTTGTCTATGGTATGCAGCCAACAGGAATTTATAAATTGCGAGATTTAGAATAGACTGCGACTGGGAGTGCTAGTGCAGAAGAATTCGCAGAGGCGATGAAATAACTTCACAGCTAGGTGAAGGAGTGATTGCAGAATTCAAGCTAGGAGTATAAACGCAGAGCAGATTAGTATAGAGGACAAATTCAGTTTGAATTTAGTGACTTGGTTCTGGCACATTTGAGGAAGGAAAGGTTTCCAAGAGGAGCATATAATAAGCTGAAGATGAAGAAAATCAGGCCATGTAGGGTATTGAAGAAATTTGGGGCGAGTGCTTACGATATTGAATTACCCGATGGGATCGGAATTTCTCCGATATTCAATATCTCAGATTTGTACCCATATAGAGTTGAGGAAAAAGAGACTGGAGATGAGCAGCCAGTGATCTAGTGGACAAAGAAGATGCCAGTTGCAGAGAAGCCGCAGATGGAGTGCATACTGGACAAGAGAGTAAGCAAGAAGACCAGGCAAAAATAATACTTTGAGTATCTGGTCAAATGGAAGAACCATCCAGTTGAAGATTCCAGTTGGGAGAGCGAAGCAGAGATACAGAAGCATGGACAAACTGTGCATGATCTCATGGACAGGAGCCCATGAAAGTTTTCAAGCCGAGAAGTATGATGTAGGAGCATCTCCCACATCAAGCGAGCTAGCGTGGAAGCCAAAGGATAGCTGGACAAGTGACAGTGCAAATTTTGAAATTGTCTTGAAGTTGTTGCATGATCTTAAATAATGAATTCATTAAGAAAAGGCGCACTTGTATGATGTAAATGGAACTTGAGCCATTTTCTCTCATCCTTAGTAGGTAGAAGGAATTTAAAATAGTTAATGCAGGTATATAGAATTTAATTCTAGATTAGACTGTTTGAGGACGCAAGAGGGAAACGGGATATAGACACCCTCATTGTGTATTGTAACATTATTGGAGATGAAGCATTAGAGAAAGAGCATGGAGAGAGCTGTGTAAGAACACCCATGTAGAGATATTTGGATTAATAGACGAGGTTGATTCAAATTCATGGTTTTGTGTTTGTTCTCTGTGTATTGATGCTGAATGATATGCTCATGAATGTTTTCTTCCTGTTATACATTTGCTTTATATGTTGTGTACACGATTTCATGTTTTGAATCTGAAATCTGAGAGGATAATGGAATGAGTTTCAATTGTTTCTCTATCTGAGTAATAATTCCTGCAAGGAGTGTAGTTGAAGTGTCCTCAAGGAGTGCGTCGACAAGAATTCAGGGTTGCATCTCTGAAGCTCAGATAGTTTTAGCTTTTGTTCTCATTCACGCAAAAGTGCAGTGGGAACAGGAGCCGTGCAAGGAGTGTGTAGGATGGGTGAAGTCTCAGGATTGTGGGCCTGAGCAAAGCTCTGAGAGACTGTTGTTGCAGGTGTGTGCAGAGTCGAAAAGATTCAAGCACTTGGAAGTGTCTAAAAGTTACGCAAGGAGTGTGAGCAAGAGGTGTTTCTAAGAAGATGCAGAGTCATGGAAAATCTTAGGAAGGATAAGGCCTTCGAAAATGTCAAGGGGTTGCACAGGGTGGTACCTCGAAAGTTGTAAGAAGCATCATAAGTTTGCGTCATAGGTGGATGATTTCCGCGGAGGAGAACTTAGTCATTTCGTAGATTCCATCAGGAGGAACAAACGGTCGGAATTCTCCGAGGAGAATTCGTGAATTTCCGTGGGCCGTTGGATCTCGCGAATGAGCAGGAAGGTTATAGTGGAAGCGTCGAAGGGTTCAAAGCTCAGGAGGGTCAGGACCGTTGATCCAAGTCACAAGGGTCATTGGATTTACTCGTGGATTCGTATATCGGGGTTTCTCTAGTTGAACTCCGTAAACATAGTAACAAGAATCGCGAAATCATGAAACACGATATCCCGATAGTCAAAGGGATAGTGTGGGGCCACAAGGGTCAGAGTGGGAGACAGGTGGCATGAGTTATCGAGGTTTCTCTATGAGAAGTCCCAAAATAATTGCATTAGGATTCGCGATATTGCAAACTCTGAAATGCCGATGGAGTGAAAGCTTTGAATAGTCAGAACTCGCGCGTGTGTCGGAGTTTCAGCTAATCGGGGTTCGGGAGTCGGGGATACGAGTTGTTCAACATCGCGACTGCCGAAATTGTGATAGGTAAAACCCCGATAGGAAAGGGTCAGCATTGACTATTGTCAGGTTTCGGGGATTCGAGAGACCTACACCCGACCATTGATCTCGCGAAGTTGCAAAGTCCGATCTCCCGAGTGCAAAGAGGGGATCCCGTGAAAGTTGTTGTGGGTGCAGATTTCCTGATAGGGAAATAGGAGAGTTATTTAAGAGTTCTTCGGGCCAGTAGAAAAGAGAATATCTTGCATCGATGTGGACCTTTTGACCTGCGGTTTGTGGAGTAGAGGGCATCGACACTAGGGATGCTAATGATGGCACAAGATAGGCGAAATCACAGAGAAAATTTACGATAACACTGGCATAAGAGATATGATATCGTAGGGTGTCTAACTACAAAAAAAAAAAAATGGATTGCTACCCAGCACACTGTAACACACCCCTCCCCGACTCACATGAAGGAACCACCACCAAACACAACCCAAACACTACCCTAGAACACTAAACGCGTGAGCCTTTAAGCAAAAGATCGTTGTGGTTCAAGCAAGAGATCACTGGTGTAAAACATAGAGATGTAAAATCAAACGCAAAGATGATAAAAAAAAACACAATGATATAAAAATGCAGAGATGTAAATTCAAAATCACAGTGATAAAAAAAACTGGACATGATGCCAAAATCACGGAGCATAAATTTTGTTGTCTGCCAAGCATTTCGCTGTTGTGCATTGTCATTCAAATCGCTGAGTTTTAATAATGAGATTTGCTGAGTTTTACCCTCAAAATTTTGCTGAGTAAAACATAAAAAATCACATTCAACAAAAGTAAAGAAACACTGTAAGGAAGATTCCAAACTCATAATAAGATAGAAAAACGTTGTCTAGTGAAGGTAAATTAGCAATCTAAAATTGTATCAACCAAGGGTAAAGTTGCAGGGTAAAAATTCACCATTAAAGGTGATAATCACAGAGTTAATTGGTAGACTATATGTATAAAAAAAAACACATAGTAAATTCGCCAGGAAATGTATCAAACGCAGACTTAAATTGCTAGGAAATGTATTGAAAACGCAAAGATATTTCTCCAAGAAACACATTAAAATGAAGAGATCAATACGTAGAGGATAATAAGAGGTTCGCTGAGGGAGAGGATAAATAATCATAGAGTTAATCAATTGTAACGAGGCACAAGACAATCACTCGACCAAGAACAATCAACATGGGTAGACGGTTGAGAAGAACTATCCTTTGCTCATCATCCACGCACAGAAAAGAAGGACATTAGGATCTATAGGTCTATTAACACTGAAGTGACGATCATCAATCCGACTCCTAGCTGACTTCTCAGGCATGGACTGATGATCTAGGGATGAGGGTGAAAGCTAAGGCACAAACTCTTCAAATAATCAATAAAACAACAAAAAAATCATAGAAATCAAGCATCGATGGCCAAGGATATCAAATCAATGCAGCGAGTGTAAAGCTATGATGGCCTTAAGTTCTCGATAAAAATAAATGTTAAGTAAAACACTTTTATTTACACATTAAAGGTACAGAAATGGAAGCGCAAGATCAATAGTAATCTACCAAGCAAAATAAAAGCAAGCATACTGTAGCCCAATTTGACAGCTCCGAGTTATTTTCCCATGCGCTCTATCCCGCTCCCGCTTGTCGATTTCTATGACTTCACCAATACCTCCCAGCCAAGTCTAGGGGTACTCTTATTCCCCCTTATCCCCCTAAGCTGTAAAGGGGCTACACACACTAAACCAAAGAACAAGTAGCTCCTAGCTCACCTCACAAGGCTAAGCTACCACTCGTCACCGAGCTGGGTATCCCAACTCCCACAAGATAAGTCAATCATGTCAAAAATTTTGCAGTGTAAAGTTACGCATAAAAGAAGAGATCCATCCTCCTCCTCCTCCTCCTCCTCTTGCTCCTCCTCCCTCCTTTATATAGAGTTTCTATGTGATTTCTTTCCCAAATTCCCATTTAATTTATTTTTCAATAATTTAATTCAGAACAATCCTCTCCCGTACACATGTCACCCATCCCCTTCGTTGCACCAGAAATTAATTTCATTAATTATTTAAATACTTCTATTTTCCTCACCCACCTAAAATCATTCCTATAATCGCTCTTAGGTGTCCCCATATTCCCTTACACATTTTAATGACTTACGCCCTTACTAAATTCCTAGTTGAGTTCAATTTAGAAGGTTCTTAAAGGCAAGATTCCTTACTAACTTAGTCAATCTTCTTTTTCCTTATTTTTCACTTTTTCTTCATGTTCTCCCCCTTTTTCCCTTAGTTTCCTAATTCCTTTAAGTTTCCCTCTTTTCCCTTTTTATCTAAAACTCAAATTAGCAAGTGTATAAAATTACCTTTTTCCCCTTTTTCATTTTAAGTAGCATAAGTTGTTGGATTAATGA
>ML781830.1:9733-75589 GCA_009831015.1 Picea engelmannii
TGTGAAAGGTCACAACTGGCTGGGGCCGACTTCTTATTCTGCCCTTTATAATTTTCCGATGACCAATCCGAAAAAGGGGATTTGGTCCTTATACAATTACCGACATGATTAATCCACAATGGGGATTAATCCAATAACAATAATAATAATGATGACATGATTAATCCGCAATGGGGATTTAATCCAATAATAATAAGAATTCTCTTCGCAGTTACATTATTTCAACATTTCTAACTTTGAAAAAGGAAAGAGATGGATCAGTCTCTTTTGGAAATGACAACTCAGCCAAAGTCATTGGAAGAGACACAATCAAGATTGGAAGTAAGGATGCCAAGGAAGAAAATGTTCTACTAGTGGAAGCTATGAAACACAATCTTTTGAGTGTAAGTCAAATGTGTGACCAAGGTCACAAAATTGTGTTTGATTCACAAAAATGCGAGATAAGAAAAACATACTTGGGAATAGTGGTGGCGAAAACTATGAGAACTCCAAGCAACATATACATACTAAGTGAAATTGGAAAGGAAAAGTGTTGTTTAGGAAAGAAATATGAAGTTTGGATATGGAACAAAAGCATGGGTCACATAAATTTTGATAATCTTGTCAATATCAACAAAAAAGAAGCAATTAAAGAAATTCCCTAGATCATGAATCCAACCAACACATTGTGCAAGCATTGTCTACAAGGAAAGAAAACCAATACCAAGTTCAAATCAAAGGAATACTCCACTAAAAAACCACTGGAAATTGTGCATACTCATCTAGTTGGAACAACTAGAACAAAGGGGTTGAAAGGTGATCAATATTTTATGCTATTGGTTGATGACTATACAAGAATGACTACAGTTTGTTTTCTCAGAAATAAGTCAGAGGAATTCGAGAACTTCAATATGTACAAGGACATGGTTGAAAATTAAATAGATTTGAAAATCAAATGTTTGAGATCAGACAATGGAGGAGAGTTTACTTCAAAGGAATTTATGAAATTTTGTAGTAAACATGGGATAAAGAGGCAATTCTTCATTGCCATGACACCACAACAAAATGGAGTTGTCGAAAGGAAGAACAGGACAATACAATAAATGGCTTGACCTATGTTAATGAATTCCAATTTGAGAGATGTCTTTTGGGTGAAGGAAATTCATACAACAATTCACATTTAAAATAGAGGAATGCTAAGAAACAACAGTGATAAAACCCCTTATGAGCTATGGAAAGGAAGACCAATGAATGTGAAACATTTTAGAGATTTTGGAAGAAAATGCTACATTAAAAGATAGAAAAATCAAAAAGTTTGAATCTCCTGTTGACAAAGGTATACATGTTGGGTACTCAATCAAAAGGAAATCATACAAATGCTTCAATATAAGGCTCAACAAAATTGTGGAAAGAATCAATGTGACATTTGATGAGACATGTGGACGAATGATAAATGAAGAAGGAAATGATTCAATGGAATAGGTTCATGAAGAGGAAGTAAAGGAAGAATAAGTAGCAGAACAAGAATATGAAGAAGAACAGTCCGAAGAAGAAGAGAAAGAAAAACAATATCTTCAAGTACCTCCAAAGACACCTAGCAAACGAATACAAAATAATCGTCCATCATGTCAGATTCGGGAACAAAGATGCATGAGTTTAAACTAGAAGAAAAATGCGTTCACCAAAACAGTTGCACCTGACACTACTGTGAACAATTGAGCCAAGCATTTTTGAAGAATCCAACAAGGATGAATTCTGGATCAAAGCGATGGATGAAGAGTTAGATTAGATAGAGACAATTGACACTTGTGAACTGGTTCCAAGGACAAAGAAGAAGAATGTGATTGGTACAAAGTGGGTCTTCAGAAACAAATTGAATGAAGATGGATAGGTTACCAGGAATATAGAAAGATTGGTATGTAAATAATACGCTCAGGTTGAAGGTATAAACTTTGAAGAGACGTTTTCCCTAGTTTCCATAATGGAAGCAATCATATTGATCCTAACTTATGCATGCTCCAAGAATATTAAAGTGTATCAGATGGACATAAAATCAACCTTCCTAAATAGGGATCTAGAGGAAGAAGTCTACATTGAGCAACTAGAAGGATTTCAGTTGTCATATAATGAAAATTATGTTTGTAAGTTGAAGAAGGCCTTGTATGGTCTTAAATAGGCCCCTAGAGCATGGTATTCCAGACTGGACAAATACTTACAACAACAAGGGTTTAGAAAAGGGAATGTAGAAAACAACCTCTACATCAAGGTAAATCAAGATAGTATTTTGTTAGTTGAAGTTTATGTTAATGATAATATCTTTGGTAGTGATGATGACAGGGATGAGCCAAAAATTTGGAAAGGATATGCATAATGAGTTCGAAATGTCATTGCTTGGAGAATTATCTTTCTTTTTGGGTCTTCAGATATGTCAAAGAAACCAAGGAATTTTTAACCCTCAAACCAAGTATATAAGAGAAATGCTAAAAAGGTTAGGAATGGAATATTGCAAACCAGTCAGTACTCCTATGCAAACCAATTGCAAGTTAAGTAAATATGATGAGTCAAATGCTATAGATCAAAGGCAATGCAGGCCAATGATTGGAAACTTACTATATGTGATAACTTCCAGACTAGATGTGATGCAGAAAGTTGGAAAGGTGGCACAATTTCAAGAAGCACCAAAGGAATCACATGTTTTGGCAGTAAAGAGGATATTTAGAGATCTCAAGGGTACAAAAGAGTTTGGATTATGGTATCCAAAAGGAAATGATCTATCACTTATTTCATACACAAATGYAGATTGGCAAGGTTGCATTGATGACCAAATAAGTACAAGTGGAGCAAATTTCTACTTGGGTGAGTGTTTGGTATCTTGGCTAAGCAAGAAAAAWTCATCATTATCATTGTCTGCAACCAAAGAAGATTGCATMAACAACATGTTTTACACAGGTYTTATGGATGAAACAAATATTGAAAGATATACAGGTTAAGTATGATGATCCCATTCCAATATTTTGTGATAACACAAGCGCCATCAATATCTCAAAGAATCCAGTGATGCACTCCAAGGTGAAGCACATTCCAATCAAGTTTAAWTTTGTATAGGAACATGTTGCAGTGAATAACATTAGAGTTGGGTATGTGGGGAAAAATGAGAAGATTTCAAATATCTTTACAAAAATTCTTCCAAGGGAAGCCTTTGAGTATATTTTCCAGAAACATGGAGTAGTTTCCGCCCCACAATTACTTTTGAATGTTTTTCTTATATTTCATATATTTACATGAGGAAGCACCATGAAGAGGACAATTTAGTTAGAGGGAGAAGCCCCAGGGATATTTAAGTCAGGGGGAGAATCCCTGAAGGGAATTTACCCTTTTCCATTGATGTCAAAGGGTGATAGATTACTCAAATGCATGTAGAGAAATCACAGAGGCATGATTCTAGGGGGAGCGATGGTGATAGGGGGAGCATGAGCGTCATGAATTTAGTGTTGCATCAGAGTGTTGTCATCAATATCAAAGGGGGATATTGTTGATTAATTGGGTTGGTTGTCATTGATGTCAACCCTTGAAGTAAGTCTGGTATCAAATTCTGGTATCCCCACAAGTGCGGATAAGGAACCCATTTTTGCAGGTAAGACTATCATGGATGGATAATATATGTCATGTCGTTTCTGGTGATATATGGTATGTCACGTAGTTCTTTAAAGTTGAGGAGATATGGCTTAGTGAAGTTGGAGAACCTTCATGAGTTATCTAGAAGCCCCTAGAAGGTCAAAGAAGTCAATTATTCTAGAAGCTCCTAGAAGAAGTTTACTAGTCAAAGTGGTTGTAACTAGGATTTAGTCATGAGTAAATTTGTTGCAATAAGAAAATAATAAAAAATAAATTAGTTGCAACAAGAAGTGGTGAGTTTACTATTTATGGATAAAGTGGTTGTAAATGGGTAAAGTAGTTGAAAGTAAGTTATCCCCAAAAGAGGGAATTTGGGTAAAACGGTTAGAAGATAACCCCTAAAGGAATCCACTTGGAGAGTATAATTAAGAGAGCAAGGGAATCCCATTAGAACCTGATTGAGCACATTGAATATCCCTTTTGTGAAATGTTATGGGCATGTATCATTGACAAATCTATAGCAGTGAGTTTGAAGAAGCGACAAGAGAAGTTGCAAGAGTCGAAGGGTTGATACTATGGGTACTGAACTAGGGTTTTACTGAAGACATTTACAGGTTGAAGTACTAGAAGGTTGTGGACATTCGCGGGCCACGATGGGACAAGCAACATATACCTACGAGTTTACTGAAGGCATAACACATACCTATTTCTAAATTTGAAAAGGAAGATCAGATCTATCATCGGTGATAAGTTGTAGAGATGAGAAGTGGCTACAGGAAGGTAAAACACTAAGAAGGTACAACAAAGTTATCTACGGTAACAAAATATATGTTATATGATTATATTAATTAGATATTTTGTGAATGCTTGGGGGCCTAGCCATGGGAGATTGAGCTTTTGTTCTTGAGGGACTATTGGTTGTGTGGTATAATTTTGTATCAGACAGATATACATGGATACAATGCTATTGTATTGGTTCTTTGTTGTTGGTATACTTAATTGGGCATCTTGTTAAGACATATCCTATGTCATTTGGAGTATGGTTGAGGGTTTATGGTTGAGACATAGTTTTATTAGTACATGTTGGGTTTGCATAATAGTGAGGGTTTGATGTATGGTTAATGTAAGGGTTTCCTATATCACACAAGAACAGTGAGACACATGTATGAACCTAGTACATGGTTATGTTAGATATACTTGGATATTGGATGAGTATTGTTTTCTATCAAATCAACCAATTTGTGAGCATATATAGAGAGATCAGACAATGATTGATATTGAGACAATGACATAGATAGAGTGACAGAGAGAGTGTTAGTCTACTAGCAGAGCTTTGTGCTAGTTCATGATTTGCATAAATATGTGAGTTGCAGTAGTGAAAGACATAGATATACGCATGTTGTAGAATAGACAAGACTTGGATTTGCATGAAAGTTTTGAAGAAGATTGGTACAGGTTGGGATAGGCTTTCAGTGAAAATTATTACAGTGACAGTGACAGGCTGTCTACATTTGGTATTTATATTTCAGGGTAGTTGGATGGGGCAAGGATAGGTGGTTGTAGCCACCTTCCGGTTTTAGCCAGAGAACATAGGGGGTTGTATCCTTCTTCTGGTTGTAGCTAGAGAATTGGGGAGTTGGAGCTTCCCTCAGGTTGTAGCTTGAGAATCTAGGGGGTTGGAGCCTCCTTCTAGTTGTAGTTGGAGAACAAAAGAAGTTGGTGCTTCCAATAAATGTACTTCTTAAAGAAATATAAGAAAAACATTTCGTGGTTTTCTCCCGCATTGGGTTTCCACGTAAAAATACCGGTGTAATGTGTATGTGTATGTTTTCTCATTGTTCATGGTTTATTTATTTTGCACTTATTGAATGATATTGGTAAAATGATCATAAATATATATTGTGGTTAAAAAGGATTAAAAATCATTATTACTGATTCACCCCCCTCTCAATAATACAACAAGAATAACATTCTAAACCTTCGAATTGTTTTCAAAAAATTTCTTTGCATTTTTATATGTTGAGGGAGTGGAAGGTGCCTTGTATCATTTTAATACTACTTGCTAGACATCAAATCCCTTTTCTTGCAAGAAAGTTCTCATTCTTCTGGTCTATAAAGAATATATCCCACCATCAAACATTGACGTTCCATTCTTAGTGAAATCCATGATCAACCTTCCAGTGATTAGACTATTCCTGAAGGACCAACTTTGAAACCTTTTGTTGGAATATTCAATAATATTGAGAGGGGGGGTGAATCAATATTACTCACTTTTTACCATTTTTAACCACAACATGTAAACATTAAGTTATCAAAAAATTATCAATTATGATTGCATTCAAGGTATCATAAACATATAACCACAGATACACAATACACAAGAATTTTACGTGGAAACCCAAATGGGATAAAACCACATAATGCATTTTAATGTATTGGAAGATTACATCCACCAGAAGCACCAACTTCCAAAATTATCTAGAACCAACTGGAAGGAGGAACCAACTCTCTGGTTTACAAGATCCAACCTGAAGGAAGATACAACTCCCTAAATTTTCTAGCTTTAAATGGAAGGAGGCTCCAACCCCCTTTCCTTGCCCCTTCCTTCCTCCCTAAAATACAAATGACAGAATCAACCTGCCACTGTTACTGTCACTGATAATGATACATCATCATCATCAAAGTTGGTTCAACCCAATAACCACATAAAGCTTATTCCAAAATCTCCAAGAATATCCACCAAATCATATACCCGAAATCACCAAGATATTCATCAAACCATGTGCCAAAAACCTCCAAGATATACCTCAAGCATGTGCCAAAAATCCAAGATATTCCTCAAAGAATATACCTAAACCTCCAAGATATGCCTCAAATAATATGCCAAAAACTCCAAGATACAAGCCTCAATACATATAGAAAAAACATACCTTTCATCATGTGGAGACCCTAATGCATGAGATCTCGGACCATAAAACCTTCTTCAACTTTAGCATCAAGAAAAGAGTATCATCCTTTCCTGAACCTCTCTGGATTGGATTGAGAAACAGGAGAGGCCTCACGCAACGAGTCTTAGACAACCGACAGGGGCCTCGTGAAAAGCCCTATATGTGACTCACAGGGGTCACCTCAGATAGGGTTTCCACTACTTTACTTGTACTGAGAGATCACAATTTTTCTTGATGACCAAAATGAGAGGCTCTTGATGTGTATTTATATCCTTCCAAGTACCTCCTTTACTTGTCTTTAGGTATTACCTATAACTTCTTGTTTACAACCATTTTTCTCCTTTACTTTATTTTGGATCCGACTTATAACTTCATGTTTGCAACTTGTTAGGGGAGAATTTTACATGATCATATTTAAGAGGGAATATCTCCTCGACAGTGAGGAATCACATGGCATGAAACCTACCATTTGAGGCTTGATGAGGACTATCAATCCATGGAGGTTTGTCATTCATTTTCAATGTCCTTCATACTTGTTTTTTGTAATCAACTTCGGGTTTCATGACCACACCTTTGGGTTTTCCTACCATATTTATAAGGCTTTGTGACCATAGATTGTAACTTCTTTTCTTCACAACTAGGGATTATTGTAGGATTCTTCAAAGCGGTTCTTGTGATGGCCATGCTTAGAGATATTCCATAAGGGGACCACTTTAGAGACTCCTTCAAATAATCCCATCACTTCTAGGGGCTCTTGGACCTGCTTCGAGGCTTCTTCTAGGGTTGACATCAATGAAAACCAATTTTCCAACACAACTCACACTTATTGATCCAAAATATTATTTGAAATACCATGGGCCATGTTGAGATGCATGGTGGAGCCAATTTTTACAGAAGAGGTATGTATTTATTCATAGTGATGGAAGGTTGGTCACTAGTAGTGCAACAAGTTCTACAGACACATGTTATCACTACCTTTGGGAAACACATTCCTTATGATCATCTGGTGTTTAAATGATGAATTTTAATCTGGAAAACTCAATTTGAATAAGAAAAGGATATCATGCTTTAATATATCATTTAAAGTTCATAAGGACGAGGAATTTTTCTATGGAAGCGGATTTTAGTGCAACATTCCCACACAATACATAAGGAAGAAAGATTCCCATGCAATGAAAAAAGGTAGTTTTCAATTGCAAGATGGTACATCCATTTAAAGAGAGTTTGAAGTGTCATTTTCATTATAAAAGGTTCTATGTCTTATTTAAAAACTTGTAAAAGGGTCAATTTGGTCCGAAACATGTAATTGAGAGTCAATGAGTCAAATCCAAGTCCATTTGTAAATGGGAAGAAAGTCATGTAAATAATGGGAAGAGAGTCATGTAAATTTTATGTTATGAATATCTTTTATCTTATTCATTTAAACAAAGTCTATGAAGTTAAAATTGAAATAACTTCAAAGTCAAGTCAAGTGGAAGTGTGTCTTGAAACATCCTAGTTATGTAATGAAGACATTGAAATCGTTAAAGTGAAGAAAATACAAAGTCGAGAGTACATTGGAGTTAAGTAAATGATTGCACTCATGAAAAATTCATTGATATGTAATTTGTTTTATGAAGAAGGGTGAATGATCGGTGCTACCCGACACCCTAATGTCAAGTCATAAGTTGAAGTCAAGTAGAGAGTTTGGGGTCAAAGTAAAGTGAAGTTTAATTCATCTCACTAGTGTGTCAATTAAGTTTTCCAAACCAAGTCCATAGGTGTTTTGTTGGCTTTTACCCAACAAGAAACATATTTTTGTAAGAATGTAATTTCAGGTGTGAAGAAAGAAGAAGAAGACTTAGACAAGACAACGCAATGGAAATAAGATTGATGTAGACAGAGAAAAGGATGTAGAATTCAAGAGAAAAAGGAGATTTGTGGAAAAACCCTACAACAAGAAAGTTGTAACAAAAAGTTGAATAACTTCCAACTGCGATTGGGTAGAAGTTGTTGAGACAACTCCACAGTTTCAAATGTGGGTAGAGTTGTCTAGACAAAGGAGTATGTGAAGCTCTTGAGAGAAAATGAAAAATCCTACAACGATGGAAACTAAGGAGTAGAGGAAGATCAGAAGGTTCTAGTGGAAGGAACCAAGAATCCCAAAAGGCCAAGTTCATGAGAGAGGATTTGTGAGGTATTGTGTAGCAGGATGAAATAGTCTTTTTACTGCAATAGCTATTTGTAGCTCATAGTGAGCATGGATAATCTCACAAAGGAAGAGAGGAGAATGACTATGGATAGTCAGGTAAAGGGTTTAGAAGGAAGCGAAAACAAAGCGAAAGAAGACATAGAATCTTATGATAGGGACAATTGAAATAACAGGACTCCTATGTGTGAAAAAAAGGAAACAAGAGGCAAGAGGAAAGGATGGAAACAAGGATACAAGGAAAGAAAAAGAAATAAGTAACAAAATATAGACACAACAAAGCGTTAGAAATGTAGAAACATAAGTGTGTAGCAAAGCAAGGTATAGTTAAAAGTATTGTGTGATTGATATGGAGATACAATAAATCCATGAAAGAGACATCCCTATAAATTTGATGTTCCTTGAATAATTTTTTGGATGAAGGTCTTGGTCTTAGGTTTGTATAAAGGATAGATTTTCCTGAGATGAAATTTTGAAATTGTATGTACCCGATGAAAGCCTAATGAGGCATGTATTCCCCATAATGTGTTAAGTTCATGGTACTCTAAAAACAACTTTTTAATGGTTTGTGATTAATGAAAGTTGTGAGAAAGAATTCACTCAACCATGGGAAGAATCGTCGATTTGAGGCAATGCACATCTGACCAAAACGTCGATATGAGGTAGTCAGTAGGATTTCAAGTCATGAAAAGGGGATTGTGTAATTGAGCATAAAAATGATATTGTAAGTCATGAAAAAGGGGCTTGTGTGAAGCAAACTGTGAAATAAAAGTTTACGAGGTGACAGGGAACTCATGGACAAGATCCCATGAATAGTTTTGTTCCTTGCGAGTTTGATGCAGAAGCATAGAGAAAATGACTACGGGTATGTCAAAGACCCAATATGAGGATGATGATGGTGGTGTGATGCAGGAGCATCATCTCACGTCAGCCAGCCAGCCACGTCAGCGCATGCATTCAAAGCTGAAGAGAGGCGCAGTCCTCGTCTTACATTTTGAATTTGAATGTAATTTAATGTTTAGGATGTTGAGCCATGAGGCCATGCTTTGCACAGGCGTAGAAGTAGGTAGGACTTAAATGTTTGAAGGCTGAGATCTAGATCCGATTCTGGACTAGACAGCCCATTCAATGTAATTGAATAGGGTAGGTAGATTGGAGGGAAGAGCTCTAAGAGCCCCTCTTGTAAAAGATCAATTTCGATCTCATTTTGAGTTAGTTGTAGTATTTAGAGATGCACAAGAGAGGGTGAGTGTGCGAGAGAAGGAGCCGAGACCTTGTTATAGGCCGTGCTCAGGAACACCTTGTAAAAACATGCATTTTCCATTTAATACAAACAACAATTTTTCCTGCATATTTCTTGTGTTGAATGAATGTCTGTGCATGTTCTTATTATGCTGTGAATGTATGCTGTAGGTTTGCATTTGTAGGAGTGTGTTTGACTTCAGGTGAACGTCTTTGAGGTTTCATTCCAGGAGGGCGTGACAGAGTGCAGCGGACTCTGAATACTAGTGCACTGAAGCACTTTTGAATTCTGCGGGTTCAGACAAAGACGTGCCAGGTGGGCACAGAAGTTGAAATCAACAACTCGGGAGAAAGACCTATGAGGTTGCTGAACACCTCAGGAGGCAAGGTTGTGTATGAGAAAACATAGTTGCAGACATAGACTCTATTGGGAGTTCTATGAAACTCTGGCAAGTGGGCATTGAGCATATGCATAGTGATGCATTGAGAAGAACTCTGCTGTGAGTTCAGACATGAGAACCATAATCACTAAGGATTCTGAGAGCTCTACCAGGAGGGCATTGAGCAGGTGGATAGAGTGCATAGAAGGGGACAAAACTGCTGGATGTTCTGTAAGAAGATACTCTGGCAGGTGGGCATTGAGTAGGTGTGCAGATAGCCATAGGAGAAGAGAACTCTTTTGAGTTCTGAATTTGAGGAAGAGTCCATTGAAGGATTTCTGCAGGGTTGCTGAACACCCTGAAAGACTCATCAATCAGGGTGCTTGAGAAGAAGGATAGCCAGGAGGGCATCCAAATTCTCCATCTACAGTAGAAGAGAGAAGGATAAAATCCCTTAGGGGTTTGAGTAATTGAGAAGCTCAGGAGGAATAACACTTTGCGTGTAGAGACTCTGCAGAGGTGTAGAAGTCAGAACCTCTCAAGGATTCGGGAGTGAAAGCTCAGGAGGAGTAGTGCTTTAAGCACACGAAGCCATAGCTACAAGGAGTGCAGAGGCGGGAGAACTCTCAGGAAGAGTTCAGAGTTTTCTAAAGCTCAGGAGGAACCGCGTTTTCATACGTGTAGGCGAGGATTCCAGGCGTGGAGCTCGCAGAGGAAAGAAATAAAGGTTGAGGCCTTAGACATTTGGAATTCTTACAAGTGCTGGAAGAAAAGCACCAGAGCTCGAAAGGAGCAACAACTGTCGTCGGATTAAGCCGAGAAGATCTGGACCGTTGAACGATTTCGCGTCCAGGAGGCAGTATAGGAAGAGTGCACAGGGGAGATGATCTGAGCCGTCAGATCTTGAGCAAAGAACCCGACAGTTGTTGGATCTGTCGAGAGTTGCTTGAGGTTTAAATCCTCACGTGAAGAGCAACAAAAGGCGAAGTCCTGAAGGGGGGTGATATCGGGATATCGACGTTCGGGAGTTCGGGGGTCCAGAGGACGAGATTCCGGGCATTCAACATCCGAAGTCTCGAAAAGGTGAAATAGATCTGAGCCATCTGATTGGAAGGACACATGTCGCGAGATCACCCTTATCATGGACTCGGACGTCGGAGGTCAGAAAGAGAAGTTTTTCAACTTCGCAAGGGGCAAAGTCGTGAAAGAATCTAAGCCGTCCATCGAAGGAGGACAAGTGTCAGAGATCAGAGGATCTCGCGAACTCGGAGGTTCGTAGGGTGAGAGCCCAAGAGTCGGGTACTTCAAGTTCCGAAGTCGCGAAAAGCGAAGTAGCGAAGTGCCGAAGCCAGGCACGAGGGACACATGGCAGAACCTCAAGGTGGGGCCCATGTGACATACAAGTAGACATGTGTTACCAGGAGGAAGGGAATCAACATTCCGTTGACTTCTCGCTTCTCAGGAGTTCGTAAGGTAAGAGCTCGAAGGCACGACGTTGAAACTCGTGAAGGTGCGAGAGGCGAGAGGAGCTAACGATAAGCCTAGTCGACGGTCGCGTGAGGAAGGCGTTGATAGAGTAAGAGCTATAGCCATTTTGCGATTTCGGATATCAAGAATTTGAGAAGGAAGAGTTGGGAGCCACGACTCGCGAACTCGTGAGATTGCGAGTTGCCAAAAAGGACCTATGGATCGATAATTTTGCAGATTCCAGTGGGAATCAAAAGAGTCGATCCGGCTCAAGGGAATAATAGAACGATCCTGTGAGCGGATGTAGAGGACGTACTGCATCAAGTGGTATCAGAGCAGGACTTCATCTGTAGATTTCAGGTGAAGCGAAGAGGAGAAGAAGACAGTCAGGAAGACTGTAGGAGAAGCTGGAACACTCAGGATTTCGGAGTGACAACAACAGGTTTTCCAGGAGAGCAGATAGGGACAACGATATGGCTACTGAAAGACGAAGATACGCTGGAAAGAAAAGCCCAGAGTTGATGGTCAAAAGATAGTGTAAGCTGTTAAAATGGTGGTCGAGGCTTGCTGAAAACCTCAACAGACAAGAGAAGATGGTTCATATATGTGAGCCAGAGACTGGGAGAAATCTCAGTGATGATAAGGAGGAAATGGGATTAGCTGAAGATCTCAAGAACTGCCAGGGGGGCAGAGAAGAAATTTCTGATTGCCAGGTGGGCAAAGAGTTGAGATCAGCTGAGGATCTCACAGTCTGTCATGAGGATAGCTAGGGAATTTCATATTTCCAGGAGGGAAATGAATTGAGATCGCTGCGGGATCTCATAGATTGCTAGGAGGGTAGCAAAACGTTTCCAATTTGCCAGGTGGGCATGGAAACATAGATGGGACTGTTTGAAATTCTCATGGAATCAGAGGTGAGTTCAATTCAGCCTGAGGTGTTGATGAAGATGGGATCAGTTGATCTCATAGACTTCCATGAGGGTAGCAGGAAAATCCCATATTGCCAGGTGGGCAGGGATGAGCAGAAGAGACTATCTGAGGGTCTCACGAACTCAGGGATGAGTTTGGATCAGCCAGAGAAGCTGACAGAAGAGGAGGAATATCAGAGTAGCAGTCTAATGATTGGGGGAATTTAGGTATTCCTACCATTTGCCCAAGAGGAGGCAGAAGTCTGCGTTGCAGATGTTGAGGCAGCAACAACAGAAGCAGGACAACCAACTGAGACTGTCAGAGAAGCATTGGAGTAGATATCTGAAGCTGCCCAAGCAGAAGAAGAAGAAGAGAATGAGCATTCTGAGGAGTGTCTCAACGCTTTCATCCAGGAAGATGAAGAAGCTGCAACACTGAAGCTGGCAGTAGAAGAAGACGAAGAGTAGGCAGGCAGATTAATCACTCCCTGGGAGATGGAGCTGAAGATGTTGGAGGATTGACTGAACAATCCAGAGCCATCAGGAGGACTGACATAAGAACAGTTGTCAGAGAAGGTGACTGAACAACAGGTCAGTGGAGGGAAGACTGCAGAGATGGACTTTGCATCAGCGTGGCAGGTTGAGGCCTTGGAAGATGAAGAGGGTGGCATGGGAGATCACAATGATCTGCCCAATCACAGAAAAATTTTGCAGTTGAGGAGACTGCAAGAACAGAGCCATCCACTGGAGTAGCTAGACAAAGAGATCAAGGAGATCAGAAGGCTGATGATAGAGTCAGCAGAGTCTGCCAGCAGGGAGGCACTGGGCAGAAGAAAGGAAGAAGTAGCGATGAGGGAATGGAGCAAGGAGACAACTCCAGGAATTTGTTTGGGATCCAAGATGATTTCCACAGCTGAGGGTGGAAGCTCATGAGCAGGAGCTCATGAATTTTGTAGCTGAGGAGTATGATGCAGGAGCATCATCTCACGTCAGCCAGCCAGCCATCCAGCCACGTCAATGCATGCATTCAAAGATGAAGAGAGGCACAATCCTCGTCTTCCATTTTGAATTTTAATGTAATTTAATGTTTAGGTTGTTGAGTCGTGAGGCCGTGATTTTCACAGGCATAGAAGTAGGTAGGCCTTAAATGTTTGAAGGTTGAGATCTAGATCTGATTCTGGACTAGATAGCCCATTCAATGTAATTGAATAGGGTAGGTAGATTGGAGGGAATAGCTCTAAGATCCCCTCTTGTAAAAGATCAATTTCGATCTCATTTTGAGTTAGTTGTAGTAGTTAGAGATGCACAATAGAGGGTGAGTGTGCGAGAGAAGGAGCCAAGACCTTGTTACAGGCCATGCTCAGGAACACCTTGTAAAAATAGGCATTTTCCATTTAATACAAACAACAATTTTTCCTGCATATTTCCTGTGTTGAATGAATGTCTGTGTGTGTTCTTATTATGCTGTGAATGTATGCTGTAGGTTTGCATTTGCAGGAGTGTGTTTGACTTCAGGTGAAGGTCTTTGAGGTTTCATGCCAGGAGGGCATGACAGAGTGCTGCAAACTCTAAATACTAGTGCACTGAAGCACTTTTGAATTCTGCGGCTTCAGACAAAGATGTGCCAGGTGGGCACAGAAGTTGAAATCAACAACTCGGGAGAAAGACCTGTGAGGTTGCTAAACACCTCAGCAGACAAGGTTGTGTATGAGAAAACACAGTTGCAGACCAAGACTCTGCTGGGAGTTCTGTGAAACTCTACCAAGTGGGCATTGAGCATATGCATATTGATGCATTGAGAAGAACTCTACTGTGAGTTCAGACAGGAGAACCAGAATCACTAAGGATTCTGAGAGCTCTGCCAGGAGGGCATTGAGCAGGTGCATAGAGTGCACAGAAGGGGACAGAACTGCTAGATGTTATGTAAGAAGATACTCTGGCAGGTGGGAATTAAGTAGGTGTGTAGATAGCCACAGGAGAAGAGAACTCTTTTGAGTTCTGAATTTGAGGAAGAGTCCACTGAAGGATTTCTACAGGGTTGTTGAACACCCTAAAAGACTCAACAATCAGGTTGCTTGAGCAGAAGGATAGCCAGGAGGGCATCCAAATTCTCCATCTGCAGGAGAAGGGAGAAGGATAAAATCCCTTAGGGGTCTGAGTAATTGAGAAGCTCAGGAGGAATAGTGCAGAGACTCTGCAGAGGCGCAGAAGTCAGAACCCTTCAAGGATTCAGGAGTGAAAGATTAGGAGGAATAGTGCTTTAAGCGCATGAAGCCATAGCTGCAAGGAGTGCAGAGGCCAGAGAACTCTCGGGAAGAGTTCAGAGTTTTCTAAAGCTCAGGAGGAACCACATTTTCATACGCGCAGGTGAGGATTCTAGGCATGGAGCTCGCAGAGGAAAGAAATAAAGGTTGAGGCCTTAGACATTTGGAATTCTTCCAAGTGTTGGAAGAAAAACGCTAGAGCTCGGAAGGAGCAAAAACTGCCATCGGATTAAGCCGAGAAGATCTGGACCATTGAAGGATTTCATGTCTAGGAGGCAGTACAGGAAGAGCGCACAGGGGAGATGATCTCAGCCGTCAGATCTTGAGCAAAGAACCCAACATCCATTGGATCTGTCGAGAGTTGCTCTAGGTTTAAATCCTTGCGTGAAGAGAAGTGAAAGGTGAAGTCCCGAAGGGGGGTGATATCGAGATATCGACGTTCGGGAGTTCAGGGGTCCGGAGGACGAGAGTCTGGGCATTCAACATCCGAAGTCCTGAAAAGGCGAAATAGATCTGAGCCGTCCGATTGGAAGGACATGTGTCGCAAGATCACCCTTATTAGGGACTCAGACATCGGAGGTCAGAAAGAGAAGTTTTTCAACTTCGTGAGGGATGAAGTCATGAAAGAATCTAAGCCATCCATTGAAGGAGGATAGGTGTCAGAGATCAAAGGATCTCGCGAACTCGGAGGTTCGTAGGGTGAGAGCCCAAGAGTCGGGTACTTCAAGTCCTGAAGTCATGAAAAGCGAAGTCGCGAAGTGCCGAAGCTGGGCACGAGGGACACTTGGCAGAACCTCAAGGTGGGGCCCATGTGATAGACAAGTGGACACGTGTTTCCAGGAGGAAGGGAATCAACATTCCATTGACTTCTTGTTTCTCGGGAGTTCGTAAGGTAAGAGCTCGAAGGCATGACGTTGAAACTCGTGAAGGTGCGAGAGGCGAGAGGAGCTAATGGTAAGCCTAGCCGGCGGTCGCGCGAGGAAGGCGTTGACAGAGTAAGAGCTATAGCCATTTTGTGATTTCGGATATCATGGATTTGAGAAGAAAGAGTTGGGAGACACAACTCATGAACTCGCGAGATTGCGAGTTACTGAAAATGACCTCTGGATCGATAATTTTGCAGATTCCAGTGGGAATCAAAAGAGTCGATCCGGCTCAAGGGCATAATAGAATGATCCTGTGAGCGGACGTACTGCATCATGGTGATATAGGGGGGAATAAAGGTACAGGTATGCGAGCTCGTGATGGAAGAATGGTTAATGAACCATGTACGAGAAATATTTTCCTAGAGAACTGGCAGATACAGCGGCTGGCGACCCATGTATTATGGTGGATGAATACTCTTTTATATGGTCTTCAACAAACATTTTTTATGTTTGCAGGTACAAGATGAATAATATCAAGGATGAAGAAGGTAGAATACCAAAGTTTGAAGATAACTGAAAATGAAACACGACCAAAGGATATTAAATATGATGATGACCTAATGGGATCACAAGTATTGGTTAATGGGGTATTATGATGAAATAAATACTACTTGTGATCATGAACAATTAATAAATTATATGATTCTTTGAGATAAGGTATACTAACACTATAATTCTACGTGAGTGTGAGAGATGAATGGAAATGATAGAAGTTATGGATGGAGATTCCTTCAGAGATCCATGGAGATGAGTTGAGAGATTCATGGAGATATTGTGCAGGAAGTTGTGGAGATAGTTATGGATATGGTTTGAACCAACCATCTAATTATGTAATAGTTGTTATGGTCATCTATTGTTATAAAAGGGACCATTTGTACACTAAATAGACACATGAGAATGATTTGATAATAAAATCTCCCCTTCGGGGATTTGGGGAGTTTATTTTCCTGTGTCCCTTGCTTTGCAAAATGTAGTATGTGTGTTTTATTCCGCTATGCCTCTGATGCTATCAGCGAGGGATAAGGGAAAAAAAATCCACCTCACATAGAATAGAAAATGGGTATACATATTCCAAAATCAATAATTAGAAATATCATTATCTAAAACTAACTAAAACTAACTTGGACACCTCACATAATCACATGAGTGTGTAGGTTTCATTTTACATTAATTTTTTATTCACTAAAGTCCTAAGTTAAGTATTTTGGATCATAATTTCTAGCATGCACAAACACACACACACATATAAAATTATGCAACGAACAAGAAAAATGAAATGTTACGTTCAAAAAATTATTGTAAACAAATACTTGGAACAATCATTGCCAACATTTTGTGCTCCCTATTTATTGACATCCAAGGAGGATGATTATTGTTTATAAAACAAATATGCCACAATGAGTAAATATACTTGACCTCTCCAAATGGATTGACACCATCAACTACCAAAAAAATCCTACTATTATGAGGTTCTTCTTTAAAAATTGGCCATCTTTCTTCGATGTTCCTAAATGCAGAACCATTTGCAGGAATTCGAAGAAAACGATCTTCACTTTTGTTTCATGCATGGTAATCCATAAACTGTGCTATGCTTTAGCACCTGAATAGTGGCTATAAATGTGGAATTATGGGAATACGAAGAAGAGCCTTTCGAGGAATGTGTTTTGTAACTTTATTGGTTCAATATCTATTGATTTGACATTGTGGGAATTTTTTTTCCAATGCATATTTTCCATAATATATAATATGATCATTAAGACATGCATCAATAACTTGATACTCCATTCCAATATCTTTCATAATGGAAGATAATTCTCGTTATGTGTAAGGTAGAGTATTTGATGATGGTAGGGGAAATTAACTTAACAATCTACAACAAAAAATGTAACTAGTTAATGTAAATAATATTAATATTAAATATTGCATCATTAATTTACATATTAATTAATAACACTAAGAAGAGAGAAACAAAAGTAGACCTTTTATATATCTGTGGCGAATTATATTACATGCCTTAGGATATGGATGAGACAAGTGTTTGACAAACCATTCAATACCTTCAAGTTCACCAAAAACAATATAGCAGAGAGAAGATTAGTCCTCGATCCTTCATAGATGGGTTGTTGTGATTTCTCAATTAAAGGTACATCATGAATATCATCAAAATCGTCATCCATTGGAGAAAAGGTGTCCATGATCATTCTATTTATACCATCATTCTCAACTGTACTATTATCAGTGTCATGTTCTTCCACACGACTAACTTGATCTCCAATATTCACTCCATCTTTCTCAGTGTGTACAACAAGATTTCTACTACTACTTGGCACATTCACAAGATCACACTTAGGACACTGTTTCTTTATAATTACAAACAATCAAATAATATTAGTGTATGTAACAAATATTAAAAGGATATAAAGTTCTATGAATACAATTAATATGAAAACATATAATGACTAACCTACCAAGGTACGATATTCATAACCCCCTTCAACGTGTCCAAACTATCTACAATGTATTTTAGTTGTTGTTATTAAAAGTCTTCTTCTATTGAAGCCCCTACATTGATTGAAAGACAAATAACATTTCCTATCACCCTTTGCATTTAATGCTGCAAATAACCTTTGAAGTTTCCTATCATTTTCCTATGGAGTAATGTTATAGGGAATTGTAATTAATTGTTACAAAAAAATCCAATGAAGAAATATAAGTACAATATACAAATATATTCAATCAATTTCACATATGTAAATGCATTTCTATAGGCAAAAAAACATAATAGAGAGAAAAAGAAGCTATGACCCCATGTGAGAGGAATTAGATGAAATGACAAAAATTTTATGGTTTCCATTTTCTTAAATGTTTGGGGAACATCCTTCCAACATTTATAAGAATTTTTTTTAAATGGTTGGCAGGCATCCTCCAACCTTTCACATTGTGTCAAAATCCAATATTGTTGAAATTAGGGAAAGGGAAAAGCCTTCATATATTGCCCTAATATACATTCTTTAGGGTTTAAAACATATCCATGGTCCTGTAACTTGTAACTTGTAAATTACCAACACCATGCATCTATTTTTCTTCCTAGTGCATTCATTTTTCATCATGACCTGTTTTCACGTTTTTTTATGTATTTTTTTACATTTACAAGGTCGTTTTTAGCCTCTATTCAGAGAAGAGTGTTTTTGGTTTGAAAATGAACAACCAAAGGTATTACAAGATGTAAAATTATAAAATACAAACTCCACAATTTGAATAACTCAATTTGGAGGTCATATGAGTCTTGGGCGTGCATTTTACATTAAGACAATTTTACCCTCCATTTTATAGAAAGTCTTCAATATTGGTTCAAGGTAGAAGTCCTATTTCATTTAAAAATACACTTAGGGTGATATAGATAGATTTATAATGTTATTATATTCCTCCCAAATCTTTTATAACTAATTTTGTAGCTATATAGAAGCATGGCCATGCAATTCCATTAGGTCACTTTCTACTATTTTGGCCTTTCAACTTACAAGGTAGATTTTCCCTCTTTTACACAACAAGCACATTTATTTTTGAAAATGAAAATAAAAATATGTAAACAACCTCAACAACTTGTATCACTAAAATTGGAGGTATTTTAAGACCCTATCATTCTTTGTTGTGAATCCTGACATGCATTTTGCATAAGGGAAGAAATTAGATTTTAAAAATAAAACATGTATTTCTTATGTGCGAGTGTGCATTTTTATATGTGGAGGCTATAACAAGCTTGAATTAGGGTTTTATGCAACAACATAAACCCAAATCCTTCCATTATTTTCCAAATGGTTAGCATGAAAAATCAGTAATGGAAACAATGAGGATTGGATAGGTAGGAAATTGAAACATACCCATCGTACATTAAGGCATAACATAATTTTTGTTTTAGGCTTGCATTTTAGAGGACATAGTGGGAATTTTCAAACAAAAAACCTTTTGATGTGCATAAATGGTAAAAAATTCCTTGTAAAACAAAATGGTCAAATTGTTAAAACTGGCCTTGTTGAAATGCATGCCAGACTGTTGTGAGAAATCTTACCCCGCGGATAGGCTAAGCTCCCCTTTGAACCAAGAAACCTATATTTGGTCCAAAGAGAAAAGTAAAAAAATGGTTTCTAATGTCCCTATAGATATAACTCAATCAATTAAGTAAGAGAGAAGAAGAATGTGGCATACCTTGCCATGATGTTCGTCCTCGCTGCTCCAATACTTGGGCTTGATCTCCAAGCTCTTCATCGCAACCGAAGTCCTGCAAATACTAGAAAAGGAACTCTTCCTCCTACTCTAGATGATTAGGTAAGAAGATCTATTTATGAAGACTAAAACAACAATATAAAAGAAAATGTAGAACACATGAACTTGAAGGGAATAGGCCAAGTTATCATTAAGCCAAAGAAGGAACTTACAAATCATGCTTGACGATGCAACAATATTCTCCAATATATCCTCGTCCAACCCATGCATGAATCTTGAAATCAAAACGTTGATTCTTCCTCTAGAATCAAAGGTTTGATACCTCTATTGTTCTCCCCTTCACCTTGTAAATACCTTCAATATATAGGCTTGAGAGGTACAAACACCATGGAAAATGAGGGACATGGTTGAGGATATAGCTCCTTAATTTGATATTAGATCCTATGATATATCCCATAGGGTGGGATTCAACCATAAAAAACCTCATCCATCAAGAGTTGGCCCTTAAGAAAAGGTGGAGAATCCCCAATTTCTCTCTAACAAGACTGGCACTTCCCGAGAGTTGAAAACATGGTGCCATCCTATAAAGTGGCAATCCATTAACATGGAAAGGGGGTGCTAATACATGAAGTGGCACTCCTCCATCATGGATATGGGGTTCCACCCTTCATAAATGCCCAAAACAAAGGTCGATTTTCCAAGAAAAAGGTGTGCTTCTGTTGTCAGATGAGAGGGCTTCTTCTTCCAACATGACTTAGAGATTGTGACAATTTTTTTCATGGTTTCAAGGGGTTGTAACACTTTTAAAAGTGAATGTGACTTTAGATAATGTGCATACGACACTTGTGACAGTGCATGCGACACTTAAAATGGTTCATACGTCACTTTGTGACACTTGTGACACTTAGGGTGTGACACTCAAGTGTGACATTTTGGCATGTAATAGATTCTCGCTAAAGTGTGAGGTCAGAAGAGAAACTGATCGCCAAAACACTTTACAAATTATTCAATTAAAGAGTGATGGATTCGGAGACCCTGAAAGAAGATGCAAATAATCATCAATCAATATACAGATATGTTTCATTCCCGAGGAAGGCATACCTATGCTCGGAATACGAGATATATCAAAGCATGGCCACCAACCACTACACTATAGATCCATGAGAATAATGAATAAGGATATGGCCACCAAAGATACAATGTGGATCCATACCTCCATGACATGAACTGTTCACAACCACGAAAAATAAATAGTGGAGCGACGAGAAGACAAAACATATCCACAGATCAATACAATGTGGATCTATGTGACAATATATATATATATATATATATATATATATATATATATATATATATATATATATATATATATATATATTAGTAAGATTTCCAACATGGTGATTGTGCTGAAATATTTTACACGCTCAAATGATCTCCATCGTATCTTAGGCAAAACACATAACAGAGTGAGCTCCCAACCCAGGGTCTTCTTCCTGATCCTGATGTGGTACAAATCTATCCATTTGAATAGATGATTTGATGTTGAACATGGTAGAAACCACTTGATTACTAGTCATTGAGATAAATCATTAACAAGTGCGAGGGAAATCACCAATAATGACAATGATCCCCAATGTACCTTTAGTACATTCTAGTGAATGTGAATAAATGAGCTGAGGTTGAATACTCATGGAATCATTTGATCAGAGGTCAATGATGTAAACCTACTGTCGAAAGCGAGGAGACCTTCCATTGAGGCATGCGGGTCCCGAGGTACTAATTGGTTTCCAAGTCTAATTCCCGAATAATGTGTTGAAGTCAAAATGAATAGACTTGTCGAAGGAGGACCTTGATGTATCCCCCATAATCAAAATGAAACTGACATGGGAAAATGATGTGAGATGGTGGATCGAATGAGTATGGACAGACACAAGAAATGGAAATTAGTAATACTGCATATGGATGGTTTGAAGTGAAACTTCCCTTGAACATGTTGAGGCATGAAAAGTGACTTGACAACATTGACTTGACGAGTACCAAGAACATAATGTGATGAAAATAAGAGAACTCTTCGACTGTAATGAAAAAATATGATGACACATGGAATTGGTATGACTCAGAGACAAGAAGATTACCCAACTATAAGATGAGACACAAACAAGTGCTATGTTCAAGGGAGACAATAACTTCCATAAAGGATTCCAAAAAACTTGACGCACTTCCTTCAATTTCCCCCCATCTAGATAGATGAGTACCTATTTCTTTTTTAACGAGCTTGAGGAGGATAAAAAATGCTCGATATAGCTCATCCTTCGGATGAGTCCCTCAACACATATTTAATGAACCTAATAAGGAGGGGTTTGGTCCCATATGGGTCCTAGATATTGGACTCACATAGGTCCTTCAATGTGTAATTTTACGAGCCCAAATAAGGTAAAATCAATGGCTTTTCATGTTTAGAGAGTCTGAAAATAACTTAAAGATGGCTCCATGATTGGATTTTTTGTAAATTTAGTCTCCCAAGCCTGAAAAACATGTAAAACAATACAGGGGAGAACTCTTCTAGTTATGCTTGACTAGAGTATTCATTTTTCGTAATTAGTCTCACAAGGCCAAAAAAGAGATAAGCTACCACTTGAAAGATGCCCTTTCAAACCTTTTAATGAGTGTGAAAGGAAACAAGATCACTCGACAATGTTTTCATGTTTAGGGATCTTGAAAAGAGATTAAAGGAGATTCCAAAGAGTTCATTTTTCGTATAGATTTTACGAGTCCAAAAAATAGATAAAAATATACTTGGTAACCTATTCTCATGTATTAAGGAGCACGAGAAAGAACAAATACTGTGCCAAGTAACCTATTCTCATGTATTTAAGAGCACGAGAAAAAACAAATACTAATATTTTTCTAGAAAAGACTACTACAATATGATGGGAATGACCCCCAAGCGAGGATCACTCCTAGCAGTGTGTCTCTCTAGAGGTATGCTGCCCCCGGCTTGTGTGATAAAAGATAGTGGCTTTGCTCCAGCAGGATGTCCAGATGCTGGAGACTTCCCCCCCAAGATTCATTTCCTTCGATGACTCTTGTTCTTTCCTCGTTTAGGCATCTGGTTACTAATAGGAACATTTTCACTAGGCGAAGGAAAAGAAGGTTCAAGTATTCGATCCAGAGTGAGACTTGATTCTAATGGAGAGGGGACTGTTTCATTTTTTAATGATATTGATAGAGGCAATGAACTTTTCTCGTACACATCTATTTCATTTACGATCTTGGCATAGGAAAAGAACTATGCTCATCGCGACCAGGTACTACCAAAGGATTAGATAATTCTAAGGATTGTTACACCTAATTTGAAATCATATTTAACGTGGAAACCTGTGGGGTGGGAGGAGCAGGAAAATGAATAATCCCCATGAGCGAGCAATACTTAAGGAGGAATACTCCTACACTCTCAAAACTATTCTATCTTATAAAAGGGACATTATTCGCTGCAACATTGTGGAGATCTGGAGTTGTATAGTCAAGTTGGTCAACAATGATAATTTTTCCTTGAAGGGGAAATCATAAGATACAAAACATCGAATATGCGATGCCAGTAATCTCATAGAACCAACTACAACCAAGTAACAAATTGTAATCCAAGGATGCGTCAACCACTTCGATATCGACTGAAACAATCTTACCCTTCAATGTCACCATGAAATATTGCAAGAGTCTGTGAGGTTGGAAACCATGTCCATTAAACACTTTCAAGGTGGTAGGAGACTAGTTAATTTTAGGAGAACCAAGGGATTTCCAACAAGATAAAGACATGACATAGGTGGAGGCTCCTTCATCCAAAACAGTGCGATGTATTTTCTTCCAACCAACTAAAATTTAAATTTAGAATGTTAAGTTGTGTGATAGCCTCTCCTTAGAATAATCTAGATTAAATGTAATAATATTCGACTCCTCTAGATCCATGGATCCAATGGATGACAACGGGGTTCTACGTTGACTTAGACATTTCTATATAACTTTGAGGGATGACATATCACAAGGATACTGTGCCAAATCTTCAACAATATTTTAGTTTTGGGCAATGTAAGTATTTGGATTAAATGTCTCTTTTCGAATTGCGCTCTTGGGTGGGTGCAACTTGTTAGAATATTGTGCTTGTTTAACCATAGACAATATCAAAATATTGTCACCCAACCATAGGCACACAACCACCCCCGAGAAATGTAACCTTTGACAGATAGAATGATTCCAGAAGTAGAACTAGACCCAAAGGATAACTAATGAAGAGAGAGCACACCTTTCTTCAAAGGTAGCGCACCAAGTAGAAAGTCCCAAACCACAGACCAAGACCAGTACCCAGCTGTAGTTGTTGCAGTTGCACTCTTCCTCTTGACTTGTGCACCACTTTCTTGAGTGTGAGTGCGTTACCAAATAATCTCAAGAGCCTTCTATTTATACTAATCTTACTAGGTGAACATGTGTCTCTTCAAGCAGGGATGCCCTGTCCTTTTCTACATATAATACTTCAATATTACTTATTATGTTGAGCCAACTTGTCTTCCAGGGTTCTCACACATCTGTTTAGGTTTTCTCTTTCTTTCAAAACATTATATTCTATTCAAAGTTTTATCCATGGAGGTTAATACCTCCCACAACTACCAAAACATCAACACTCCCTCTTAGCTAGATAGGTATTTAACCATGATGTTCCCTTTCAGTCTTCATATCCTTGCTCGCTATGCCATGATCCTCTCATCATGGTTATGCAAACCATGCTACTGGTAGCATCATTACATCACACATGGCTACACCCATGTGGACCTATCAATCTCATCTAGGGGCCACAACCCTCTAGAGAACAATAGAGCTACATCTCGTAGTGTGCATCACCATCATCTTCATGGGATACACCCGCATGACAATCTCACCCATGGTTACACCCATGTCGTGAGTATCATCATTAATATCATCATTATCCATCCATCTCACATGGCATGGGAAATAACTACATGGTCTTGCATACCGGTAACATCACTAGAGCTACACATGCTATCTCATGATCATCTAGATCATATTACAATAAACATCATCACAACCATACAGGTTCTTGACTATGCTACTAGTGTACTAGATTGTCTCACTGGTGTAGAAATAAATCAAAATGTCATACCATCTCATTGGAGTAGCCTACAACTCGACGTAAATCCTATAACTCATCACAAGACCTACAAATCAGCATGAAGACTACAACTCGGCACAAGGCCTACAACTTGACATGAAGCCTACAACTCAACACAAGGCCTACAACGCGGAATGAAGCCTACAAATCGGCAGAAGGCCTACAACTCGGCATGAAACCTACAACTCGACAGAAGGCCTACAACTCGGCATGAAGCCTATAACTCGGCTCTAAGGCCTACAACTCAACACAAATGCCTACAACTCGACTAGAAGGCCTACAACTCAGCACAAAGGCCTACAAGATACTTCTTTTTGAATTCTACCATCAACTCCCTTTATCTGAGAGAATACTTGAACCATGCTTTTGTCTGTTGCATGTCCCTATGCATTCTGCAAAGTGTCACGAAACCTTGCTTCTTCCTGATCACTGACTCCCTTTGAAGTTTGACTCCCTCTTAGTCCTTTCAAGTCTTGCAATCTGTGGTAATCTTCCTGGAATACGTAGGATAACCTGCTCAAAATAGAAACAACAAGAGAAAAAGTATTTCCAATATAATAGAATTTTATATAAGAACATATCAATTTCATGGTAGTTCATTATAGCATTACCAAGGTGTCCTTCCTGAGAACAAGAACAAGAAATATATCCTAGAAGATATGTTAGTTCATATTACAATTAAATACAATAAGAATTTTTATTAATAGTACATGCTACTAAGTATTCATTTGTTCCTAGTATTAATAAAATATAAAGGATTTCAATACTCACTTAAGAAACAACAAAAATATCAAACCTAATATGAAAACTTGGAGTTTGGCTATTGTTTCGCTTAAGTTGCTTTTCTTCTGAGACAAGTATTCTTTCCAACCTGGAGAGTGTGTTTTTCCTCTAAATGTATTAGATTTGAAATCTTTCTGGCTCTATGATTGCTTCTTGGACAAAGATCCCTTTTCTTTCCAGAGATTCAGATCTGCAGCAGTTTATTTTTATTGTTTCTCCTAATCCATGTTTATGTGCTTGGAAGCTCCAAAAATCAAACTCTTCATCCTTTGACGCCTTCTCTTCAGTTTATGGTTCCATAATTTTTCCCTTGTTCTTTGTAAGGATGATGTCAATCCTTGTCTTCCATGCTCTACCAAGAGACCATGTTTCTGTTGCGCCACTCTGATTTTATGGAGGAAGTCATGACTATATTTGACTTTGACCTTGACTAGTCTTTTGACATTGACCAGTTAAACCTTGACTTTGACCAGTTAAAATTTGACTTTGACCAGTCAAACATTGACTTTGACCTCAAAATTCAAATTTGACGTTTTTTATGGCTGAGGACACTAGGATATGCATTGGGTTGGGATGCACTAATATAACGAAAAGTTAGTCCCAATACTTCATAGAAAGTTTCACTACAATTTCTACTACAACTGGTGTTGGCACTGCAACTGGTGCTGCAATTCATGCTGCAACTAGCACTGTAATTGGCACTACAACTGGTGATACAACTCGCATTGCAACTGGAACTGTAACTGGAATGAATGAATTGGCATGAAGGAACTATCACTGCAACTGCAATTTTGCTACAACGAGCTTGACATAGAGTTGTGCATCTACCTTCCAGTGGTTAGACTATTCTGAAGGTGGTGTGGGCCCATAACCTGTTAGAATATTGTGCTTGTTTAACAATAGAAAATATCACAATATTGTCACCCAACCATAAGCATGCAACCACCCCCAATCACCGTAACCTTTGACAGATAGAATAATTCTGGAAGTAATACTAGACCCAAAGGATAACCAATATAGAGAGAGTCCACCTTTCTCCAAAGGTAGCACACCAAGCAGAAAGTCCAAAACCACAAACCAAGACCAATACCCAATTGCATTCGTTGTAGCTGCACTCTTCCTCTAGAATTTCGCACCACTTTATTGAGTGTGAGTGTGTTAACAAATGAGCTTAAGAGACTTCTATTTATACTAATCTGACCAGGTGAATAGGTGTCTCTTCAAGAAAGGTCAACCTGTCCCTTTCTACATATAATACTTCAATATTACTTATTTTGTTGAGCCGACTTGTCTTCCAGGGTTTTCACACATCTGTTTCAGTTTTATCTTTCTTTCAGAATATTCTATTCTAGTCAAAGATTTATCCATGGAGGATAATACCTCTCATAGCTACCAAAACATCAACATAACACTGCGTCAGAAATTGGATTCTCAATTTGAAGAGGATTGGAAGATGGAGGAGAAGTGGATGTGGAGGGTTGATCGATAGCCTTTCCATTAGCCTGATTACCTGGAGGAGTGTCATAATTTTTTACTCGAGTCATTACATTAACCGTCTTAAACATGTACACCTCAGAGGTGCTCTAGGAAGCGTCCTAGTGGTGGGAATGACCTGTGTTTCCCCTTTGCGGAGGGGAAGGGTTTTGTGAAACCAAATGTTTCTACTGAATTGGTTGGGAGGTACGCTTTATAAATTTGGTGACTGCCTCATGATGAGGGAAATATTTTTTGTAGTGGTCTTCCTCACAAATCATGCAAGGAAACTTATCCTTCCTATTCAATTGAGTATCATCAGTCTTTGTAGTATCCTACTGGTTAGAAGATTTCTTGGATTTATCCTTGTCTTTCTTGTTATCTCCTAGTTGTTGAGATGAAGTGGATTGGATCTCATTCACATCGGAGGTTTGAGCAGGAGTGGAATTAGTTTTGGTGTCTGAAATAGAAACTGGTTTTGGAGCAGGTCTTGTTGGATCGTTCAACAGACGCGGAGCATGAGGGATCAAATCATAAAGTGTGTCAGACTAGGAATACACCAAGTCCAAATATTGAGCACTACTGATAGCCTTCTCCTCAGTAACAACATTCCCCATAGAAACATCACGGGTGATGGGTGGCAAGAGTGACTTTGTAAACCAATCCTCGAGGAGTTGGTCTCAAATTGGAGATTTAATAAACCATATCCACCATATCCACTCATGAATGTGATCAGATATGTGGGTGGAAGAGGATTTCTAGATTGAGGTCAAAATTTGTGTACTAGTCTCATATTGTATAGGCAACTAAAAATGCATTAGGAAATCCATGGAAAGAGAATTTAAGTCGACAAAGGAGTTATGCGGCATCTCAATATACCATTTCATTGAGGCACATGTAAGTGTTCTCTGAAAAAGTCTAAGATGAATGGAATTGTCCATCAAAGAATTGGAAGAACACCATAAATGGAAAGTCATAACATGATTGTTAGGATCTTCCCCAGGTTTTCCATCGAATTTCGGGATGTTGGACAATAATTTGACAGGGATGGTGGGCCAAAATGGGGCATGATGAATGGGATCGTTTGTCAAATGTGATAGATCTGGTAGATATAACGTAGCCAAGAATGGAATATGTCGGTTAGCCTGTGGATACTGGTGATATATTTATGGCATGGGAACACCAATAGGACCATATCTAGGTTGCAGCGAGATGAGAAAACTAGATGGTCCTCCCATATATGGTGGCTTACCAGTTTGTCCACCCATGTAAGGTGGTTTTCCTCCTATGTACTAAGATTGAACAGATGGACCTACTACATATTGAGATTGACCTGATGGTCCCACCATGTATTGTGGCTGTCCAGATGGGCCTCCCATATATTTTGTGTGAAGGGACTATTGTGTTGGAATCGTGGGGTTTACGTATTGATAGGGAAAAGTTCCTTATGGAGGAATTCTTGTCGGATTGGATTGACCCCACAAAGAGTTCGCAACTCCTAGAAATGGCTATCCAAGATACATGCTAGTGGTAGTAGGGGTAGAAAGAATTGTAGGAGTGGATTTCCCCCAAGATTGTTGATGTTGCAACCATGTAGGTTTCCCCCCAGTAAAAATATTCCCTGTAATTGAAGGTTTCCCTCCAACTGAAGGTTGGCCTCCCATTGAAGATTGACCTCAAATGTAGGGTGTACTAATATGAGATGTATGAGATGGAGGCTAAGAAACTTGTGTAACCGTGGTTGTGCGAATGAATTGACTTTTGACCATTTGACCAATGGAATGACCAAGTAAAGCACTTGGTGTGTGCATGTGTGGAAATAGTGAAGCAAGAATATTACCTGACCCATGTGCGAAAGGAGATGTATGCACAAGTGGTTGATTCGGGGTTACCTAGGTCATCAATATTTTCGGTAAATATGAAGTACCAAAAATATCAACTACGGGAGTTGTGGAAAAATATAAGTTCCCAAGTCCTTGAGGAAAACCAAAATATGAAAGTTTCATGCCAAAATATTGTGTAGTGGTGGAATCAAGCGATAACTTGTAAGAAGAATAAACATCAAAATATCTCATAGATGGCGTAACAATGAGTGGTTGGCTGAGTGGATCATTAAAAAGAGGATTCATGTAAGATGAAAGTATTTCTACGAATATTGTGATCGTTTCTTCAATGTGTTGGCCACTTCCAGGAGCGATGCTCCCAATTTTAGAAGGTTGATCTTCAATCATTCCTTCGTAAGAAACATTTTATTGAGGTTCTTGAGTGTCAAGTTCCATACCTTGTATACTGTGAAATATTTTATCCTAAGACCAACTATGAAATCCAAAGAAACACGCTCTTAAGAAAACTAAAAGCAATCAACCAAGCAATAATAAATTGAAGGATCTTACAAGACATGATATCAAGCTGCCAGTGAATAAATGAGAAGCAGTTACCCCGACCTCCACATAACAACCCTTCTTGGCGAAAGAAACCCTCACTTTTGTGGGATCACCATCGAAGGGTACTGAGAGTTTGATACGACGTATACCCAAGATACCGCGGGAATCCCCCCACAGTTGCCTCTTTAGATACCCAGGAAAGGCCACTAAGGTTACCAAATTGCATTCAACCTCTGGGCGGGTACAGTCGATAGTCGAGATCGAACTTATGGGAAGGATATCAAAGTCTGAAATTATTCTAGAGGACTAAGGACAGGTGGAAAAGTAGACTCCAAAGGACCCCAAATGGATTTAGATCTCACGAAGTACCAAGACCAAATGAGTTAGTGACACTTCAGGAAGGACCCCCAAGATACGATCTTTCCTCTAAGATTGGTCAATCTTTGGAGGGGTAATCTCCGCTACTTTTCCACACGAGACCTCATTTTTAGCCACTGTGTGAGAGGGGATTCCCAACTATGCTTATACAAAAGTTGGATTTGTTCACTCTTTAGTGATCTACAGTCTATTTAGTAGTCTTGGACCATTTTGTCACTTTTCCTAGTCCAAAGATTCTAATCCTGTGCTAAAACCAAAAAAATATTTTTGTTGATTTTATTAGTGCGTGGTTGATTTTAATGTATTTTTACTCAATAGTTTCATGAATATGAAACCGATGATGTGAGAGAGTCTCGACTCCAATAGAATGCGAAAACATGAGATGCAGTTCATTCTTTTCGATGAATTCTATGCATGGAAGGGAGAAGAGTTATATTCTTCTTAAAACAAGCAAGCACTCAAAACTATGCAACTTTCAATTTCTGGGATCAAGATGATGCCAAACTACCAAGCAATGTTTCTGAAAACCTAAATGCACATGCAAAACTAGTTTTTTTTCAAATGTGCGCCAAAATTTATTTCCTAAAGAATGCAAAATTTTCTTCATTTGATTATGTATGCAAGGAGATATGCAAACGTTTTCGCTTCTTAACTTTCAAATGAAATGAAATGGATCTATGTTCGACACAAAGAAATATGAGGAAAACAATCAATCAAACAAAATGCACTCAGAATGACGAGAACTGAAAGAAAACAAGTGCGAGACGACTTGTTCAATCAATGACTCGAAAAATGCAAAGGAGAAAGAAGACAAACACTCATGAAAAATCCTCTAACAATGAGAAACAATAAACAACATTCAAGGTTGGGTTGTGGTAAACAAGAGAGTCCTAATCATCCAGAAAACTGAGATGTTTCAATGAAGACAAGAAAGACTCAATTCCAAACAATATTTCCAAACCCTAGTTGGTGAAAACTCCTAAACAATCAAGAAATCTGAAATATTTGTGAGATGAAGATCAAAGAACTCAAAATAAGGATGAACCAAGGGATCTCGTTAACCCAAGGGTATCACAACTATGAGATAATTGCAAACTCAAAGAAGAAAAAATAAATGAGTGATAAATTCCAAATTCTCAATCAAACAAAGTCAAAGACAGATCAAGATTCACTCGGCTAAATTCCTGATCCAGGTGGATATCAGTGGCCACCCACCTTTTCCAACTGGCTCAAAACAACTTTCTAGCAATTTTGGCAATTTACTATTTTTAGCAGGTTTTAACTTTCGGGGCCATTTTGAGGGCCTAAATGAAGATTTTTCGATATTGAGGTTCTCAATGATAGACGAAGGCATGATTGAGCCCCCAAAGTGAATCTCCTCGACGATACCTTTCCAACGAGCTATCATACGCCTAAAACGAAGATCGTATGCAAAAGTACGACCTCGGGAAGTTGATGTACTAACTTACCCAAATGGGGCCCACATGACTTTTGGCGCTTCATCTCCTAGGGTTAGGTTTTTCGATGTCTAGGACTTTTGGCATTCCTGTTTATTGTAAAAATGCCTTCATAGCCTCATTGTAATGATCTTCTTGCGAATGCGAGTAGCCGTCACATTTCTTCTCAGAGATAAGCTGCCACCATTCTAGCGAGTCTTTCACTCTGTATTTTTATAGTCTCTGTACATCTCTTTGATTAATAGAAATCATGTATTACTGTATATCTGTGTTTATGGTTGCATCTCTGATACATTTTTGTTATATTATTGAATATCTTCAATATCTCTGTGCATTTCTTTATTATATCCGCTCTCATTTCGTGCTGAAAATAATCCGGATCAATTCCTCTCAAAATAAGTCTGAGAAAAATAGGGCAAAAAGAGGAAAAAACACAAAAAAAATGGAGACTTGCGCTCATGTATCAAAGGAACAGAGTGTCATGGCGCCCTCTAGCAGGATTAGGGGAGCGTTAGTCATCTAAGTGGCACCCTAGTATACACTGCAAGGGAATGCCAATTTATGGAAAAGTCCAAAAATGGATTCCACAAGTTCAGGCTCAACAGAGACTCAATAAATGACTCAATAAAATATTTAATGAGGAATAGGGAAGGGTAAATAGATCATAAACAAGCATCAAACAATAAATATATAATCACAAGCAATGATTCAAGATGAAAAAGAGAAAAAACTAGTCAAAGTTCCTCCCCAGCGGAGTCGCCATTTTTCTGTTGTGAGAAATATTACCCTGCGGATAGGCTAAGGTACCCTTTGAACCAAGACTCCTATATTTTGTCCAAAGAAAAAAGTAAACAAATGGTTTCTAACATCCCTATAGATCTAACTCAATCAATCAAGAAAGAGAGAAGAAGAATGGAGTGTGCCTTGTTGCGATGTTCTTCCTCGCTTCTCCAATCCTTGGGCTTGATCTCCAAGCTCCTCAACGCAAATAAAGTCCTGCAAAGACTAGAAAAGGAAATTTTCCTCCTACTCTATATGATTATATAAGAATATCTATCTATGAATATTGAAACGAAAATAGACAAGAAAATGTAGAACACATGAACTTGAAAGGAATAGGCCAAGTTATCATTAATTGGAAATCCAAAGAAGGCACTTACAAAGAATGCTTGATGATTCACTCCAATCTCTCCTGATCCATCCATTGCATGAATATTTAAATCAAAATGTTTATTCTTGCTTCACAATCAAAGGTTTGATACGTCTATTGTTCCCCCTTCACCTTGGAAACATTTTCAATATATAGGCTTGAGAGGCACAACCACCATGAGAAAATGAGGGATATGGTTGAGGATATAGATCCTTAAGTTGGGATTATATCCTAGGATAGATCCCATAGGGTAGTATTCAACCAAAACAAACCTGATCCATTGAGAGTTGGCCCTTAAGAAAAGATGGAGAATCCCCAATTTCTCTCTAACAAGACTGGCGCTCCCCCAGAGTTAAACACAGGGCACCATCCTATAAAGTGGAGCTCCCTTAACATGGAAAGGGGGTTCCAGTACATGAAGTGGCACTCCCCCAGCACGTTCAGGGGAACCACCCTTCATAAATTCCCCCCAAAAAGGTCAATTTTCCAAGAAAACAGTGTGCTTTTGTTGTCAGATGAGAGGACTTCTTCTTCCAACATGACTTATGGATTGTGAGAACTTTTTTCATGGTGTCAAGAGGTTGCGACACTTGGAAAAGTGAATGTGACACTAGTTAAGGTGCATACCACACTTGCGACTATGCATGCGACACTTAACAAGGTGCATACGTCACTTTGTGACACTTGCGACACTTAGGGTGTGACACTCAAGTGTGAAATTTTGATGTGTAACACAGACTGGGGGAAATGCACGCCTGATGGTGAAATTGGTATGATTATACCAGGGATATATAGTCTTATTAAACATCCATTCCTTCAGATAAATTATGCATGCCTTTGCACATCCTAAAAAGAGAAAATGCATAAAATTAGGGTAGATGAAAAATGCACTCCCTAAGAAGAAAAATGCATGTCTTCTATTGGTAATTGTATGTTGAACTTATGAAATTACATGAAAACATGGTATTGAGGAAAATGCACGCCCTGTAAGGGAAAATGCATTCCTTAAGTTGAAATTGCACACTGGGCACGTGGGATTGCATGTTTACATAGTAGGGAGGAATATGTACACCTTGTTAATGAAAAATGCATGCTTGCACTATAAATATGTATTCCCTTGACATGTTTGGTATCCCTATTGTGGCCTAAAACCTAAATGGTTCTTCCTTAGCCCATATGAATGGTTTTCATAAGAATATGAATGACAATGGATGTTGATCTATTGTGTATGATTGATGCTACTATGGAATATATTATAACAACCCTGAACCCATAATTAACAAGTTGTTTGGAAACATACATATGTATTTAATCTTGTATGTTATGTTGTTTCCCGAGTCCCAAAATCTTAAAAACGGGAAGTACTTGTAAATATATCACACCTATGATTGATTTCAAATGCACGCAAGATATCTTGCTTACCATGTAATTTGAGATTGAGTGTGTGTGTTTGTATTATAGTCGACAACATTTGTAATTTTTCTTTCAAAATTACTTTGACACATTTTCACAATCATTTTTTTATTTTCCAAGTTACAATGCCCAGGAAAACCCCTGAGTACTTCCCCTCATTTCAAGGATGGTACCCTAGGTAAACCCTAAGATATTCATGGCACAAGGCTGATCAACAACAAGAATTGAATCCATTACAATAATATACTTATTATGAGATCACACATGTCACTTGCAAGAATTGAACCCAACTAGGGAGGATAACAACATTCCTCCCAACCACCCGAGTTACACCTAGATGACACAAGTGCACAATGACACTATTTTTTAATTTCAAATTACTACTCTCAATATTCCAAGTGTTTAAATTTTTTTACCCAGGATGGAAAGTTTTCATTAATTCTCAAAAATATCAAGTACATTGTTAAAAAATGCTACAAATCTACTTGAGTATTCTTATAAAAAATCACGACAAATTAAATTGTAAAAGTATTATTTTTAATAAATTATATCTTATCTATAAATATTAATCTACTTTTCTTAATAAAATCACTTTGTAGAAAAATATACCAATATAACCCTAAATCATTAGAAAAAAACGCCAATTGCCTACTAAGGGTTTCCTCAGCGTGAGCATGCATTCCTCATCATTCATTATGATTAGAATGCATTCCTCAAACTGCATTTCATAATCTATAGTCCACAATTTCAACTTTGAACCCATAAAACCATGACCGGAATTGAAACAGGGGCGTCCTCTACCATGGGCAGAGTAGTTGAAATAGGGGGTTCCTAGGATGAAAAGTCCACTGGCAACAAATTATAGGAGTGTGCTAATTCATGGAGAGACACAAATAATTGTCCAAGATGTATGCTAAACATCCTAAGACGAGCATAAGTTTTTGACTTTATGTTTGGACCCTTCAATTTCGAAAATGAGGAGATAGATGATGCCATAGCTAATTATGATGATATAGGTATGGAATTGAAACTATTTTGGCAGAGGGTTTACCTAGATGCTAATTTTCTTTCAAGAAAAACAAAAATTCCATGCAGAGGGGGAGCAACATTTAACTTCATAAAAACCTCAAGGTAGAAAAGATTGAGATGACCAGTAAAATATGTGGGAAAAAGGTGTTTGTTCGCGGGAAGGGTTTAAAAATGCCGGATGTTCCCAAAAGACTATACAAGTATTTGATTCAACTTGTCCTTAGGACAATTATGAATCATCATAATAATGACATTTTAGGTGGCTGCATGAGGCTAATCATTTATTGGGTTGAAGATAGGGTTATAGATGTCCCTCATATATTGGTTAAAAAATTACATTCTACCCTTGAAAAAAGTAAAAAAAAGAAGATTAAGTTCAGTTTCTCAGGAACATTGTAGAAAATTATTGATTTATATTGACCCAGTGACTTAAAAATTACAATAGGACATAAAAAACGAAGAAAACCATTGAGGAAGTACTTGAACAGACTGCAGTTGATGGTGTAGAAATTTGTTCGGATATAGTTTCCCAAGATGAAGTTAATTTTGTTAGGGATTTAAGAGACCCAGATGGATCTATGAATGAAGATGAGGATAAGGGAGGTATGGACAATCATATGGAAACAAAAAATGATTATCTTTGTGATACTTTAGAAAGTATAATTGATAGAATTGCTCCTAAATTGGCATTTCTTGAGTGTAATGTCATTGTTATGGGCGTTGATTCTACCTCTCCAAGTTCAATTGTGAACAATCCAACATGCATTTTTGATAATAGATTCATTTTCTTAGTATTTGATAGAATCACGCATTACAAACATGATACAATGGGGTATTATTCATGTCTAAACAACTGTAAGGAAAAGTGTGAACTAAAGGACAAGGATATTATTGAATGCATGAAGAACATTACAAGTCTGCAATTGACAATTGAAGGAAACACAAGAATCAATAAGAACAACAAACAACAAAGATTGTGTTATTCATGGATTAGAAAGTGAGGTATCCAAAATTGCAAAGGAATCTAAGAGGGAGATTGATAATACTAAGGCAACGTTTGAAAATACATTGGCTATATATGAAGATGCTGTTAAAAAACTTAAAGAAGACTTGATAATAAGACCATAGGTTTTGAATATACCTCCATTGCAAACTGAAAATAATCCGATTATGGATGAATAAAAAAAGAGTTTGAAGAACAAAGAGACACTTGTTGAAATTTTAAAGTCTCAATTTGAAGAAACAGTGAAAGAGGAATATGAGAAGCATAAATTAGAGGTTGAAGAATATAAGAACACAATGACCAGTTTGAGGAAACAAACTGTTACACAAGGTAATAAGTTGAAACAAATACAAATTGCAATTGTTAGTGCAAAAGGGAAGATATAGAACTTTAAAAAGAAATACAAAGGCATAGTAAAGAAGGTGACAATGGTCGAGATAAAGGTAAAATTCAGGATATGGGTAAGGGAAAAGGAAAAAGTAAGGGTAGTACAATAAAGGAGAATATTAAAGAACTTGAAAATGAAATAGAAATTCATAGTAAAGAAGGTGGCAAGGGTCAGAATAAAGGTAAAATTAAGGGTATGGGTAAGGGTAAAGGTACAAGTCAGGGAAATATAACAAAAAAAATGTCTTCAATTGACTTGGAAAAGTCCCTACAAAGAAAATAGAAGATGTCTTAGGAAGTTCTCTCATTAAGTAGTGCTCTAGCTGATCTCTATGCCCCATCACAAAAGATGGAATCATTAAAGACAAAGATAGCTAAGAGAGAGGAAAATATTAAAGAGCTCAATAATGAACTCTTGCATAACCGAAAGGAACAACATTTGGGATGTGACATGGAGATACAAAACTTGAAATCTCAAATTGTTGATTTGCAACAAAAATTACATAGTACAACAATAATTGAGGTGGTGCCAATTTTTTCTGCTACATCAGAGAAACAATATTTGAGGGAATAACAACTTGAGAATGTAGTAAAACTCAAGGGTCAATTGGTTGAAGTTCGAGCCCCAACAAAAATAAGAAAATGAAGAACTTGAAAAAAATAAAAAAGAGCATTCCAAGAAGTATAAGAAGAATGCATATATGTTGAAAAAGAAAGTAGAAGATAAAACAAAATTGAAAGAGACATTGCAAAATTATGCAAATAAAGTTAAAGATCTAGAGAAACAATTACAACATGTGCCTTCTTAAGTTCGAGAACAATCATAAGCCTCTACAACAACAAACAAAGGCTCTACATATTTTTCATCATCTCAAGAGTAGGGCTTATAGAAACCTCCCAAGAAACCTCATGTAGTTATAGAATAACATTGGTTTATATATCATGTATTCAATGTAAATACATTTAAAGATGTAATATACATCATTATTTCGATAATTTATTGACAATGTATTTTATTTTATGCACTTAATGACATGTATGCATGTGTATAGTTATTGACATGTATAAGTGTGTATAATTACATATCAAAGTTGGTAATACTTTAAAAGTTACTTGAGGTTGAGTTACATACATATACACCAATGGTAATATAATGATGGTAATTGCACATATTTATATTTGTTGTTATCAATATGAAACCTATATGTTTCAAGTATGAACATAGCTTATAAAACAATAATTGTGCATGCAAATTACAATACTTACACAAGCAAAAAATGCAACATTTTCCCAATTTCCTCCACAACGGTAATTTTCATACCATGACCATTCATAATCCAATATATGGATACAATATATATAAATAGCACTTAGAACATGATATATATATATATATATATATATATATATATATATAGCTTCCAAATATTTCATATTTATATACATACATAGTCTTAAACCCTAATATGCAAACAATCTTGCACAAATATTCTATTGGGTATGTTCATATACAACAACAGTCCACAACCATAATATTTTACTTGTGGAATCATTAATTTATCATCTATCACTATAAAGAATTTCAAAGTTGTATGTGTAACAATACATATTAGTTCATGCATGTAACCCCAAACCAAAATGTATATTTCATCCGACACCAAATTCTGGGACAAGACAACAAATATATAGCTTGGATTTTTCTATAACAAGGTGTGGATTTTCCTCAATGCCATGTTTTCATGAAATTTCATAAGGACAGTGTGCATAATGTGCATAATTCATCTAAGGATATAAATTTTCCTTAACATTATGATTTAAGGAAGATATAATGAAAATTCTAACTCAGGATTGCAATTTTCACTCCAGGGTATGTTCAAACTTCATATACAACAACAATTCACAACCACAATATTTCACATGTGGAGTCATTAATCTATCATCTATCACTATAAAACATTTTAGAGTTGCATATGTAAAAATACATATTAGTTCATGCATGTAACCTCAAACTAAAAATATACATTTCGCCCTCCACCAAATTTTCGGGAAACATCAACATATGTACAACCTTTCTTTTTCCCTAATAAGACGTGCATTTTCTTCAATGCTCTGTTTTCATAAAATTTCATAAGGACGGTGTTCATAATGTGCATAATTTATAAACATATAATGTTATCCTCACATTATGATTTCAAGAAGTTATCATGAAAATCCTAACACAATGATTTCATTTTCACTCAAGGGCATGTATTTTACAACATGCCCTATTTTCAAGTAGGAAACATGGCTAAGAATCTAAGGAGGAATCTTTATTTATGATTTTGCAATATTTGATTTTTATTGTATTTTGCAAATTATATTATTTTGCAATTGCTTTTGTAAGAAAGGTAAACTAACACAAAATTAAATTAATGAAGAGTTAGTGTGGATGAATACTAATGATAAATAGAGACAGTTAAAAGAAAAAGTAAATTAAATTAAAAGTTAGTTAGTGTTTACAAAATTATTTTAAAATAACATTAAGGTGAAGTTAATTTTCATTTTTCTTTGTAATTAAAAATTAAACTAATAAAATAAGAAAAAATATAAGGTTATGTAAATATGAACATTGTTTTTAGATTTTACATTTTCTTTAAATGATGTAGTTAGTAAAATATCTAAACTAATGAATAGAAGTTAAAAGAAAATTAAGGAAATAAAATAATATACATGTTTTTAAAGAAAATCTATTTAACGAAATAAATTTATTTTTGTTAAAAAAAAGTGTATAAACAAATGTGTTTTGGGATTTTTTTATAATTTTGAAAATTCAATTAAAAGAAATAAATTAATAAATAGAGAAATAATCTTCTCAAAGTTGAGTGGAACATGGAATAGAGCAATAGTGGTGAGACACAAGGTAGAAATCTGCATATTGAAAAATGATTAATAATAAGAAAATCAAACTTAAAGTACAACAAACTTCATAAGAAAACCATTCACTTCACTAGACACTAGCAAAACTTATTCTCCCTTTTACTACCTTGCCAGAGGTCCGTACTGCCAACAACTTCATCAAATCTTTGAGCAGAAAATATATGGAATAGAATGATAAAACCTCACTAAGCCCTCAACATACCTCCTCTGAAATTTTTCTTCTTTTGAATATCTGTTTGCTACTTCTTTAATAATGGTTTGATGAGAAGTTTCAATTAGTTAATAGTTACAGTCGTTTTATGAGTGAGGCAAACCAGTTATAATCAATTTCTATAAATAAAAGAATCTTCGTTTTAAAAATCTCCACATGTGAATTTCAGTTGTTGGAAAGTTAGAGTGGTGGATCAACTCTTCTAAAAGGTCCAACTCCCTTATGTTCAATTGAATATAATTGCTGTGTGAGATTCTAATCAATGCCACCCACAATCAGTCAGTTTAATTTTATTAGAGACGCTGTCAGATAAATAAAAGGATATGATGCCAGATAAATAAAAGGATATGATGTCAAATTCTCCAAACTGAATGATAACTATGTGATTTACTAAGATAGAATTAAAAYAGAATTGGTTTATTGGATCTTAAGAGAATAATTGATTATTTGGAATTTTTTARAATTTTGTTTGTGTAMTTGAAAAACATTAATTTCTTAGAATTGGTGCTTCAACTTTCCTCATGTGAATGTTGTATAATCTAACTATGGTTTTAATTTTTTCATGTGAATGTTGTATAATCTAACTATGGTTTTAATTTTTTGGATTGATGCTTCAATGATATATATAGTTGTTTTTCTCCCTGGGGAACATTATCAAAACTCATCCCGAAGACTCTAAACAAGACTCCAAACAAGATACTGGCGAACATCAGAACTATTTCTTATGGCTAGAAGTAGTTCGGATAAATGCTTGGAAATGATACTTCACTCGCTGCATATCATTCAATGTTTGTTTTGAGGGAAATTGTGCCATAATTCAAGTTGTAAATTGTGCCATTGGATAGTTGTCTCTGAAAGGCTGTCAATGACTTTAAAGGCATGATCTGGAATCTTTGCACGACTTAGAATTTCCTTCATGAGCGCAGACACTTGATCTATCGTCAAAAGAAGCCACAGTATCCTTTAGATGAGAAATTTCATTGCTTTTCATTTCTCTACTTTTATGTCATACATAAACTAACAAGTTGAGTTAGAGTAATGTAGCCCTCCTGACTAAACCATCTGTACAATACCAAGGAAATTGCCTGTTTTAGAAATGAGGTGTCGAAAATATTCAGGAGAGGTTAAGCCACCATCTACCAAGCCCAATTTTATGTTCTGCAAGGTGTCTCATCTCAGAATATTTCTTCCTCTATGTTCTGCAAGGTGTCTCATCTCAGAATATTTCTTCCAGTCACGAGGAGCCATGGCTGCATGATTGTAGAAGGCGACATTTCTTTTGTCCAGTGAAAATGAAATCGAAGCTCTGTTCAGAATGTGAGGTATGGCTGACACAATGAATACAACCTTCAAGAAGCAATCAATGGTCCTCTCTCATTCCATATCTTTTAGTCTACTGTAATCCAATCATGAACGAAGGGTCCAATCATGAACGAAGGGAGGGAGGAATGGAAAGCTCCGGGTTCAATAACAGTCATTTCTGAAAATTAGAGAGGATCATTATTCTCGTTCTTATGAATGGACTGCTTCATTAGCAAATTTTCTGTATTGGCGTTCACAACCTTTTAGCTCCTTTGTAAAGTTATGGTTCAATACTTATATATATCCACCAATGTAAACAACCTGTCTTCCATAAAGTCAAAAATTACTCTTCAAAGTCCTTATTTTTCTTATCGAATCCTTAATAAGATTAATAATAAATTAAGATAAAGTAAAAAATTACCCTTCAAAGTCCTTATTTTTCTTATCGAATCCTTCAATAAAATTAATAATAAATTTTCAAAATAAGGTCCCTCTCATTTAGAATTTCAACAAAATGTTTGCATGACTTCATAAAATATCTTTGGAATTATATTCTCTTGCTATCTAAAAGTAGATATGAAATAACATCAAGTTTATGTCATCACCCACTCTATCACAAAAGAGCTAGCTGCTTTGGGGATTTGCAACTTGAGGAATCATATAAATATAATTTGAGGGCACTTTTAGTGTGAAGCATGAATTTACACCTGGAATAATGTTCAATGTTATGGGTTAAGTCAACCTATAAGGAAAATGGTTCACATGAGTGTATTTGGCATGTAAGACATCACTTAATGGCTTCAAAAGGTAAAGTAAATTAATCTCTTTTTAAAAATAAAGTAAAGTGTGACCAAGATTTTTATTATTTAGATATTAAAGGTGTCATATGGAAAGGAGCACAAAGAATTTTATATGTTTTTGCTTTTGAAATGGTCAAAGTCATAATCATAGGTACGGTAAAACATTTATGAAGAAATGGTCATAATTAAAATGACATGAAATATATGTGGAAAATTGAATCATAGTATTAAATCTTGCAATGTTAGGAGTGGGGAAAAAATCTTTTAAAATTGTAGTAGCAACTCAACAGTGGGCAAAAGTTTGGTCAAAACATTACTAAGAATACTAAGAACTTGACCAAAATGGTGGTCAAAACATTACTTAATCTCCTATATATGCATAATCTCATTATACAAAATTAACCATTGGGCACACATTTCCCTTAAGCTGGTGCACATTTTAAGAAGGCCAATTCAAACAATTTTCCCTCTGTCTTACAAGACAATTTTTGATATTTTTTCACAACAAGGATTTTAAGTTTCCTATTGCACAAACAAAGGTATAGACAAATGTATAACTTTTCTACAACCCTGTAGCTTGTAATATTTCCTATAATATTGAATTATTCTTTCTACAAGTTTGTTTTTGGTATAGAAAGATGTACACTTTTTTTACAACCATATTTCTTATAATATTTCCTATAATATTGACCTATTCATTCTATATTTCATCAAAATGTCATAAATATTTGTACATAAAAATCATCATTTTTGGAGTGTAAATGCATTCCTAATTGTACAAACATGTTAAAACTATTGTAATTGTCAAGTTACAACTTAAATATTAAATTATAGAGGCTTATCCAAATTTGGGCATGCTCTTTTCTATAGCCAACTTTAACAAATTTTGCCTTCGGTTTTACAAGACAATTGTTAACCTTTATGCACATCGGGTAGGTGTTTATCTAAAACTTCCAATAGAAGGCTATATGGAGGTGTAAAATCACAAATTACATCTTATTCAAGTAGAACCACTAAGTTTGGGTCAACATTGAGACTAGGGCACACATTTTACTCAAATGCTTCATATTTACATGTAATCCCAAATCTAGGTGCATGAAAACAACCTATCATGTTCTTAAATTGCAGTTTAGATGACATGGGTAAATTTACCATATATAAAACTTATAAAACAATTTATGGAGCTACAGGGAATCCTAGGCATGCATCTTAATTTGGTCACTTAGTACATTTGCGACCTTCCAAATTACAAGGCAAACTTTTCCTATTTTGCACAACAACCCTTTTTAAACTTGTAATTGCAAAATTAACAACATGAATAAGTATAATATGATAAACCCACCCCCAAAAACTTTCATAACTCAAATATAAGGTATAAGAAAACCTTGGCTTATGTTTTACAAATAGGTTGGACATTTCTAGGGTTTTACTAGGAATCTCTTGCTTATTTTTGTACAACAAAGCCTTTTATGACTGAAAATACAAAACTAAGTATATAAACTTATGAAAAATGACTTAATAAATCATTTACCACTCAATTTGAATGAGTTTTGAGACATGGGCATGCATTTTAGTGTAGCCTAGCATGCATTTTGCACCAAGGTAAAATTTACACCAATGCAAAATTTTCCCTCTTTATCCTAGAAGACAATTTTTAGTCCTTTTTTGCAACAAAGGGTCTTAAGTTTTAAATTGCATAAAAAAAGGTATAGAAAGATGTACTGCTTTTCTACAACCGTGTAACTTGTAATATTTTTTGTAATATTGTCCTCTTTATTCTATAAAACAATTATTGGTCGTTTTGCACAACAAAGGGTTTTATTTCTCTAAATGCACAAACAAATGTATATGCATTTGTAAAAAGATAAATTAAGTACTCTCTACCAAATTGAATCAATCAATTTGGAGGTGAACAAACTGTATATTTTCTATGATATATTCTCTTTAAAGTATTTTTGTGTATGGGTTAATTATGTTTGTTAAGTTTTATGCCATTTTCTATGTATAATTGGTTGGTTAGAAGTCATTGAACTTGATTTCTCTCATAACCCACCATCCCCCGATTCATCAAAAGGTCATGAATCTTTGTGAATATAAATAATCCCTATTGGAGTGTAAATGCACTCCTAATTGTACAAACATGTTAAAAATATTTTAATCATCAATTTACAACTTAAATATTAAATTATGAAGCTTTATCCAACTTTGGGTGTGCTTTTTCCTATAGCCAACTTTAAAAAATTGGCTCTTCGATTTTACAAGGAAATTTTTAGCCTTTATGCACATCAAGTAGTTTTTTGTCTGGAAATGCCAATATAAGGCTATGTGAAGGTGTAAATTAACAAATTACACCTTCAAGTTGAACCACTCAATTTGGGCCAAAAATTGAGACTTGGGCGTGCATTTACTCTAAGGCAATTTTGACTTCAGATTTACATGAAATCCCAAATCTAGATGCATGAAACCAATCTCTTCTGTTCTTAAATTTCACTTTAGATGAAATAGGTAAATACAAATATAGATATATCCATCATACAACTTATAAAACAATTTTAAGTGCTACAAAGAAGCTTGGACGTGCATTTTAATTTTGTCTCTTAGTACAATTTTGACCTTCCAATTTACAAGGAAAACTTTGCCTCTTTTGCACAACAACCATTTTTAAAATTGCAATTGAAAAATAAACAACTTGAACATGTCTAATATTATAAACCACACCCCCAAAAACTTTCACAACTCAAATATAAGGTATAATAAAACCTTGAATTACTTTTTACAAACAAGTTGTGCATTTCTAGGGTTTACTAGGCATCTCTTGCCTATTTTTTCACAAAAAGGTATTTTATGACTGTAAACGAAAAACTAAGTATATAGGATTATGTAAAATGACTGAAAAACCATTTACAGTTTGAACCACTCAATTTGAATGAGTTTTGAGACCTTGGGGTGCAAATTAGTGTAGCCTAGCATGCATTTTGCACCAACACAAAATTTGTCCTCTTTGTCCTACACGACAATTTTTTGTCTTTTTCCTTGAAGAAAAGGGTTTTAAGTTTCCAATTGCACAAACAAAGGTGTAGACATATATACAAATTTTCTAATGATCCCCACATACTTTCCTCTAGTATCAATGAATTTAAACTGCCAACCCCCAAGCAATCTTCTTAGATCGCTAACTATTTTATCCCCATTCGACATTGTCTCTTATAGGAGGAGGATGTCAAGTTTATTCGCATAAATAACCCTTTTCAAGGCTCATTTTTTGAAGGGGATGGTTGAGCCCTGAGAATTAAATGTTAGATAGATCCTAAGGAACCCTTAATAGGGACATTGTCCACTATAACAAACCCTACCATTGTCAATTATTTACCAAACGTAACCTAATTCATAGATCTATTTTTTAGTGAAATAAATGGACTATTGTCTCCTATTGGCGTCCTATTTCTCCTTCCATTGTTTAGAACTAACCCCCCTTCGATTCCCCCCTATTAGCCATGCCTTCCAAATTTCCTATAGGTAGTTTTCGACATTATTATAAAGATGCATTAAAGATCTCTGAAATATTGCATAAACACTAAATATCACAACAAGCATCACATATAAGAAAATTATGAATCAAAACGGTACTGATCTTCCATTAATTCATCATAATAGTAGGATCTTTACATGGTGAGCATCACAATTATAATATCCCTTACAAAACTGGGCAAAATGAAATACAAATCCCACACATTTGTTCTCTTTGGAGATTCATCCTAATGTCTCTTTTACAATCCTCTCATTTCATATCATTCTACTTATAACCTTTATATCATCGAATTCCAACAAAAAATACCAAAATGTAGAACGTTTAGACAATGCCTATATATTTATATGATCCCCATGGGGACAACCTCAATCCATAGGGTAGTTACATAATTCGATCATAATTAAATTTACATTTATTTACAGGTCATCGAGTCATTGGTTATAGCTCGTGGTTTTATAAACATGCCTCTTCGATTTGTGTTTGACGATGGGGTGCCACGTATCCCTTGTGGTTTGTACGATGTGTTTATTTATAACCGTCAAATAGGAATCATAATGATGACGATGATTGGACTACGTCGAAAGGTCGATGAACATTGGGGCACCAAAAAATAAAATGAAATTTTGAAAATTACTTGGTAATGTTCGATGGTATGGTCGATTTTATTTGTACCATCAAAAGTCCCTCTTGGACTTCTACACCATATGCAATAGTGCTTGTGGATATCTATCTCCTAGTATCTCATAGTTTTTGCAAGATAAGTCCAAAGTACATGAAATAGAGACACATATGGAGAATACTAAATAAAATTTGACAATTCTTAAGGAAAACCTTCAAATGGTGCAATATTGAATGAAACAACGAGTGAATCAACATAAAAGTGAAAGACAATTTCAGGAGGGTGATTGGGTATTTTTGAGACTTCAACCTTAAAAGCAATCCACAATCAAACAAAATAAGAATTATAAATTAGCTCCAAAATTTTATGGACCTTACAAGAATATTCACATGATTGGAAAAGTGGTGTATGAGTTAGATTCCCCTTCTTCTTGAATTCATAAGGTTTTTCATGTATCTTGCCTAAACAAGGTTTTGTGACAAACTATGCTAGTGAAAATAGAACTATAATTAGATGAAGAAGGGAATTTGATTGTTGAACCATAAAAAGTAATAGAACAACATTATCTATCTCTTCAGAATAGAACCATTATGGAGTACCTAATCAAGTGGAAGAATATGCCTCTAGAAAAATATACATGGGAAAATGAGTAGTTCGAGAAGAAACACCCTCAATTACAAGATTTGAGGTTTTTTTTTTTTTTTTTTTGCCAGGGGGACTATGTTAAGGCCCTTGGGCCCTAATAAGCATTCATTATTAGTTTATTTTTTATATTAGTAGGTAGGATAGAACCTTTCATTGTACCCTTTCATTATAAGTGTACCATTTGTCTCCTATATATATATATATATATATATATATATATATATATATATATACCAAGGAGACCTAGTCTTAGGATCATCATATTTTGTCTTGTGAATTGGATATATTGTAAAAGGAGGTTTCACCCTTGAAGTGAACTGTACTCATTGAATTTATATCATTTTCAAGGCACTTGGTTCATAAAACCATCTCCCTATATCACTTCACATAATGGGTTTGTGTTAACTACTTGGCACATGTATTAATGGATTCTTGCACATATTTTGAGGGTGTATATCACATACCAAGAAAAGTTGCATATCTTGAGACCTGTCATACCATTGGAGTTTTCAGGGGAGCACCTTGCACTACTTAAGGATTGTGTGTATTGATTTAGGATCCAAATTGATGAGGTTGACCTATAGTCTAACCCATGTGTTGTACATCTCCCTAGAGCACTCCACACAATGGGTTTGTGTTAACTACTTGGCACATGTATTGATGGATTCTTATACATATTTCGAGGAATGCCCTCGTTTAATGGGATGTCCAGGTTATCTTGTTCTATAAATAATAAAATTCAGAAGAGCACTCCACTAAGAAGGTATCCAAGGCAAATATTGGTGTGTGTTCCAAGGGCATGTCACGCTTTTGGAGGTTTTGTGGATGAGGACATGGTAAAAGGGTTCCCAAATCTGTTCTTCTACATTTATAAGTCCACTCTTAGAAGGAGCACCCATCAACTAAGGGTTGTCCTGGAGGTTTTTAAGATTCAAAGGGCACTATTATCAAGGAAAAGAAGCGCTCTCCCTTAGAGAGCATGAAATGCTCAAGATCAAGGTAGAATATGTGGTCAAAGTATGTATTGTGAGGGTATCCTAACATCAAGGAGTTGTTATAACAACCATTACTCATTGGATTGCACACATATGTTGATTTGTGTAGCTTCGGGCAGGTATTCTCACAGGACCCTAGGTATTGGACATGTAGGAATTGTTGTGGGAACCACATTACACTCTTTGTTTAGGGAAAATCGCCTTTGGAATGAAACTAGGAATTCATGGATTTGATGATGGATGTTTTGAGTTTGTGTTGGGGGTTCACACCCACAATAAAGTCTAATTTGATGTTGAATTCTGGATGGGATTCTATGTTAACCCATAATACTTGTATATAAAGGAGATAGGTCATTATGACATATCATTGTGTAGAAAGAGTGGAGACATGATGGAGTTGGCATAAGTGAGTCTACACTTGTTCTAAGGAGCTTGGTGATTTTAGCAAGGGAATGTTTGTAACTCTATAAAATATAGCCTAGGAGAGTGGCAGCCACAAAAGGAATAAATTGTACGAGTGTTTTGAATTGTACAAAAGTGTACGTATAGTTTTTTGTACATGTACACTGGTCGCAGTGGGCATAGTCGTGTATGTACACAGATTGCAGTAGGCATAGTCGTGTATGTACATGGGTTGCAGTAAGGTACATAAAATTTGTGTCTCATGTGTGCTAATGATTCATCTTTGATCTTGTTGTTTCCACTGCATATATTTTCAGTTAATAATTTCAGTGTAAAATTTTTCAGTGATAATAGCTAGGGTTTATTGTTAGCTCACTAGGAAGAGATTTTCAGATATGAAAATTAGTCACATAGAGTTGCATGTGAAAATTGACATGGTATCATGGCTTGGGATATGAAGAGAATGGGATCATATTGAGACACATTTTGGGTACAACACTGGAATATTTGTGTTCTTATTCTTGTTCTTGTTCTGAGTAGGTCATAGGTGACATCTCTGAGAAGGAGTTGTAGTAGTGTTGAGGAGTTAGATCTAGAGGAAGATATAGTGATGGTTGCAGGTGGCAATAGATTAGATGCGGGAGACAAAGATACTTCTAGTGTGGGAGACACAGATACTTCCAGGTGATTATGGAGTGTAGTGAGAATACCTCCCTCGCTAATAGGGAGTGTTGATTTGTGTAGCTTCGGGTAGGTATTCTCAGAAGACACTAGGTTTTGGGCATGTATGAATCGTCATGGGCACCACATTACACTCTTAGTTTGGTGAAAACCACTATTGGAATGAAGTAAGGGATTCATGGATTTGATGATGGGATTTGTGGTTTTGTGTTGGGGATTCACACCCATAAGAAAGTCCAATTTGATGTTGACTTTTGGAGGGGCTTCTATGTTGACCCCTAAGACTTGTATATAAAGGAGAGAGGTCATTGTGACATTTCATTGTGTATAGTGTGGAGACATGATGGAGTTCGAATAAGTGAGTCTACACTTGTGCCAAGGAGCTTGGTGATCTAAGAAAATGAATGTTTGTAACTCTGAAAAATATGGCCTAGGAAGGAAGAAACTAAGTGAATCGTACGAAAGTGTTCATACATGTACATAGGTTGCAATGGGCACAGTCGCGTATGTATGTTAGTTTCAAGAAGGTGAATTGTGTATGTACGTGGGTTGCAAGAAGGTGAATTGTTTATGTATGCAGGTTGCAGTGGGAATAGTCACATATATATGTGGGTTTTATAAGGGACATTCGTGTACATCCATATAGGGTTTATGGGAAGGAGAAGTTTTGTACATGTTGATGTCAGCAACAATACAAGTGACATTAGCAGGCCGTACAAGTGGTTTGCAATAGATTTGTGGGAAGAGGAAATTTCCAGGGATTTTATGAGGTTTGGTATTCTAATTTTTTGGGTTATTGGAGGACAAGGTTGTCCTTAGATTTTGGTGTAATTATGACAACTGGGAGGGATGATTTTTACCAACAGAATTTATGAATTTGACAAGGTTATAGAATTTTTTTTGTGTGTCTCATGTGTATTGATAATTCATCTCTGATCTTGTTGTTTTTGATGCATATATTTTCAGTGTAAATTTTTTTATGATAAAAACTAGGGTTTATTGTTAGCTCACTAAGAAGAAATTTTTAGATTTGAAAATTAGTCACATAGAGTTGCATGTGAAAATTGACAACATATACGTGATATCCACTTTTTAAGAGATGCATTAGAATTATTTGAGAATCACCCCAGATCTCATGAAGACATGTGGCATGTATGCATCATTTATGGAGGGTTTAATGGACCCTAAGTTACCTTTTACACATTTATCAAAGCACACATATCAATAATAGAATTGCGTTCCACATTCCTAGGGGATTAAGGAGCCTTTATCACCTCTTTCATAATTATCAAGGGCATGCCACTTTTAAGAAGTTTTCTATGTAATTTTAAGTAGTCAAAAGGGCATTTTTGGAGAGCTCTTTCATGAGGGCGACACATGGAAGCTTTCACTTTCCTCAAGTTTAAGAGGACCCTATAATGTGGAGCGTTCCCACTGACTTGGAATTTATCATTATTTTAGTGGGAGTGGTTAGTAGGTGGTTTCCTTGAGGAGCTCTCCAAGGAGAATAAAGACACATCGCATAACAAACCCTCTTCCATGGTCAAAGAAGTGCATTTTAAAAAATAATTTTTAATTTTTAATACGAGGCTAACAAGTGGCATAAAGAACTCATTCAAACCATTGTTCATGCATATTTAATTGTTTTTTAGGAGTGACCAAATAGGATTTTATAATGTATATTATATTGGTTTTCTAGAAGAGTAAGTGGATATAGAATCCACTTATTATTATTTTATTATAAGAGAGTTTGAGCTCATATCTATATAAAGAGAAGACCTCTAATTTGTTGAACATGGTTGGGTTTATGAGGAGATATCCCCACGCTTAAATGAAGATCTGCTGGGAGGAGGATGAAGTTAAGGGGCTTGTAAATATGAGGTTCACCACTTTTTTTTGTATTTCCATGGATTTATTGGTCATTGATATTCATCTTTCAAATATGTTGTGATGATATTTTTAATAAGGTAAATTGTGCTCCAATAAGTGATAAGGTTGGGGTGATAATCTCCTTGTTACTTCTTATTCACAATTTTTCACTATTTGGTTTGTTATAGAATTTCTATTATTTGATAGGTTGTTGTTATCTTTTATAGTTAATGGGTGCATGTTATTATTCTTGAGTTGTAATTGTTGATAAGGTGCACCTTTAGAAGGGCCTTTTCTTTATTTTTTACATAGTAAAGAAGTTTATGTGGCTAGTTAGAGCATATTCATAACAACCTAATTACACTTGTCTCCATATTTTTCAAACCCTCTTGCTTGTTGACTTTGAATCCATCACCCATTATATAGGCATTGGTCTTGATTCACCCTCTCTTATTTTTCTAAATTTCAACTTACATTTTACTTAGGGATTACCCCTTGTGCTAGAGGAGATTCAACCTAAAGAGAGAACAAGGATTGTTTTAATGACAATGGGAAACCTTCATGAGTTTCCATAGAGTTTCATTTGTGTTTTATAGCTTTATCACTTTGAGTGTAGTTTTGGGGGTAAGATATCTCATTCCATTTAACACATCAACTGCTATTGAAACTTTGAAACCATATACATGTAATGTGTGTGCGTGCACACACACATTACTAGAATTGGAGCCATTAATGTTGAGGTTTCAATAATTATAAGTTGCTCCCCAAATGCTCTATGATTTTTCCCATAATATCAAATGAGTAATATAATTCATTTATTCCCAATGATCACAAAACGGTTTTAGGGAGTAAAATGTTTCCTTTCTAGTTAATCTATAGCTGGTCTCATTTCAATTTAGTATAGTAACCAACTTCGTGTGTATTGTATATGCATCCAATCTTGTTGCATTATATACAAGGCTATCTTCGAGTGCACGAGAATCATAGTAAACAAATATGATAATTTTTCTTATTGATGCCATCAATTTTTTTTAACCATATTAAAATGTTCAAAAAATAACCAAGTTAATTCATAATTTCTACCAAGTTACACTTCAAACTAAGGATAAAAATAATTGATTTTTTTTTTCTCGACATATATACCATATGGTATATGGTTTTAGGAATGTTAATTATTCACATTGTTTTGTAAACATGTCTATCCTGTGAGAAATTTTAAAATTATTATAATGTTTCCTTATGTATTGTATTTTTTCTATTATACTTTTTATATATTTAAAGTCTACCATATTGATCGTATTGTACAAAAGTTCTCACCATTTTGCAAATCGTGGCATATCATTCTCTACTCATGTAAGAGAAAAATCACAAACAAATCATTGAAATATTTATTGAAATTAACATAGTTTGAGCTAGCTTCCATTTTTGACCCATTGATTTGTGTTTGTGTGTTATCAAAGAAAACATATTTTTAAAGGTCTAGTGTTGATTGTCATGACCAAATTGACTTAAATTAATTATCAAAGAACAATTTCCATGAAACTATTGATTAGTTGATGAATCCCATTTGGTTGGAATAATATTGACATTGGCATAATCAACACCATTATTATTGGCCTTTCACTCCACATTTATATTTCACTTTGGTGATCAACATGGTTACAATTAAAACACTGCTTCACATTGAACACAATGATCTTTGTTTAGACAATTGGGTTTAATCTTTGTGGCATCTTCAATATAGTTGGGACATATGACCCATACCATGTGCTTACCCCATTTCAAACATCATTGTGGATAAACACTACACATAAATTACATCCATTATAGTCGTTGCAACTCTATCAATGTTGCACCCATTAATTTGTGTTTGTAGGTCATCAAGTGGTTCCTTGTACTAGCTTGGATTGTGTCATTATAGCATGATGCTTTGAGATAGAAATTTTGATCAAACATATATCCAAGCCTTGATGATATATAAGAAACACATTGACTATTACACAAATCATTAAGGATTAGGGTCTTTAACCCATATTGCATGCACTTGAAAGGCCCTTCGATCGAAATTTCTTGTCCTACCCAATTCCCCTTGGATTTCCCATAATAATATCGACTAGAATAACCATGAAATAACATATTAGAAATATTTCATTCATTTGTTAAGATTTTACATGGATAAACACATCACATTAACACCCATAGACTTATCTATTGAACCCATTCAAAGAATACAACAAAAAAAAGAAAAACATGATGTATAAGTTCCTATAGGCTAAACAATTGACGTGTGTATTTATAAACACTCAAGAAGTATGGCACCCTCCCCAAGAGGTGTTATAGGTGAGCCTATGTTGGCGCAGACCATTTTGGGGAAAAACGTGGTAATTAATGAAGGAAGTTAGGAAATGGACCAGGAAATGAGTGCACACCGAAAAATAGGGAAAAGCAACGTCGAGAAACTAGGAAAGTCAAAGGAAGGATGAAAGAAGTGGATCAAAGAAGAAAACAATTGGATTTTGGACCAGCCGCGATCAAGGAGTTAGAAAGTGGACAAACCTAATCCACCTAAGGTTAGTGGTTTAGGGTTTTGGTCATTTTTGTAACATGTAATTATTCATTTTTGTAATATAAACATGTGTTGGAGGATAATAGAGAGATAAATAGTTAGTGATGAGAAGATACTGTGATATTGATGTAGGAGCATCGCTCCACCTCATTAACACCAACAAAGTAGCACATTAGTGCACAAGGAGGAATGAGTTCCAAGGGAAGAGAGGTGTCAGCCCTCTCATTTTGAACCCAATTTAAAAATCTTAATGCAATTAAATGTAATTCAAGTCTATGAGGTTTAAGGAAAAATGAGCCTATGTTTTCATACAAGTCGAGCTATTGTAATAGATAGGGTCACCTTTAATGGTTGAAAGTAGGAGGGATATAGATCTAATTCGGACTAGATGATCATTGAATGTAATTCAATGTGAGTAGGTGGATGGAGGGAAGGCTCGAGGAGATCCTCTTTTGTAAATGATCTTTGTTTTTGAAAATTCATAATGATGAAGAGTTGTAGATGAGTGAGTAGAGAGCTCAAGAGATAAAAGGAGAAGTGTTGAGACTCTGTTGCAGTCCAACCCTTGTAAATCTCTGTACGAAAGCATTCAAATATAATACAAAACCAATTTCTCCTACATGTGAGGTGTCGGTGTTCTTATGTGTGATGAATGGCTATTTTCTGAATGTTCTCTATATTTGTTTATGTGTGTTGTAGATGTATGCAAGTAGGTTTCATTTTCAGGATTAGATAGATTTCCTTATCTGCAAAATTTTGAGTAGTTTTGGGCTCTTAGGCTTGTGCAAGGAGAGCACACCAGAGTATTGAAAAATTTGTGTAGCCAGTGCAGGGAGTGCACTTGAACTCTGTTGTGATTTCAAAGAGAGAGCGTGTGAGGTGGGAACACCAAAATAATTCTGAAGTTCAGAAGGAATAGTGTAAGGAGTTCACATCAGAGTTACTGAACACTCTAATTTCTAGTTGGGGGTGAAGGAGGACCAGAGTTATTGAACACTCTGGAGAAAGGTTCTACAAGAACTGCAAGGAGTGCACCAGTGAGCCTGAAGAGTTCAGGACTCAAGAGAATACCTGTGCAAGAAGTGCACTGGGAAAACACTTAGATAAGTGTTGAGAAATTCTCAAGGGAGACAAGTGCAAGGAGTGCATGGTTGGAGTCTTTGGTGTCCAAGACTCAAAGAGAAGCCAGTGCCAGGAATGCCCTAAGGACCATTTTAAAAGTCCATAATCTCACGAGGACAAGCACAGAGGGCTAGGAGGGCAGAAGAATTCCTTTGAAGAAACGAAGGGCCAAGAACCCTAGAGATTCGAGCAAGCCAAAGCTCAGGAGGGAGAGTGCCATTGTCCACGAGGACTCTGCAAGGAGTGTAGAAAGTGAGAGCCCTTTTGGGTTCTTGATTTGGATAAGAAGCATAAGTGTGTGCAGGGACCTAAGTCCCTCGAAGTTGACAAAATATCAGAAGGAATAATGCTTGAATAGCATAGGCAGAAGCCAAGTCATTGAGACTTGCAGAGGGAAGTTTGAAGGCCAAGGTATTTTAAAACCCTCGAAGGAATTAGGATTTCAAGAGGTGTAGCATAGGTAGAGGCTGAGTGGTTATATTGTAGAGAAATATTCAAAGGCCAAACCTTTGAAAAAGTTTGAAAAAAATCCTTCATCAGAAGGAAGCGCAACAACAGCAGGGAAGTGAAGCTACAGCAACCGTTGGATCAACTATTAGGAGCAATTTGGACCATTATATTGAGTCTAGATAGGGGAGGGAGCGTGCATGGAGAAGGAAAAATATTGTTCGTTGGATCTATGCGTGAGGATCATGAGTCTTCAAATCCATGTGAGTAGCTTGAGGTTTAACCCTACAAAATTTTAAAATTTCATGTGTTTGGTCGAAGTCATGGATTGAACTCAAGGAGGATTTATCGAAGCAGAGAAATCAATGATGGAGATCCATTCAGGATTTTGTCGGATATTGGATAGTCATTGAATTAGGAGGATTTGCACGGGGTTTAATCGATGAACTCCTTTGGACTTCGTGCATTCGATAATTTTTGGGTGTGGAGTCATCGGGACTGCCGAAGTCTCGAAGGGAGGAGCTAATCATATATGTCCATCACAGTGGAAATGTGTCGGTAGATCATGAAGTCTGGGAGGTAAGTAGTCTGAAGGATTCAAGGTGTGGAGTGTGTAATCTTGTCGAAGCTCTAAGGGCCGGAGAATATCCTGGCCATTGGTACCAGGAACACGTGGTAGCAGATCCTGGAGTTCGACAGTCTGGAACTCTAGGAGCATACAGTGTTGGAGCAGGTAGAATCGTCGGAGCCTTGAGTAGCAGAGTAGATATCCACTATTGATTTTAGTGGAGAGGTGTCAACATATCTAGTGCTCCATAGGAAATTAAATCCAGAGAAAAAGTGGAATGGAGCAATCGGGATTCCCTGAAGTCTTGAAAACCTCGATTTCATCTAGGCCATTGAAAATCAAGGACAAGTGTTGGAAGATTTGAAGGTCCGGAGGGTAAATACTCTGCAAGAATAGAAGGAAGAGGAGGTCAATCTCTCTAGATTCCCAAAGTCCATATTATATCTGGATCATTGATCACAGGAGGACATGTGGCAATAGATCTGGAGGTTCGACACTCTGGAAGAAATAGAGCAGTGTTGTGAAGGTTGCGGAGGCCAGAAGGCAGGAATTAATCCCAACTATTTGTTGGAGAGGATACATGTCGTGAGATCCCATAGTTTGGGAACTTGACACTTCAGTGAAATCAAATCATTGTGTAGTAGGGAGAAAATACCTAAAGTCCCAAAGTCATCCTAGCCGTCGATCTAGGAGGGGACACGTGGAGGAATATGATCCATCAGATTTGCTTCTTTTTTACGCTCGACACTTTGAACTCATTGTGCATGTTGTTGTAGTCAAAGGAATTCGCTTAAACCCAAAGGAAGTCAACATGGACCATCCATCAGTTAGAGCATGATGGACCATCGATCTGAGGTTTGGTGAAATTACCTTTTTGGCGATTGTGGAAATTTGTGGAAAGGGCGTTGTGAAGAAATCGTAGAAGCCCGAAAACATAATCTGAGTCATTGATCTGTGGGGAGAGGAGAGCCATATGATATGCCTTTTCGACAATCAATACTTTGCATATTTTGTGTGTGTTTGGACGCGGTCGGAAATCGTCGAACTTTGAAGCCCAAATTAGCGCCTTTTGGCTTAGTGCTTGGTCACAACCCTTGGTCACATGATATTTCCATTGGAGGAAAGGGGGATAAGGATGGTTTCAAAAGTTTAAAACAAATTGGGCTTGGAGAAATCATTGAGGCATTGAAATAGTGCGCTATTGAATAGCGCCTGATCATAGTCCTTGGTCATATAAGGCGTTGGCCTAAGAAAGAGGGCCAGGGGGCCCGAAATTTCTTCAAAAAGAGAAGGGGCTTAGTAAGAGCTCGTTGGTTCAGTATTTGGATCTACATAGGAAATTTGAGGACCTTTGAACCTTAACAAGGGGTTCAAGAAGATCCTGAGAGCTAATTCAGCTCTCGATTTGAACGATCCTTGACCAGGAGGTCGAGCAAACCCCAGGTGAGGGAGGGTTTTTGCATCAAGTGGTATCAGAGTCTGTTTTTTTCTGTGGAAAGAATGCAGGAGAGGAGAATATAGATCACTGATTCTCTGTGATAATTGTTGCAAGATGTGTAGTAGACATGAGACAACTAGGAAAGCTGCAAGAGAAAGTTAGAGATTCTCTCAATTGCAGAGAAGGAAAAGCAGACAGTTAGGAGGGTTGAGTGAGAAGAACTAAGTGTGTTCTTGGAGGAAGAGGTGAAAGATGGCTATTGAAGGCCATAAGTAGAAATCTCAAGGAGGCCACCAATAGGTGAGCAAAGAGAAAAAGGAAAAAGAGCTCAAGGATATGATATTAGAGCTCAACATGTTAATGATGAAGATGCAGTAGGAAGCACAAAGAAGCTGGAAGTATGAATGGCCCTTGGAGAGAAAAGTGAAGTGGCCTATCCAACATATGATTTCTAGAAGGCGGAAGAGAATTTTAGGAGGTGGTTGAGGCATGTTGAAACCCTCAGTGCCATAGAGGAGGAGATGGTTTTCATTTGTGAACCAGAGGTTGGAAGGAACCTCAGTGATGTAGAAGAGAGATCAACTAAATATCTCATAAACTGTTAGGAGGGAAATAGAGAGAGATCAAGAAGAGATATCATAGACTGGAAAGAGGGCAGAAGTGAGCTTTCAGATTGCCAGGAGGGAAATGAGGTGGGATCAGTCACATATCTCATAGACTTCCAGGAGGGAAGGTCAGAAAACTCCAATTTCTAGGTGGGCAAGGAGAATGAGATGAGACTATCTGAGAGTCCCAAGAACTCAGAGGAGAGTTTAGATCAACAAGCAGTGTTGACGGAGGATTCAACATATTATTTCCATATTATTTCCAAGCAGTGTAGTAGAGGCCAGTGGACATGATGAATATGCAGCAGAGGAGAGACAACCAACAAAGACTATCATAGAGGAGTAGGAACACACATTGATATCTTCGTAGGAGATGAAATAATAAGAGGATCATTTAGATCAGATACTCACTCAATGGGAGATAGAGTTGAATATGTTGGATGATTGGTTAGGAAACTAAGGCACAGAAGAAGACTACTAGAGGGATGTAGTTATGAAGAATGAGGAGGAATTATAGCCTGAGGAGTAGTTGCATGAAGCTTGACTTGTACCAACACAAGGAGAGGAGACAAAAAAAGGAGAACTATCAGGGAAGATGGCTGAGCAAAATCTTAGTAGCATGCCTACAAAAATTGGACCTGTAGTGGAGTGGAAAACTAGTGCCACAGGAGATAGAAGTAGCATGGGAGGTCAAATTGATCTTCCCATTGATTTGTGTGAAGGAGAGGAAGCCTTGGAGGAAAGGGTAATAGTGCAGAGTCAGCTTATCCAATAGGTCAATTTTGAGACTGATGAGGAGATGCAACAGTAGAAAATACTACAAAAGATGAGCTATCCAAAAGACCAATTGGAAAAAGTAATAGAGGAGATAAGGAGTTTGATGCTGGTAGCAGCAGAGGAGGCAACCAACTATAGAGAAAGTTGAATAGAGTAGAACTTGCAGCAGCAGGGCAACATCAACAACAACAAAAAGGAAGAGGAGCAGATGGACAACTCCAAATTCAGATTTGGGATCCTGGAGGATCTCAATAGTAGCAGTAGGGGAGCCATGATAAGGATCTCATGATTTTTGTCAATGTGATAGTATGATGCAGGAGAATAGCTCCACCTCATCAGCACCAACAAAGAAACACATCAATGCACAAGGAGGAATGGGTTCCTAGGGAAGAGAGGTGTCATCCCTCTCATTTTGAACCCAATTTAAAAATTTGAATGCAATTAAATGTAATTCAAGTCTGTGAGGTTTAAGGAAAACTGAGCCTATGTCTTTGTACAGTCCGAGCTATTGTAATCGATAGGGTTGCCTTTATTGGCTGACAGTAGAAGGGATCTAGATCTGATTCGGACTAGATGCCCATTGAATATAATTCAATGCAATTCAATGTGAGTAGGTGGATGGAGGGAAGGCTCAAGGATCCCTTATTTTGTAAAATATATTTGTTTTTAAAAATTCATAATGATGAAGAGTTGTATATGAGTGAGTAGAGAGATCAAGAGAGAAAAGGAGAAGTGTTGAGACTCTATTGCATTCCAACCCTTGTAAATCTTTGTACATAAGCATTCAAATATAATACAAAATACTTTTCTCCTGCATGTGAGATGTTTGTGTTCATATGTGTGTTGAATGGTTATTTTTTTAATGTTCTCTGTATTTTTTTATGTATGTTGTAGACGTATGCAACTAGGTTCCATTTGTAGGATTAGATATATTTCCCTATCTGTAGAATTCTGAGTAGTTCTGGGCTCTTAGGCTTGTGCAAGGAGTGCACACCAGAGTATTGAAAACTCTGTGAAGCCATTGCAGGGAGTGCACTTGAAATATGTTGTGAGTTCAGAGAGAGAGCGTGCGAGGTGGGAACACCAGAATCATTTTGAATTTCAGAAGGAATAGTGCAAGGAGTGCACATCAGAGTCACTGAACACTCTGATAGCTAGTTGGGGGAGAAGGGGGACTAGAGTTACTGAAAACTCTGGAGAAAAGTTCTGCAAGAAATGAAAGGAGTGCACCAGTGAGCATGAAGAGTTCAAGAATCAGGAGAAGACCTATCCAAGGAGTGCATTGGGCCAACACTTAGATAAGTTTTGAGAAAGTATCAGGGGAGACAAGTGTAAGGAGTGCGTGGTTGGAGTCTTTGGTTTCCAAGACTCAAAGAGAAGCTAGTTCTAGGAATGCACTCATGACCATTTCAAAAGTCTATAAGCTCGTGAGGATGAGCATAGAGTACTAGGAGGGAAGAAGAATTCCTTTGAAGGAACAAAGGGCCAAGACCCTTAGAGTTTGATAAAGCTAAAGATCAGGAGGGAGAGTTCCATTGTGCACGAGGACTTTGCAAGGAGTGCAGAAGGAGAGAACCCTTTCTGGTTCCTCATTTGGAGAAGAAACACAAGTGTGCGTTGGGACCTAAGTCCCTCAAAGTTGGAAAAATATCAGAAGGAATAGCACACGAAGAATCCAAGTAACCGAGACTTGCAGAGGGAATTTCTAAGTCCAAGGTATTTTAAAACCTTTGAAGGAATTAGGAGCTCGAGAGGTGTAGCACAGGTGGAGGTTGAGCGGTCAACATGTAAAGAAAGATTCAAAGTCCAAACCTTTGAAAAAGTTTGAAAAAAATCCTTCATTAGAAGGAAGCGAAACAACAAAAGTGAGGAGAAGCTACAATATTTGTTGGATCAATTGTTAGGAGCAATATGGACCATTAGATTGAGTCTAGACAGGAGAAGGAGCGTGCATGAAGAGAGAAAAATATCATCCATTGGATCTATGTGTGAGGATCACGAGTCATCGGATATAGGTTAGTATCTTGAGGTTTAACCCAAAAAATTGTTACAATTTCGTGTGTTTGACCGAAGTCGTGGATCGAACTTAAGGAGGAGTTATCAAAGAGGAGAAATTAACAGTGGAGATCCATTCAAGAGTTTGTTGGAGAGTGCACAACCATTGGATTAGGAGGATTTGTGTAGGGTTTAATCAGCGAAATCCTTTGGACTTCGCGCATTCAGGAATTTCTGGGTGTGGAGTCATCAGGGCCGCCGAAGTCTTGAAGGGAAAAGTTATTCATAGTCATCCATCATAGTGGACACGTGTCGATAGATTTAAGGCGTGTAGTGTGTAATCACTCTGGAATATTCAAGGCATGGAGTGTGTAAGATTGTCGAAGCTTTGAAGACCGGAACAGATCCTGGTCGTTGGTACCAAGAACACATGGTAGCAGATCCTGGAGTCTGACAGTCCAAGACTCCGAGAGCATACAATGTTGGAGCAGGTAGAATCGTTGGATCCCTCAGCAACAGAGTATATATCCATCATTTATTTCAGTGAACATGTGTCAACAGATCCAATGCCTTGAAGGAAAGGCACTCTAGAGAAAAAGTGGACTGGAGCAGTCGATATTCCCTGAAGTCCTGAAGACCTGGAGTTCATTTGGGTCATTGAAAATCGAGGATAGGTGTCGGCATATTAGAAGGTATGGAGGGTAAATACTCCAGAATAATAGCAGGAAGAGGAGGTCGATCTCTCCAGAGTCTCGAAATCCAGAGTAGATATGGACTGTTGATCACAAAAGGACATGTGGCGGTAGATTCATAGGTTCGACACTCTAGAGGAAATAGAGCAGTGTTGTGAAGGTTGCGGAGGCCTGAAGGCTGGAATTAATACAAATCGTTTGTTGGAGAGGAAATGTGGCATGAGATCCAACAGTTCAGTAACTCGACACTTTTTTCAAATAAAATCGTTTTGAAAATAGGGAGAAAATCCCTGAAGTCCTGAAGTCATGCTAGTCGTCGATATAGGAGGGGACACATGGAGGAATAGGAGATGTTATATTTTCTCCTTTTTGACACTCGACACTTTGAAAGAGTTGCGTGTGTTGGTGTAGACAAAGGAATTCATCGAAGCCTAAAGGAAGTCGATCTGGACCATCCATCGGTCAGAACATGGTAGACCATCGATCTGAGGTTTGGTGAAATTACCTTTTCAACGATTATGGAAGTTTGTGGAAAGGGCATTGCGAAGAAATCATCGAAGCCAAGAAACATAATCTGAGCCATTGATTCGTGGGGATAGGAGAGTCATCTGATCTGCCTTTTCGATGATTGACACTTTGCGGATGTTGTGTGTGTTTGGATGCAGTCGAAAATCACTGAACTTCAAAGCCCGAATTAGCACCTTTTGGCTTAATGCTCGGTCATAGCCCTCGGTGACATGCTATTTCCGCCAGAGGAAAGGGGGCTAAGGCCAGTTTCAAAATTTTAAAAGAAAATGCGCTTGGAGAAATTGTTGAGGCACCGAAATAGCGCGCTATTGAATAGCGCCTAGTCACAGTCCTTGGTCGTATGAGGAGTTGGCCTAAGAAAGAGGGCTAGAGGCCCGAAATTGCTTCAAAAAGAGAAGGGGATTAGTAAGAGCCCACATGTTTAGTATTTGGAATTGGACAGGAAATTTGAGGACCTATGAACCTTAATAGGGGGTTCAACAAGATCCTGAGAGCTAATTCATCTCCCGATTTGAACGATACTTGACCAGGAGGTCGAGCGGACCCCAGGTAAGGGAGGGGACCTACATCATATATGGAGAGAGACTTATGTATGAGATATTGATACTGATACGATAGAGATATGAGAATAAAAACATAGATATGCATTGTACTCAAGGGTAAGGTCGTAATTTTTGGAGCTTAGTGTGATATTTCCAACCTCAATTGTAATGCACACAATGCTATAATTTTGATGCAGAATAATAAAAGAGCCAAGAAATACAGATATTTGTGGAGGTATCCTAGGGGGTGAACCACGGTAAATTTGTGTCTCTGTATGGAATTTTTTCTTATTTCTTGTGATTTTTCAGTTATGAAGAATGAATGAATCTGTTAATAATAAAATGTAGATCATGGTAGAATGACAGGATAATTACTGCAAAGTAAGATCTAATGAATGTATCTTGTTGCTGAATGGTATATCTTAGAAGTAATGTTGTATTAATGCAAAATAATAGTAGATATAATATGTTTTTAGGTAGAAATAATTTCTATCATCCCCATAGTATCCTCCCTTCCAATATTGTAGACATTTGGGTCTTGTAGTCACCCATAATCCATCTCAGGTGAGACTTCATTATGCACTATGTGCGTAGTGTTGCCTCTAGTCTCCAGAAGGTCCAATGGTTTGCAGGGTTTTTTTGGAAACCTAACGTAGAACTCGGGTCAACACAAGAAACGTCCAACAACCTATATAAATAGAGTGTTCTTTCCAAGAGGGTTGTTAGGATTACATATCAAAGTTGACTAATTCAACCTTAACCATAACATATTAATACAATACAATGTCACATTAAATCCCAACCAATTTCATTAACAACATAATAAGATTTGGTTGTAGCCGAATGTGAGGATTACATCATTATCAACAAAACATGTTAGGGACCTACCCTAACCTCCCTAGTTAAGGGTACTTAAGAGCCAATGAATTAATGTATGGGGACATCCTTTTTGTATAAGGATTAGTAAGTAGTTGGTGTTGAGGAAAAGATATGAAATGATCTTACTCAAACATTTTCATATCCTTCTTGGCTAAAGCAAGATAGACAGGAATATCACCCTATGTTTATAGCCATCAAAATGGTATCCTAATTCACAAGTATTGATTACAAGTGCTTAGGCTAGTTTTTTTTTATAAATAAGAGCTTGCTAAAAAAATCGTTATTTATGTAATTTTTTGAACATAATAGATGTTGAAATAAATATATAGACAGAAGTAAAGACACCAAGTCAATAATCAAAACAGATGAGCCATAAAGCAATCATTTATTTCATTCCAATCATCAAAAGAATCGTTCTCTTTACAAAATTTTCAGAGGAAGTTTTGGACCAAAGTCAAACTTAGATGTCCCCGATGAAACATACAAACGAACTTCTAACAGAAGGTAAATAAATGAACTTTAAAAGCTGGATCATCTTGCCATATATTTCTGCCCACTCGACTCTACACAATAGCCTTTGTCAGTCATGAAATATAATTCATAAACAAACAAGTCTACACAGACTATCAAATATAGATCAACACCTCTGAAAATCAAGTGTCTGAATGATGCAATTTATCCCTGAATCTTGTTGTCTACAATAGGACCCTGCTATCATAAAAGAGAATCATCCTTCCAATGAATTGAACAATGAATGAAAACTGAATTATCTCAACAAAACTCAAAGAGAAGACCTTAGTTTGCTTCTCCTTCTATTCTCCCCTTGTTCCTCCTTTTCCTTTTGCCTTTAAGCAAATTAGAATTGGTTGAAGTAGTTGAACTACTTCTTTAGTTAAGTTAACTAAAACTGAACCAACTTTTTAGTTAAGGGGGGAAATTAATAAAATCATAATAAGGGTTTTTAATAAATAATAACTAGTAGGCGAGACCCCTTGTGACTCCCTTTAGTTCTTTAACAATCATAACCTAACTAGTAAATCAAGAAAAACATCACTCCTTGTGACTCTCATCATCACTTTCATATTTTGACAATTTATATCAATGATAATTGGAATTATTTTCAAAAATATATTACCATATATCCAAAAAATAATGCATTGTCCAAAATTTCAGAAGTCAACTGTTCTCAACCATCAATAAATAAATAAAATTACAATCCGTATTTTCCACTCTGGGAGGAAATATTTCCCTTGTCGTTGTTGTCATCTTTTGATCTCTCTGAATTTGCCTTGGGCTGTGTGGAGCCTTTAAGCCTAATATCATTGATCACATAAGAGCAGTCATCTCTCAAATGCATACGGGAGGACACAGATTTAGCAGAGTCATTTGAGGGTGAGGAGGGGGCAGCAATGGATTTTCCTTTGTCAAGATCATGGTGGGCCTTGATTTTTAACCTTTTGCTTGCATGAGAATACTGTATTGGTGATTGGATAGGGGCAGCTTGGACAATTTGATTAATAGGTGGAGGAGCAGGTAGAGATAAGTTAGGCCAGCTAGGATGTTGGGAGACTGTTTGGTGAACAATCTCTTGCCATCCGTCGTTTTCAAGGACTTCAGGTTGTAGTGAGACATGAGGAGGCACTGGGATACTAGGGACCTGTGGGGCTTGGAAGGGAGGCCTTTTAGGCCTAGGTTGGACCACTCCTTTCCCAATCCAATTAAAAAATTTAGCTTGAAATAGTTGTCCTAACTCTTGCGAGTCTGCATCAAAGTGTATAGAGAATATTGGCCTTCTAGGGCCCCTGTTCCAATTTCCTTTTCCTTGGTTACCCCGACAATGGCTACCTCTGCTGAAAAAGCTCATTCTTGTATGCATTATAAATTAACAAGTAGATTCTTTAAAAACCATACATGACAACTCTTTTAAATATGAAATACAATTTGGCTCAACAACATATCAGACTCATGCAATCGAATCCATACCAATCGTTTAATATTTGTCAATGAGTAAGGGGTGAACAAGGGTTCTGGGATATATGAGGGATTGTATTGAGCGAAAAATGTTTAAAATCAGGGGGAAAAGATCACGATTACTACTCACAGACATCAAAAAATTAACTGTAAAGTAAACCAAAAGAATATATCACTGTAATTCATCTTTGCGATCCCTTAACTGTCATAGTACATAATTTATCTTAACTATAATTGAATTTTAGGAACAAGGAGTGGATAGTGAATATGGGAAGGCAAGGAGAATTGTAGTGTGCGAAAAATGAGATAATGGTAGGGAAAAAAAACAAATATTGTTCGACAATTAAGTACTCCATAAAGTAGTTTTGTATTCAATACAACTCATCCAACCCCAATTAAACAATTATTGTGACCAATAAAACAATTATTGTATGTTAAAACTCGTTCAATGTTCCAGATCCAATTTCTTTCAAAATATTTCAATTAACACAATGTATAATCATACTAAAAAATGTCATGACTTCCACCCATCTTGTTAAAATAATTTTGTTTCTTTTCATTTCCTTCCCTTTTATATTTAAAACAAAATCCAAAAAACACACAATCATATTTCTTCAACTCTATTCAACATATAAAAATATCAACAACCGCCCATAATTGTAATTTATTAAATCAAACATAGACACAGGTCTTTCCTGAGTTGAACAGACTCTTTTAAAATATGCTCGATTCCATTCCTTTGACAATAAGAACCATTAAATTTGCAATGAAACCATACTACCAAAACCCCCTGCTTCACCTCTGATGGTGCAATAAAACAAAATGATGCACGATGTCTACATAAATCATACACAATAGACATTCAAATCAACTCTTCAACTTGCAATAATCTCGATTGGGAAAAATTAAACACACAACAAACACCAACTTCAGTTTATACCATGATATAGTGTTAAGAATCAAACATCAATATA